>JAWWLV010000088.1:59494408-59523278 GCA_035041135.1 Platyrinchus mystaceus
GTACAGTATCAGAAGTGTCCAGCAACCTGTGTAAATGGGCATACAGATCATTCCAAGGTTTCCCCTATAGAAAATCATGCTGGAAATCATGATTTCCATCTCCAAGACTCATTCGTCCCAGAAGTTTTTCATTTTATAAATGAACATATGGTTTAATTTGAAGTCATGGTGTGGATCCTAGCTTGTTGAGTGGCTGTTTTCAGAAAGCATTGGTAACATATGTGGGATAGCGGAGTTTTGTTTTGGTTGGAGGTTTTATAGAGAGTGGTTTTTTTCCTTAACAAGTACAGCAACACAGGCTGGATGGATTAGAGCACCTCAGACATGCCATCGTTTATATTGTCATGAACTGTCACAATGATTGGTGTTGAGAAAGGATGCGATGAAATGTTTATGTGGAAAACTAATCATTGTTTAGTGTTTTTTATTGACACTTTGCCTGGTATATGCTACAGTGTTTTTGTGGGGGGAAAGAGGGTGGGTTATTTTGCTTTTAACTGTCTAGCTCTTACAATTGGTCTGATTCTGTTCTTGCTGAAAACTTCGGGCACACTGGTGAGCAGGCCTGGAGCCAATATGTCTACAAATGCAATAACAGAAGCCCCAAGTCTACAATGAGCTCTGAGCAGGAGGAATTCCATCTCCATATATGAGATCTTGCTCAGCCACAAAACATGTCAGCATTAAGCCAGATTTTGTGCAGAGCAGCTATCTAAAAGCAACAATTCTTTCATTTCAAGGTACTGCTTTAATACTACAATGTCAGCTGCTGTTTTCCAGTCTGGGAAGCACATCTGAATTCTTGGTACTGTTTGCCTTGCTAAACAGTGGCATTAAGATCTAGCTTCACCTCTTTTCCTTGGAGAGAACAAGTTTCTACTTGGAGAAACCAGTTTGTATTCTCCACTGTGGATGCAAGGGTTAAGGGTCAGCAGAATTCTGGGCCTGCACTAAACTTGAAGAAAATATAAAGGAGATATATTTTTATTTATAATAAAAAATGTAAATGCCTTTTTTTTCCCTCATGCCAATCTGATTTAAAATTGGATGCACTCCACTTTAAAGAAAGGCAAGGGGGTGTTCTAAAAATATCTAGAGTAATCCCAGAGAGAGATCTGTCATCCCAGATCTGGTACCCCAGAGAAAACCTGAACAGTTTTCCCAGTGTGGGTCTTTCACCTATCTCACCTGGCTAACCATGCCAGCAAATCCACTAATCAGAGGATGTGGGAGCAGCACCTTGGGAGGGTGAATTTCCTTTACAGCATTTGGCTGGAGGGTAGATGCTTGCTCTAAAGACTCTTTTTCACAGAAGGCTGTTAAGGCAATCCCTGGGGTATAAGAAAACAGGAGGTGAAACAGCACAAAGGAACAATAACAACTGCACACAGCTTCTGCCTTCTGAAACAGAGGAAAAAAAAAAAGTGCTTGACTTTCACATAACTTCCACCTCCTGGCTTTCCCTCAAAACCATTCCCCAGGCAGTGGAGAAGGCTGAATTTAAAATGGAGTTTAAGAGATGCCTTGGAGCATATTTAAGCCTTGTTACTTGTTCTTGTGCTGATCTGTACTTTGTAACATGTAAGAGGAAGTGGGCATCCTATTGGCCTTTCTCTTCACCCATCTCATCCTATGCTTCAGATACATGCCATTTTATACCTAAAAAAGAAATAGGGGTTGAAATTATACCTTCATCAAGCACAGAGAGGTCAGACAAGCTTGCAAGTTAATGTTCAGGATTACTGGAAATATTACCTAAAACAGTGGTTTTCTAAAACCCACTTATCAAAGGATAGATGCCTGCAACTGAGACATTATCAAAGATTAGACTCCAACACTGAGGCATCCTGCTGTAAGGAAACAGTGGAAAAAGCACTGAGACAACAATCCAGAGAGTGAGCTGGCAGTGAGGAGAAGTCATGTCACAGCCATTTTCTTCCAAGTTGGTCTGTCCAGCCAGACTGAAACCTTAGTCAAAACAGCCTTCTTTGGTAATACAGTAAAAGAGTCAACTTGGTGTACATTTCAAATGATACAGTATTTCTTCATAGCAGCTTCCTAATCTAAATGAAAGTTATAATTTTTTTCTAAGTATACTTTCCCTGTCTTTCTATGTTGTCTTGGCATAGAGTAGTTCTCTAGCTCCACTAAGTTTTGATATGTGTACATTAGTATAATTTTTCATTTCTGGGGTTTAGATTTCTGTATGTATGTGTGTAAAAATTAAGAGCCTAGACTGAAATTCAGCATTCAAGAAAAAGGAAAAATATTGTTCCAACTGCAGTTTGTCCTCTGCCTCACCTATTCAGTGGCACCATTCAGACTGAAAACTTTTGCTTGGTATGAGTTATTCACTCCTTGCTGTACCTTTACTTCCAGGGAGATGAACCTGTTGCAGACCTCAGCTGCATTTATCCCTAAAATAAAATTAATTTATTTACAAATAAATTTTGCACCTTTTACAACATCTTTATTGTTTATTTTACAAGATCTTTAGTCTTAGCTTAGCTGATAAAAGGGATTTACAAGGATGGCACAATGGAGGAAACAGAGCTGTGCACCCAGATTTTCCTTAATGTGTCACTTTGAGGATCTGCGTACCATTTGCACGCTTAGTGGCATTATTTTAGCAACAAGGGACATGTTATAGATAAGGCAGGGTTTTGTAGTTAACTTTTTAAGGCATGAGGTGAAAACAATAAAGAATTTTTAGATATAGCATTTTATTTAGGTATCATGTTAATAATTGAATTCTGATTAACAGTTGTAATTAATCATTATCTATGGATACTTAGGAAACTGTCAATAGCCGTAGTGGGTGCAATCAGAGGGTCATGTAGTTCAGTACCCTGTCTCCAGCAGTGGGCATGAAGAGGTATGTAGGAAACATAGGAGAGTGAGCACATATGATGCAGTGGCTAAAATTCACCCATCTAATCAAATAGCAGCATATTGAAGCTCCCAAAGGAGGAGTAATGCTATGTGTCTCCAAGTATAGGTCTCTGTGCTCACTGAATTTAATCGGAAATTACAAAGGAAGACTTTGGCTTTGGAGATGGCTCTAATACTGGAGAGATTTGCACAACATTTAGGAAAATCATGAAGAGCTGTAAATTATTCCGCAACATGTTCATGAGCTCATGGATAATAGTGTTCCTTGATTTGACTATCTAAGACTCGAAAAACAAGAGACAATTGCAATCTTTCTTGATGATGTTGGAGTCACAAAACATAGATTAAATTTGCAGAGTTGTCCTGAACAGAAAGTATTCAGGTGGCCATGGGAACACCTAGTGCTCAGAACCTTTCGTAAGAAGAATGCATTATACAGGAACTCTGTTTCCTTTTTAATGAGCAAAACAGTCAGCAAAGATGGAAACTGAATATCCAGCTCATTCAGAATAACACTTAACCTGCCTATTATGTTACAGATCTCTCCCACATTTACTATTCAATTTAAGAGGTAATTTCAATGAAATTGAACGTTGTGACTGTATAATAGACAGCTGCTCAAAGATAAATGCTGAAGAGACATTTTTTCAGAGGTTTTTTTTAAATGATGAAAGTTTGGTTTCCTTACAGGTATTAATTATACCACCTGAGATTATATTATTTGTGCAATGTGATAAACGATTTTCTTCTATCCATACCAAATGAAAAGAACATACTTGCTTTTATAGTTCATTGTTTTTGATTAAAAACCTACATTCTCTTAGCCAAAAGGTGGAGCAAGCCACTGAAGACTTAGTCTGCATTTCAGCTCTCCAGAGATTATTAATCAGCTTCCTCCTTCTCCTTTTATAATTAATTAAGCAACAGTAATATAGACCAACATCTTGAACTATCTGAACCAGAGGATCAGAAATGTTCAGTTCAGGATCTTGACAAGACTTTTGATAGCTAACACTGAGTTTATATGGTATACTTGCTGCAAAGATTGCATTAAAGGAAAAGTAAGGTTAAACACCAAGCACTGGGATTTCAAATTTCCAACATTTAAAACGGTGACAAAATAAATGGATCTGGAAAATTTAATTCAGACCCTTTATTCACAGGCTTTACACCATAAGTCTGTGTTTTCTTTTGTATAACAACTTGACCTCACATTGTCCTTTGCCATCTTTTCTCCTTCCCCTCTCTCCCTCTCTTTTATTTCTCTTCCCTTTTGTTTTTTCCCCTAGTCTAATTTATCATTCCATCTTTGCCTCGTTTCTTTCTTTCTCATCCTTTAGTGTTTGCTGCAGCAGGCACAAGGAGTCTCCAGGGTCTCAGTTCTCATGTCTAAGCACTATTACAGCCAAAGAGTGAAATGGCAGATCCACATTAGCTTCTACTTCCCTCTCTCATATGTACTCAGTCAGTTTGTTGCTATATAAAAAATAAAATAAAATAATAAATAAATAAATAAAATCCAGCCATCAGTTAGGGATTTTAAGAGAATATAAGATGTTTAGTGGTTTATGTGGGCAAATCTGAGAGTGAGATTCAATCAAGACTTGGAGAACCGATAATTTTTTATTTTTATCTAAGGCAAGACAAAGGCAAATGGAATCACTGTCATTTTATATGAATAGAGGAATCTGTATTTACAGATGCACATGGATGTGTAAACATGCTAGCTAATAGCACACACTATTTCAGAGCTGATCTGCAGCACAGGCTTCCAGAGTAACTGCTCTCCTAGATGCATTTACAATGGATATTTTGTCATCGTCATCACAGGCTTGTGGTGTGACAGGTAACTGGTTGTTAGTGGATATTATTTATTGTGAAAGCAACCTTGAAAGCATTGTGAACGAATTCTGAGCTGCCCAAACTCACCAGGAGCTGATCATACAGTTGAAGAACATCTTGAATTAATACTTATCAGGCCAAGCGCAAATGGGACACACTGACGGCAGGGGAGGTGGCTATTCTCATTACTTTGAGGGACTGGTAGACAGCACATATCACAGGATCACATAATCACAGAATTATTGGACCTCTGGAGATCATCTACTTCAAACCGCTGCCAAAGCATCTTTATCTAGAGCAAGTTGCACAGGTCATGTACCAGGAGCCCACAACCAAAGGCAAAACCTGAATGAAATCCTTCATGACTGCACTAAAGGCAGGGTTCCCTTCAGTAAACCTCAGGTGTATTTGTCTCAAGAACAGACTCGATGCAGTTGGGCATTCTGACAGCTGTAATGGGTACAGAGCTGTCACAAACAGTACACAGTCATGATAAAGCAGCTGTGTCACACCTCTCATAGAAACAATCTTTTCAGTGCAGAAATTGCTATGTCCATTAGCTGTACAATGTAACAAAGGTGGTGTGCCTCTTTGAGGTAGTACTTGCTTCTTAAGAAATGGCATAAAACTACATCTGTAAATTAGCAGTTCTCTAGTAGCCATCCTTCAGCTGCTTTACCAGTAGGCAAAGTCAAGACTATCATGAACTAGTAAAAATGGGCTTTTCAGCCATGTCAGAAGATTTCTGGCCCACTTTCAAGTGTCACTCAGGGTGGCATGGTCTGGAAGATGATGTGGTCCTCCTTGTCCATGAGTTTTCCTCCTGTTTTTTTTTTAAGCTTTCTTTCACAACATCTGTGCTAACATCTTGGTTTAGAGGAGTCTGAGCAATATGAATTCAATATTTTGTTATGTGGTGGGTCTTGATGTCAGCACATTACAGACATTAAAGGAATGCTATGATTGTTATACAGCCCTTATTAGGGTGATCACTGAAGCTTTAAAGGGTAAACAACATTCCAAAGCCAGCCAGTCTTATATACCATATAGATGCACCCAGATGTTCTAGAGAGGCCCTAGGAGTCTGAAGCATCAATAAGAGGAATCACTGCAAGTTTGGGACTGTGTGACTGGGACAGAACTTGAAAGGGCCCTAAGAGTAAGAAGAAGCTTGTGGCACAAAAGTGTAACAGGCAGAGCTGAGCACAACTATCCATTATGCCTCCGCTCCCAAGGTATAGATGTACATTTTTCAAGTATATTGGGGATTAGTTATTGTAATAGCTGTGCATGGAATTATATTGACAGAAAGTAATGAAAATATTGCCTAAATTGGACACTTCACAGAATCACAGGTACATTCTGAGTAGGAAGGGACCCACAAGAATCATCAAAGTCCAGCTCCTGGCCCTGCATAGGACAGAATCACACCATGTGCCTAAGAGCATTGTCCAAATGCTTCTTTCAATCTTCACAAAGCTAGCTACTAAAATATTTACAGGCATGCCACAAGATGGAATAATTAACTGTAACGTTAATGGATTTCATAGTAGGTGGCATCCTGTAAGTGTACGAGTAGCCTGTAACAGCATCTTTTTGCTTTCAAATTCCCCAGACAATGTGAGATTTTTTCTTGGTATGGCCTTGCCTTCACATTAAGCACCATCATACCTCAAAGACCATGTAGATATTTGATATCAGCCAATCAGTTAAGCAGAAGCACTATGTGCCTATATACTCACTGAAAGGCAAAAAGAAAGACTGCAGTTGTTTACATCCTTTCATTTCTTTTGGGTTAACTTGGCATTATTGGCCCCATTAGGTTAACTTGGCACCTCTTTGTACTTGGGGAATATTTCAATTAAAAAGCAGACTGCAGAACAAATTGTTTGCTACCAAAACACAATGCAGCCTTTTCTGAGCATTATTATTATTATTATTAAAAATATTTTTATTATTATTACTATAAAAATATGCAGTATTATGAACGTTGTACCACAGCTTAGTAAAGTACATTTCAGTGCTTCTTAGTATCATCAGGGCTCATGGACAGACTGATGATCCTCCAGTGAAAAATCTTAAAACACAAAAACAAGTAAATCAGTGGAAAGGTGTATACAACTTGTTGTTTTCATTAATTTTGCATAAGAAGTTAGCTATAATACAAATATTTCATTTGTGGCTGCATCCAGGGTGTCTCATATGCTTGTGCACAGGACACAAAAGGTAAATCCAGAATTACAAAATCTGCCATACTTTGATTCAGGATTATATGGGATTTGTTTTCTCAACTTGTTTACATTCTTTGACAATCTTTAATACCCATATAATTTCATATGGATATAAGATGCTTAAACATCAATGAAAATATTCTGAATCTTGTGAAAAGAAAAATAATGTGCAATTTACCAAAGAACACCAAAGGAAAGTGATACTCTATGTTGGAATTTGAAAACTATTAATAAAAAAGTGTCTTTGGAGATTGCAAGCACCCTTGGCAGTAAAAGGGCTTAATGTTTTTGTTTCTTCTTCAATGCAATGAAAGCAAATGATTTCTATGGGGAATATTCTTAATTTGGTGCTGCATATTCCATTACCTAAACCAATAGTGGTTTTTAATAAAATGCATTCAAGATATTAATAAGAACTAATTTTTTTTCACAAAGTTTTCTGCAAAGAAACAAAACAATGAGAAATAAATAACTCATATGTTTGACAGGGAGAGGGATATATTTCATTTACTTGTAAAAATAAAAAAAAAAAGTATGTTGTAAAATAGTCTGTGTAATATTGGATCAAATTCAGTGTTATTAAAAGTTGGTGTGAACTAGAGGCCTAAGGTTCAGGAAAGAAAACTACTAAAACTGTACAGAAAAAACAACTTTGAGGTCTGCTATAGAAAAAGGAGAAGACTGGAGGATGTGGTTTAGAAAGTTTTGATGAAATATTTTCTATCAGTGAGAACAGTGAGTTCTCTTTTAGAAATGTGTAAACTGATATTACTCCTTATCCACTTCAATTCATCAAAATAGTTCTATAATTACAAAAATTTTTAAGGGGGTATTATATTTCAAAACGGACAGAATTTTATTCTTTCAGTTTCTTTATATTGTATGTTTAGACACAGAATTTACAATTGTTTCTTAATATTGTATTGTGTGAACTTCTCAGTGAATAATAGGATAAATGAAGCTGGAAGTGAACTCTCAATATCAGCTAGTCAATCTCCCTGCTCCAAGCACGGCTGTCTTCAAAGTTAGAGTAGTTTGCTCAGGGCTTTGCTCAGCTGAGCTTTGAAATTCTCCAAGCATGGAGATTCCACAGCCTCTATAGCAAAACCATGATGTAATGATATAATGATATAATAGTATTATTCCCAGACCTGCTTTTTTTTTTTTTTTTTTAGTATGTGGGGTTTGCATCTGAATTTCAACTTCAAATCTTGTTTACATGACACCTAAATCTGTACAAGTCCTGAATTTCTTGCTGCTATGTCAGTATATTGAATGTATTTCTGTTACTTTCAATATTTTAATGATGTGTATGTGAAAGACACATCAACAGACAAAAAACATAATTCTCTTAAGATGTCTTCAGTGTGTACGGCAATCTAATGCTGAATTCATCATGTTAGTGCTGAATAAGTTTATTATTGCTTGAAAGTGTTTATAATTAATATAATAACTATACCTAGTATTACTCCTATGGAATAAGTACATTAGTTTAAGTCCTCTCCATCTTCTTAAAGTAGTAATTAAAGTTTAATATCAATAGACAATTCACTTGAAAATGCTCATTTTCATTCTTTTTCTTTTTTTTTTTCTCCTTAAAGAAAGAAAAAAATCGTCTTTTCCTCCCAGAAGAATTGATAAACTCTACAAGTCTGGAAGATTACGAGCTCCTTGGTTGACTAAACTCACTTAAATTAACTAACCTCGTCTCTCTAATTTGTAAGTTCTGAAGAGGAATCTAGGTAATTCCTTGAGAAACAATATGTTTGACATTTGAAAGAATATCTGTATCTTTGAAAGATGGCATGCATTGTTGTAGACACAGCTTTGGAAGACCTGCTTTGGAGGTGATGAGGAAAGTCAAACCAAATTGTGATAAGTTCTGTAGACGCTAATGAGAAGCTAAAGCCAATGGAGCAGTGCTGTGAATTTTTATTTTATTCAAGGTGGAGGAGATATTGCACTATCTAGTGCTCCTTCTGCTGAAAATATCAAGCACAGAGAAAGTGATGAGTTTGGTTTATAAAAGTTCAATCACCCTAAGTTCAATCAGCAAGGTTAAAACCCACCACAATGTGCATGCAAAGCATGTATCTCCTCCAAACAGAGAATGCATTCTGAATGCTTTCGTCTGCTGCAGTAGACCAGGGTTACACTGCTCACCACTCAAGAAAGAATTTAAGTTGATGGTGTTGGGTTTTGTTTTTCTGGTTTGTTTCTTTGAGGTTTGGTTGGTTGGTTGGTTGGTTTTTCAATTATTTTTTTGTTTCATTTTTATTTTAAAGCTGCTCTGCTATTGTGAAACCCTAATTGTCTTCCTATCACTCAAAGAGCCAGAATATGTGATGTTATCCATTGTGACAATGTTATTAATTCACTGTATCAATAAACCATGACTATCTGTAGTGCATACTGCATGTTGAAATTCATATAATTATATTAGTTAATAATGGGGGAATTTCTATTTGCTGTCCTTTGTCATTTGTTTTTTTTTTTTCCAAACAGCTCTTCATGAAACTTTCAAGTGTCTCCTACCCAGCAACAGATCATGATTCCTTGTAGGTGATAGGTGGTCTTATCATATATGATGTAAGGAATGTCTTCTCTTCTTCTTTCTTTTTTTTTTTTTTAACGACTGTAATTGCTACTCGAAAACTCTATTCACCTTCTTTTGAGAAAGCACATAAAAATACCAAATCTCTTCAAAATTAAGCAGTCCATATTAATGAAACAGAACAAGACAGTGTTTATCTATTGACACTAGCATGATACATTTGACTAAATAGAAATTTGGATTATGTATCTTTCTGCGTGTGTTTAGTGAAACATTTACCCAACCACAACCTTTGCTTCAGTTTCTTGAAGGATAGATTTGCTTCATTCTCACCTCAGTGACTACACAAACTATCCAGCCTGGCCTGTAACAAAGGAAAAAGTTCCTTTGTAGTAGTGCTATGAAAATGAATTTGAAAGATGTGGCCACATAATTGCTATGAATTTTCCTCCATCAATTTTAGGTAGTGCTCTCAGATTTCCATCTGAGATTTCCTGGGGAGAAAAAAAAGTAGGTCCCAGGACCCCTATTTTTTTCTGGTTTACCTTCAACACATGCAACCTAACATGGCTTATTCTACGGAAACAAAGTGTTGATTCTCATTAAGAGCAGCGCATGTCAAATATTGCAGCTAAGGTACAGATGATCAATTTGCTAAGATGATTTGTGTGCAGGGTTTAGCATAATACAAACATGCAAACATGCAAACATTTGTCATCTGGAAAACATAGCAGAGTCACCCACTTTCACTCAAAGGATGTAAAATGAAGTCTCCAAGGTCAGACAGGAAAGAAGGTATATTTTATGACATGTTATCAGCCTGACTTATCTCTTTGTGAAGACACTTGCAAAGATTCACACTGGTGTCAATTACCGATTGACCTGTGCATTGCCTTCCACAAAAGGAATATGAGCACAGTTTCACTACCTAAGCCACTACTGGTAACTAAAAAAGGATATGCGTGTTCCTTCCAATGTGCTAATACCAATATCCAATATCCATATGTAAATACACCTGTCATTCATTCTTGTTAGCAAAAGCTTTTTATTCTTTCTGTTGTTGGGGGTTTTTTTCCCTGAAAAATATATTTAATTTTCAACAATAACAACAACAAAAAATAATGAAAAAAATAGAGTAAGGTTTCCTACAATAACCTCAAAGAATTTCCATAAGGACCTCAAAAGTTTAGAAGAAAATTGCCTGGGTAACTGTCACTATTTTGCCAAATGTCTTTACTGTGGCAAATAGTAAATGCCACTAGGCACTTCAGCAAAAGCATAAAACATTATTATTAGAATTCCATAAGCAGGGAAAATCTCGCTGCATTATACTCTTTACCGTAAATTTCAGGAAGATTTTTACTTCTTTTCCTATACTCTATCCAAAAGAGCTGATTATGACTATACAACAGTAAAGACCCAGGCAACAAAAATATTTTAACAGCAGTTTATACTCCAATTGAACAAATCAATAATATCTTCAACTACTTAATGTATTAGTTATGACACAGCTTCTTCTTTTTATAAGGGTTTGAGAGATAATACAGTAAGAATGCAGCCTGTTAGGTTGCTTTGTCCTGACTTCTTGGGTTTGGAAGGGGATAGAAGCAGGGAGTTGCTTTGTGAAACATGCCATCTCCCTGAATTTAAGAAGAGTTTTACATCTCTTCCACATATATAATCCTTCTGTTGAACCCTCTAGAAATAAGACCCCAAAATCAGGAAGGGAAGGAAGTGAGAACCTTTTCTGCACAGTGGAGACATTTTTAGTAGGCAACAGCCTATATACACATAAATTTAGCTGAAGCTGGTCTAAAAATGCATAGGAAGGGAGAAAAATATTTTATTATCTTCTACTAGAAAGCCATTCCTTTCATTCCTTAGCACTTAAGTACAATTGGACAGGCCCTTTATCTCCCAAAGCATCTTTTTGCTACAGAGAGATTTCTTGAATTTGTTCTGGTGTTCAAATTCGCTTGACTGATCATTCATTGTTTTAGATCATATATATCCTTGATTTTCAATCAAATCATGATCAAGTGCAAGACCTCTGTCTATTCACCAGCTTACTTGTGACTGTTAAGTTGTGATTGCTTGTAGCTCTAAACCCACAAAGCCATGGCATGTCACTTTACTTCTGTATTTTCACTTGCTCAGCATATCCTCTCCTGATACCTAAATTTAGATTCAGTAACAATTCATTCCACAAGTTGTACTGCTGACAGGGTAGGTGGTTCTGTGGTAATATTGTCTCTGATGTGCTGAACACTGCACAAGACAGAGAAGAAGCCATTAATGTATTAAACTTAACAAGATGACAATTAATGGAGAACATGGCTTTCTGGATGTGTTTCAAGCTTACATTTAAAATATGAACATAAACACTTTTGCAATCTGAACTATTCTCTATATAAGTTTCCTAGTTGGGATTGAGAGCTTCTAATGATATTGACCTGATATCAAGCCACTCATGCCAGGTTTGATTTTGTAAGGGCATGAGCACTCTGGACCAAATTCTGCAAAGTGCTTCTTATGCACATACCTTACTTTAAGCAACTTGAATAGTTCCTTTTAAGACAAAAATCTTTCTTGTGCTCTCAGGTTGAGCATGTACTCTGCTGCTTTGGAGGAGAGTGCATTGCTTTCAGTAGTTTTTCGCCCACAACAATTTAATTATCTTATCCAATATCTTGTTGTTTGGCTTCTAGGCAAGTCATTTAGACCTCTCTAAACCTTCTTTCTCTTTCTGTCTGTTTAATTAAAGCTCCATTTTTTTCAGCTGCTGCTAGTGCTGTTATGCCAAACAATGTGGTTTGGATTGACTTGATGTTATTTAAAATTTATTTCCTTTCAGCAAGTTAGGAGACACCCAAGGAAGCCATGCTGAAAAGTAAGTAGAGATTTTGCATCAAGTTAAACACATATATCTAAACAATCTTCTTCAGTTTCCCTGTTCTCACAGATCACCTGAACTGTGTCTGTCCTGGTGTGGCAAAACGCAAGGAGAAAGGAGTCATAGGCCTACTGTGTCTGTGTATTTTCTCTTAAGTGTGGGGCATATGTTATATAATAAATTTCACTGCAATTTAAGCGTAGTCAGATTGAGTTTGCCATGATTATTAATGCATATCTGCCCATTACAGTGATCAAATTGAAAAAGTTTAAATGTTATCAAACTGTGGCAGCTAGTTCACTTGTCTCATAAAATACTTCTAGGACCTATTTATGCCGAGTTTGTGCAAGTTTCTCATGTATACAAGTCTCATCTTAGATCAAAGGCATCCTGTGATCATATGTCATGCATCAGTAATGGCATTGCCAACAGGGTAACAAGTGGCCAGATTTAGCACAAACCCAGCTGTGGGGAGTCCGACCTAGTAAAATCTAGTTTATCTGAAGTCTAGTTTATGAAAGCTCTTGCAAGACAGCTAACACAGTACTGCACCTTCAAACGATACATTGGTGGCCTTTTGCTTCCTACAGTGAAAAGAAACATAGACCACAGCACAGAAAAACAGTTCTGGAAAGTTCCTTGTGACAAAAATGCATTCTTGCTTAAGAGCGTCTATCATCCTCTGCCCAACCCAAACCCACAGAGGGTAAGTGACAAGTAAGTCTCCTTCTCTAAACCCATAGTGAAGAGCTATATTAACAAGGCAATTAAAAAAGCTTGTAATAAATGGACTGCTTAGTTTTTTCAGGGAACATAAAATTTTTTCCTCAGTTTCTGTCCATTCAATCCTCTGCACTAAACTGCTCCCAAGGGCTGGCAGTTGCTTAGTCCCACAGGGAAGTCATGCTCTCCCTGTGGGAGGTCTGCTGAGGATGCTGCCCACCCATGGCATGAAATATGCAATGTCTGTCCTCTCTACCCACCCACAGTGCTTCAACAAGGAGCCCAGAAAGCTTACTTAATACCTCCCCGTTGTGTGTAATTTCTTTCTGTTTCTGCAGAAACAGAATGTCAACATCATCCTTGCAAAAATAAGAAAGCATCAGGCTAAAGTATGACCTTCACTTCCATACAGTCATTTTATTGTGGCTATATATTAATGAGTTGCAGGATCCTAAACAGCGGCAGATATGAAGTTCATATTCTCATGTTATTGGTTAATTGTTTATTATATATCAAATTCAGTAGACTGAGACTCTTGATAGGAATTTTTTTGGTACAAAAGTGAGTGTGCATGAACACTCACGATTGTGTGTGCACAGACATAAGATGTGCACATGTGTATTGAACAGCTCCCTGTGAGAAGTTTGTTTGCTGGAGTAAATGGTGCTCATATAGTTTCAAAGCAGATGTAAGTTACCCATATGCTGTGCTTTTTTATCTCTTAAACCAGATTTACTGTGAAATTATGTGCAGGATGAGATGGTGATTTTTAGCTTATCTATTTATCTCTACTGCGACTTGGATTTTTGCCTTGTTTTACTTGCCTGTGAGCCTCCCTGTAGAAGGTTCATTAGCATTCACTGAGATGATAAACAGTTTCTATTCTCCAGTCCTGTAATCATTTTATATTACTTTTTTAATCAATTATTTTTATACATTGATAACTCAGCTTGTAAAAAAAACATTGAATAACCAGCACATTAAAACACCCACTAGAAAACAGTTTACAAGAAATATCTGTCCCCTGCCCTTTGATGGGTTTTCTTCCTAGTCTAAGCAAATATTTTGGAGCCAAGTCCTTTATCCGAGGCTGTCCAACACCTAGACACAGTTCACCCATCTATCTGTCATCTATCTACCTACCTAGCTATTTAACTTTGGTTTGCTTGCTGCTCATTTTTCCTGGACAGTTTGCTTTCTCAGCAGTTATTTGCAACATCTGAAACTAAGTAAATATCGAAAGGACAGACTTTGGGAAGTTTTCTTTAAATGCTCAGATTCTCAGTACTTCATAGTCTCAGGGAAAAAAAAGTAAGTGAAAAATGAACAAGTCATGGATTTTCAATGCTGTAATGACTTATACTAATGTATTCCTTCATCTAAATACAGATTTCTATTTAAAATTCAACATGCAGGGGTATTATGAATTCTAGCTTAATAGATTCCAAATAATTGCCCTTTAGAAATGATGAATAGCTGTTTAAAGCCACTGATAAGAATATACTATTTCTCCCCTAACAATGGACCTTCTACATTAACTGTATCATATATGCTGGAAATTAGTTTATTAATTTTTTTTATTGATATGCAAACTACAAGCTGATGGCAGATGGCAAATAACCCCTCACTCGAACACCAAACCCTCCAAAAAAAAGCCTTGTCTCTGCTGCAGTTCTTGTAGGGGGACAAAAAAGAAAGATAAGAAGATAGCTTTTATATTGAAGGCAGGCCACTGAAATGCAGATGATGCCATTCTCTCTTGCACTCAGTTTTCAGATTTTCTGGCATAAAAAGAATAAGATATAAGGTTGAATTAATGACCAGATTTTGCAGAATTGCAATTCAAGATGCTTTCTCTCTGCTGTTCATGCTATCTCTGACTAGCCTTTAAAACAACTATTCTAGACTTGTTCTTTCATTTAAAAGACAAGCATCCAGAAATACTGAAATTAAAAATACATTATTCATATATTCAACATAGAATGACCTGACAAAAAATTTCACTTAACAGAGCTGATGGTTTCTTCATAACATATGAAACGCTTTGAAAATACCAAACAAAATAGATTAAATGCATCTGCAGTTGAATTTGCAGTTAGCATAAAACATGACACTGGAAGTTTCTGAGGTTGTATGTGTTTTGTGTGCTAAACACACCTGTTGTACTTAAATGCAGCACTTGAAAAAATAGATGCAAAATGTGAACATATTAGAAAACTAACCCTTTTTTACTTAAAAACTTGGGGGGAGGATGTGTGTTGTGAAGTATTATTCAAGTATTTAGAGAGATATTCAAAAATATTTTACACCGACAATAGTGTTTTTAACAAATAATGGGGTAATGCTGAAGTTATAATATAATGCTATATGGTTTTTCATTGCATAACTGTTGGGTTATACCATGCTTTTAGATTACAGGCAGAAATAAAACAGTTGCTGGATGAAAAGTACATATATATGCATATATATATATATATAGGATTAAGAAACTGGTATTTCCTATTATATGCATATTATGCAATGGAACATCTTTGTACTAGTGCTCGCTTGTTCTCTCTGTTCATATGTGACTGAATGTAACTACATTTCTGTACAGAGAATTCATGTCAGCTAAATTTTGGCTGTTGAAAATATATTTCCTTATTTGCTAAAGTTAACAGCAAAAAGAAAACCTCTTTATTACAGGTTAGAAAGTTACTGTAAGAGCTGTTCTACTTTTCTCATTGTCATCTTTCCTACATACAAGCAACTTAAATTTCCAATTAATTTCTCTTGGCAAAGTTAGCAGCACCACAAAAGGTCCTAAAAGTGGGTTAATGCAGTTTTAAGTCTTAACCATAGTTGCATCTATAATGCTTGGCTCTGGTCCCTTTAGCCTTTTATTTTTTTTTCTATAGGATCAGGGCAGTTACCCCCATCTCAGGGCCTTTTCTTCCTCCCTCTGGGGTAGGCTGCCTTCTCCACACACCACTGGTACCCAGAAAAGAATGGTTCTTCTGTTTGTCTGGCCGACTGCATATTGCATCCATTGCTCCATTCAGCCTGTCTTTTCAGGTCTGGTAGCTGCTGTACAACTTAGCTTTTGTGCTCTACTGCCAGGGCTTTTCTGAAGCCAGACGCTTTTTGAAAAGAGGGTATATTTGCATAAACAATACCATGTGAGGAGGTCTGCTGGAAAGAAAATCAAAATTCAGCTGAGCGAATCTTCCTGAACAACTCATTTCTTGCAACCAACACCTCCTATCGTTACCATCTGTGTACTAAATTATGGCTGAAAACGTGTGCCGCTCTTTCTTTTCACTTGCTCTTGTGTACAGATTCCTCATATCAGCTGAAGTATATTTTGTTTTCAAATTTAGGCTGAACAGAGACCCTTAAACAGAGTTCGGTATACGGAATGAGGAAAATATGGTTGTGTTAAATAAGGAACAGAAGGCCAGCCATGCATTAGATAGCTTGCCACCCAGACTGGATTCGTGCTGAAGGCTCATCAAAATGTATATCAGAAAGAAGATCTACCCTTCAGCTTGCTGAGATTTCAGGTCAGTGATGGCAGGGCAGCTTTATCAGGAGAGAGCAGGGAGAAGAAGGCTTACTACTGTGGATGACAGCTGAAGGAATCATTCCGAAAATATGTGGTCTTAAATCTTGAGTGGCATAAAATATTGGATATACTGAGTGCATGTGTATATGTACCCACATAAACACAAAAATAAAGAGTTCATACATATGTATACATGAGTGAATTCATGTATATTTCTATGCACAAGCAAACATACACACATAGTCTGTGCTACAGCCTCTGTATGCATTTACAATATCCTACACATGGGAATAAAAATAATTGGGCTAACCCTGAAAAATAGCAGGCAGGCAAATCAAAAGTAGCCACACGGAAAAAAGGAAGAATAGACTTTCATAAGCCACTGCCCAAATCTCCCACTTATTTGCATTTTTTATTCAAATATCTAGCTAGGTAATGCATCTCTCAGTATTTCATTAAATCACAATCTTAATTTTGTTTTCTTGCTCAGATGCTTTGGATATAATTAATATCAATATTTAAAATGTGTCTCCCCTACTGTATTAGGTCTGTACCTACAGAATCTTCTCTTTTGCACTGCCTATTAAATCACACACATATGTCAGAAAAATAGTGCTTATGGATGTGTTCAGCATACAAAACTATCACAGATGAGGGGTTTTACCTCTACCCTGCTGCCTTGATCACTGCCCACTTTCCAAGCCCTAGTGGCAAATGGACTGGGAGAAGACAGATTGCCTCTGACTGTTGGCTCTATTCATGTGTTGGAACAATGTGCACATGGGATTTTTATGGGCATTTTTTATTGTTCCAGTTTCTTCCTACACAAAATCCAGTGCAAGGGACAAGTTTGAACAGAAGATCTCATATCATGTCTTTTCACTTACAGACAGGCATCCTATCAAATGGGTTCCCAGATGTCTGAAGTAGCCCCTTGCCATGAATCAAACTACATTTCTGTCATGGGGCTCCAGTCATGCTTGCATCTTACCCTGAGGAGGTATCCAAGCAGACAGGTAGCAGAAAGCTGGAAGGCAATATATTCATCCCTTCATTTCCAAGTCCCCTGTAAGATGTGGAGCTTTATTATACTTCTGTGGAATGTGAAATGCTCCATTTCATACAACATTGGAAAATGAAGATCAATGAAGATCCTTAAAGAAATTTGGCTTAGTACTAGTAACTCTTTTTATCAGATTTCATTTGAGGGGAATCATTCCTATAAGGTATTTGCTATTTTTTACATGAAAAATGTTGCTACACAAATAGCATATATAAAGCACATCCATTAGGGTTTAATAGGTGTGACAGAGATATGAATGTCCACTACATAAAATCTGTAAATATGGTTTTATTATTCTACTTCAGTGCCCCTAGTAAATCTTTCATTTTTCTGAAATTAAAAGCATAGTCAGCACCTGTCATTCAAACTATCCCTGGTATTAGTTTACAGCATAATGATTGTATCAAGCAAAAGAGAAAACAATAATAAAAATAACCAAAATTTGCTGCTTGACCAATAAAATCCAAAAGACCTGCTCCATAAAACTGGTACCATGCCATAAAATTCTAAGCTCAAGCACCAGAGAGCATGTTTGTCATCTGGCAGCTCTTGATTTTACAGAAAAGGAGTCTTTCCCAAGTTCATTCTTCTTCACATCTCCCTGTTTTGCCCTGCAAGGCTGAGCAAAGTTCTTGTCTCTGTGAAAGCCAGACATGACGCCATTGCTACATCACCCAGCTCACTCTGTCCTGGCTGGTACTCTCATGTGTCTCCTCCTAGTGACGTCTAAAACTGGTCTGCTGGTTTCACTGGTCCCTACAGCTGGGTGAAACTACTGTAACCTCATGCTAATGTCAACAGGGAAACATCTATATCAGTACATGGAGCCTCAAATAAGCAAGGCATGCTGAGGGCAAACTACATTAGTCTCACTGAAGGCAAGTCCTCATGTTACAGCTGGGACATAAATAGGGAAACACAGGAGAAACTGACATTTCAATATTAACCAGTGTCACCTCACTGATCCAAAATACGATATGTATACACATATGTAGTATGCATATGCATATGTTATGTATAACTGGTTCTTTTAAGACCAGTTAGGTCATGGTGCCTGGGCTGCTTCTTTAAAATGACCCACAAATGAAAACTATTTATAAAACAAAGCTCAGGAATACGTCAGTCAGAAAGCAGAACTTGCACTTGTGTGATTGGCAATTATGCATCCTGCAGTTAATAGGCTCCACGTATGTCAACATATACATTAATCTATGTGTTAATCTCTCTGCTTTTCTGAGGACTTTCTCTATATTAGCCTTGCAACCCTGACCCTGAAAAAAAAAAGGAAAATAAATTCACAGAAGAAATAATAGTGTTTATGTAAGGGAGACATTGCCTGATTAACATTAGCTGTGCGCTCATTATAGTGCAAGAAAAATTAGAGAGGAGGAGATGGTTGGAAGCAGGAGAGAAGGAAGAGTGAACCCCATGTTGTTCGCAGAATGTATTTTTCATGGAGTCTGCAAAATGCTTTGGAGGGGGGTTTGCATGACTGGATTTTGTAATCCCCATAACTTGGAAATCAATAAGATAAATGGAGGAGAAATGAACAGCTAGTGGCCTCAGTCTTGATGATTCGAGGATAAATCCTTTTAATAAACATGAAACTGCAGCAGAGCAGAAACTCTAAGTCCCATTTTTGATTTAAAGATGTTTATCTCTCTATCTGCTACATTTCTCAGGTTTTATTCTCCTCGTATCTTTTCAATTTTATCTCTCTGGTTACCCATATGTTTAATTGTTTTTTGCATTTATTCTTCACAGATGAAGCATGTGCATACGTACATAACACATTAATATATGCAAGCAGTGGGGACATACATACAGTTTTGTTTTGTAGTAGCTCCCAAGAAGACTTAAGGGAAAATTACTGTCATCCTATAGTAATTTTGTTCATGCTTGAAACATGCTATTGTCTGTATAGCAGAATCACATAGGTGTAAAGGTAGAAGAAAATAAGGGCAATTTCACTTTGGGAAAACTTATTTACAGAGAGATTTTGCTGGTGATGGTGGTGACAAAGAAATGATTTAAAAAAAATGAAGGAAACTGCACCAGTTTCTCAGCTTTAGGACTCCTTCACTAGTTAATCCATCAGAATTGGGATTTGTCAAGGCTTGTTTTATATAATCAATGTTTGATTAATTTGTACATTTCTACAATATAACAGAAATAATTTGGAAGTTCAAGATTTAATATCCACGCTTCCCTTTATATACACAGGGGGGAAAAATACATTTAGATCTCTCATTTATTTTCCAATTAACTGTTCTTTATCCGTGCATTAATATTACAGATGTCTCAAGAATAATTAAAACAGATAAGCAATTTATAAAAATCTTCACATTTCATGCTAATTACCATAATGTAATGTTACATTTTTATTAGCAGCTTTTGTTCCCTCCCCCCACCGTTAACTTCCAGGAACCCTGGGGCCTGAGCCATTCAGCAAGTTATAAATCTTTGTTAAAATACAACACGAAGCTAAGAAGCTTGCAACAAAGCAAATTGGACAGTGATGGAGCTCTTCTTTCTTTACCTTCATTTCCCAACAGCCGACCTGTCATCAAATATGAAAACAATTATGGTTTTCCACAGTTTCTCACTGTGAAGGCTAAGGGGCTCCCGGGACAGAGGGTTGTGAGGATGGACTTTGAAGTGGTCAGTCCATGAGAAAGACAGAGGAGAGCATATTGATCCTAAGATCCTGATACAGACCTGAGTCATGGGCCCAGGAAGTGACTGTAGAGTCAACATAACTAGTGCCACTATATAACACAATTATATTCACAAGCAATTAAGTCCCATCTCAAAATGATCTGGCTTGATTGTTCTCACGATTTCTATGCAAGATTACTATGGGAATTAAAAAATAAGCATTCAAGGGGGAATCCCTATGGGTTCTTAAGGTTTAAGCCATCAAGTGAGAGAATAGAAGTGCCACACTGTATTACATGAGCTCTTCCACACCTCTGTTCCAGACATCGGTGGAACCATACTCATGATCAAGCTAAACACCATGGTTATCATGAGCAGTTTGGAATAAGAAGTAAAAACGGTTTACATTGATGAAGAGGTTAACTTTGCCGAAATATGTGACTTCATATCATTAAAATTAAGTAACTCCTCAAGTGTTTAAAACTTGTCAAATGAATCAGCAACAAGATCAGCTTCGCTGGTAGCAATACCAGTGGCCAGCACATTAGCATGTGCACACAGAGGCACACATGTGTGTGCACGCCCTTCTACTCTGGTGCTGCACAGCAGAGCCAAACACTCAAGTGTGCTATTAGTTGCATGTCTTAGCAGCCTCTTCCAACTCAGCCTTTAAGCAGTAATTTGTGCCATAATGAAGATAATGTACCTCCATATGTTTCAAAAATACACTCATCTAAGCTTTCAGAAATAATAATGTAGTTTATGTTTCATTTTGTTTTTATTCCCGAAACAGACTTTGATATAAGGTGGTGGAAATGAAATAAAATGAGATAAAACAGCTTGCTCTGGTGCCAAGTCCTGAAACCTTAATTTAAGGAGAAGAGTACATATTTGTATCTCCTCAGCTGCTATCCAGTCTATTGATTCAAAACTACAAGACCTTTTTTGTATTACTTAATTTATTTTTATTTATTGCAACATTGATAGAATTCAAACTGCACTGGATAATGTACTAGATAAGATACCTTTTTAAAACCTCTTACTGAGATCCTATTGGGACCGGCATGTAATTGAAAACACTTAATGGAATATTTCAGGGCATATTGCCAGAGAATGAACAAGAGAACTGCATTTTATTTTAAAATGCCATAGAAAAATCACTAAAATTATCATAGCTCTGGTTTAGTGTAGAAGAGGATGGGTATTATAATTTACATAGACCTTCTTTTTGAAATTATTTTCTCTCTTTGTTACATTTGACAACTCACCCACTGTCTTTTCAGAAATGCCTGACATTCTTTTTAATTAAGTAGTGAGGGGTGACAAGCAATACATTTTTTAAAGATTGCTGAATGCATTGGGTGTGTTTTCAGCCTGGGGCCCAAATCCCCAGTTGGTTTATTCTCTTGGGAAGAAATATCAGTGATTACAACTTCTGCCTTGACCTATTCTATGATGGTAGAAAGCCAAATTGTAATACTCTTTGTTAGTGCTTGCTTTTCTCTGTCCTTACTTCTGTTAGGCCAGAATAATATTTGGGTCTTGGAAGGCTCAAAACTGTTAAGTTCTGAGATTTCTTATATCAATACAGAAAAATCCAGACAAGAGACTTTTCAAACTGGAGGTTTTATCATGAATTTCCTGGGTGCTTTCTTGCACAGCCCCCAAAAAGAAGACATCTTTCTTTATCTGTTGTAAGTCAACTGAGGAACAGAGAGTTTAGGTGGGCTTCCCTTAGTTCACAGAACAGAATACCTAGAGAGCTGGAAATAGCAGCCAACCTGCCTGTTTCCATAATCCTACACACTACTGGAGATCCCTTGAAGACAGCTGACATCCCTACCCATTCATACTGCAAATTTACCATTGAAACTCTCCCTCAAGCACTTTTGCACGAGACAAACGTTTTGTGCAAAGGAAAAGAGTTTCAGTCAAGAATGTAGTAGTCAGAAGTACTAAAAGACATCTTCAGCTGACACAAAAAAATCTCAGAGTTAAATAAATAAAAGAAAGGAAATTATTTCAGATGTAAATTTTCAAAATGAGATTGTCTCTACACGCAGAGTCAAGTATATACTATTTTGCTGATTCATATTTGGCCAATCTCAAACTAGGAGTTTGTCTTGACGTATGTGAAGAATTACAAGGGAAATACATAAATGTTTAGTTGTACTGGTGCAACTGACCATTGAGCAAAGACCCTTGAGCATTCAAATCCTGTAGAGGGTCCTACCCTAACCAAATTTTTTGATTAATATTCCTTAATTCCTACTTCTTCATGCCATAAAGATACAGTCACAGGGTCCTTTTTATGGCCTGATATTAAAAATTAGGACTAAATCCAAGTAAAAGGTTGCAACTCCAGATTAAAATGTGTTTTGATTCCTGTTTGTAGCTAGGTCTTCTCAGAGAAATATCATAACATCAGTCAAACACCTTAAGGGCACAACTCATCCCCTGTCTATAATCCTGGACCTGGATTTACGTGAACACAGGGGATGACCACACATTATTGCCATATGTGAAGGTATATTTGCCCGCAGGTTAGAGAACCACATTAGTAAATAGGCCCTTCATAAATGTGCAGCAAAAACAATAGAATATAGCAAATATACTGAGAAATAGTTCATCCTTTCCTCTTGTTGATTCTGTGCTGCTATCAGCTAATATTCCCTGCAGGCAGATTTTTCCCACTGGGTGCTCAGAAATTATGAGGTTCACTGGAACTGTTCTTTCTTCTTTTCTGTTCTTTTGAGTCCATTGAAATGACAATCCTAAATCTGGAAATTGAATGTGGTGAGGAAGCCACAAACACCAAAACTGATGTGGCTTATTAGCTTGATTCCTGTTTTGCAAAGGTCAGCCCCAAGCATTCCCTGATGCTGAGAGATCTCATGTTGCAGTGATAAGCCAAATGTGGAAAAAGCCTGTGGTGAACAGAACCATCCATACCAGAATGAACATTGGAAATTCAACACACTCAGATTTCAGCCTATGGAATGTGTGAGCTATCTGCATTTATGGTTTTGCCACTAGAGGTGTGTGGGATTTACCACCTGCTTGAGCAACACTGGTCAATTTATTTAAAATCAAATCATGGTCTTCCTAGCTAATAAAGTTAACCAGTGTCAGTCACACCATCACTAATAATTAATGCCTCTTTTGGAATATGTCCAAATCTCTCAAATAAAACAATTGTCTAGATAATATCCTATCTCTTACTTGCAAATCCCAAACACTTCCTCACCAAATGCTCCTGCTGTTGGCTTCTGAAGCAACATGATCAAGATTAAATAACACACAGCATATGTTCACAGCTGGGATGTGTCAAAACCAAGTTTTGAACCAGGACATAGCACAGAGATGCCTAAAACAGCAGTGGCAGATATCCTCCTTATGGCTATGGTTTAAAGCCCAGGTTTGACCTCATCTGCCTTTGACAAAATCACAGGTACCAATGACCTATTTCTGCTTATGGTGCCAAGCTGGAGTGGACATTGCCTTGGAGGACACACTTCATATATCTTCTGGCGTCTGAGGAGATGAACACATGCAAGGCACAAAAAAAAAGTAATCAGTATTTGAATGTGCCATGCAATTTCATATACCCGTCGTGGGGGAAGGGGTTTGCAAGGGTGTACGTGCAGTGCTGCTTGCCAATAGACACAGATTGTTTAACAGTCACCTCCAGGCAGTAAAACCGGTTGCCAGTTCAAGTGCCAGGTAATTTTATAGGATAATTATTAACCTTGCTGAAGTTATTAAAGTCTAGCTACTGGGAGACTTCTGAAGTGTGAATTATCGCTATCCGTCTGACCAGGAAGGATAGCTAATCCCCTCAAACATTTTATGCTGAGCTGAAGATTATCCTCCTATTTAGATATTAGAAAAATCTTCAGAAAGGATCAAATTACATACAATTTTTGCAGTTGTGAGAGAGCATTTACAAGATTTCTTTTCCATTTCTCCACCACCCACCCACCCCCCTTTTTATTCACCCTTCTTTCCAGCAATATGCTAGGAAAACACAGTTCTGTTTCAGCCCTCTCTGATATAGCCATCTTCTTGGTATACCACAAGCACTGAAGTAGAGATGTGAATCTTATTATAACTTCCACGGAGAATGTTTCTAAAGATGATAGTAGAGCTAACACCATGTGCTAAGGCAGTCAGCACAGCTTGTTCAAGGTTCCACAATCTCATCTCCTCCTTCCCACCCAAAGTAAAATTTCATGTGCTGTGGATATAGACACTTTTTTTTTCATTCTTATCAAGCCACTGGTGATGTGGTCACCTTTCTTTTCTTCTGACTATTTTAATCCAATATTCTTCCTAGTGCTGAGCTTTCAGTATTTGTCTCAAAGCCAAATACCAGTACGGAACATTACAAGCCTGCAACCTGTGAAGGAAAGTGTGAGCAAGTAAGCTGCATCTACCAGGGCCAACTTGCTTAAAGAAAGTATCATATGTACATAGTATTGTAACGAAATGGAGGTTAACCAGAGGGGAAGAAATTAAGAGAAGCTGTAGCTCATTTTTTATAAAGTCTCGTCTGTTTCCTTGAAAAGGGAAATGACAGAATATCACTGAAGTGTGACCTCTTGCATACGGTATTCTTCACCATTCGTGTCTCAGCCCTGCCCTAACACACAACCATGTGTTTGCACATCCTTTGTCCCTGAATGTCTGTCACAGTCATCTGTGAGGAACATGCTGAACTTGACTATTTCTGCAGCAATTGCAGAAATGTGGTCTCAGTACCCCCAGAAATGCTAAGGTCTTTGTTCCAAGCTGATGATGGTCCCACCCATTAAGCTCCTGTCACGTACCTGCATCCTTACATACCAGTGTTAACTGCACAGATGGAGAGATGGTTTCCTGATGTGAGTTACTGCTGTTTCCAATCCGCAACTGGTGAGTGTCTGCCATTAGGGAAAGCAGTAAATTTCAAAAGTCTGTCCTTTGTTGATTTGTTACCCATCTCACGGCTGCTTCCTCTCCTCCCTTCCACATGTCTCTTTTGAAATAGCACATTTCTATTGGCATGCTTTGAAGGGATGTTCCCTTGATTATCCTATTCCCAGATCTTTGTAACTGTCTTTTTTACCCAAGAGAAAAAAATGTAGTGTGCTGTTGTCTTCCTTTTCCTGTTAGTGCATATAAGCCTGCATTCCTCATGCTGTTTTTTTCCTCTCTGTCCACATTATTTCTTGATACAAGATCAGGAAATATCTTCCTCGAGAACCATACAAAGGCAAGAATTTGCTACTTTTATTTCACCAAAAGCGTTAAATTCATGTGATAGTGAGGTTTCACAAAATGTAACCACACGGATTCTCCAGAGGAAACTCTTGTCTTACACAGACACAGTTGGCACGTGGGAGTTGAACAAACACTTTCAGTCATTGCCTAGTATCCCATGAGGATTTCTTGGGGTTTATTTTGATTTGGACTCTTCTGAATGTGACACTAGATTAAATGGGGGGCGGGGGGGATGTCATTTTGTATGCTATATCACTTTGCCTAAGCATACTCTACTTACATACTATTTCTGTGCTGTTAATAGACACTTTAGCTGTTCCAGAAACTAAGAGAAAGGGACACTTGTACCAATGCATTCTCTTTTATGTATCATCTTGTATCTTGTTTAATTCACCAATTTTATCTGAGAGCTCCCAAAACACTGGCTGTCTTTAAACCTTTTACACTCTATATTATAAAGGAAAAAGAAGCCCTTTGTCACTTATTTGCCTTTTTTTAAAATGATGATACAGTTTGTAAACTAAAAGACTGATGGGACAACAACATTGAAGTGAGGCTTTTAAAATATTTTTTTATATTGACGGACTTAATTTGCTGAACTTCTTGAGCTTTCTGCAAGGATAATGTGAAATTAAAATAAATTAATAAATTATTGGTATTTTTATAGTTAGAAAGAGAAATAAACTGTTGCAGTCTGTGTATATACAGGCAGGTAAGGAATCTATGTGTGCAGCTATAGATTCTGCTTAATCACAGTCCAGAGAACACTGCACATCCAAATCAGTATTATTAATTTCATAATGCAAAAGGCTGAAATATAGGAGTTTTTTTCCCTTGGTTCCTTTCCCAGATTTTTTTGGTTAATCAAGGGCATGGTTTGATTAAATAATTTCTGCTTTTTGTTTTATTGTACCAGTTTTGTCCATCTGGGATTTTTCAGCTTATTCACTCTCTAAAGTGAAGCTGTAGGTGCTCAGGCAGTGCTTAGTGCACTGTGTCTCCAAGCTCAGGTAAGCTTCTAACTAATTTCTATGTAAATAACAACCAAAGGAAGAATTTGAAGCATCAGGTCCCACAAAGACTTCCTGGCCGGCGGGTGTAAGGTATGAGACTTACCCTGTCTTTAATCTTGGAGGACTCAACCAGATGTTTGCAATGGTAAGAAAAAAAATCAAAGCGTAACTATATTGTGCTGATTGAGGGGAAGGGATAGGAAAGGTCAGTCTAGACAGAAAAAATGGGTGAGAACAATTGTTTCGCAGGTCTCTGCCTCTGAAGTCACTCTGCCAACAGACTGACGCTCTGCTATTAGACAAGGAGGTTCTTTTAACCTTAAAGTTGCCACCTGCAGCAAAAACATCGCTTTTCAGTTATATAGAAAAGTATCCTGAAAATATATTACATCAAATTAATAATGTCTGATACTCAGTTTTAATATACCTTGCTGTTGGAAGGGAAGGTCTCCAGAGAAATTTATTTTATTTAATACATATATTGCATTCTGTGATCGACTTTTAGAGGAACTTAAAATAAATTACAATAAATTTTTCAGTGAGACATGCCAGCTATATCAAGGTTTGCAAAACAGCAACAAGTCCCTCATCAATAAATAAAGCCAGTCTGGGTCTTTCAGGTCATGTTACTCCTTGTAGAAGTCTGTTCCAACACACACACACACGCTGATAGCTAGTAAGATTTTTCTAATATGATAGTCTTTTTGAGGCTATATGTATCCACAATTATATTCTACTTGTTATCATGTCAATATTGTCCTTAATTTTAAAAATTATTCTTGATGGTAGCTCTCTCTCCTCCTAAGATGTTTAAGTGAGAAGTCACATCACTCCATATGCCTTTATTTTTCCAGGCTAAAAAATCATGCTTTTTCATTCAGCTGTGGTCACTTTTAGTGCAACCCATTCTCTAGAAGCCCTTCTTCACACCCATTTTGACCTGGATCTCTCCTACTCAAACATGAAGTCTTAGGAAAGTCTGAAGGGCATCAGATGCAGTGTTCCTCATAGTACAACAGTCTGCCCTGCTCCTAACACAGCTGCACAGATGTTCTTTGTATTGGAACGTACTTCGGGCATCCCATTGAGCAGTGGTGCATTCAAATGGGTGAGGACCAACCCAACCTATTACCGAGGATCAGTGGGATAAGTGGTGGTTTGGGAACATGCAAAAGTAAAATATATATTTGCCATGGTCCTTTTCCTTTATGTAGAGAGGATTCTGATTGGAGGACTGTGCTCACCTGGGGACTTGGAGAGCAAAGACCCAAGAACTGCACTCTGTCAAAACTGCTTGAGTAAGTAGGCAGTTTCAGAATATATAAGATCTAGGCCTATTAATAATTACACTCTGTACACATATTAGCTCAAGAAGGTCTTAAATTTTATTCTTACTAAGTCTTAAATGAGCACCTGACTTTTCTCGCATCCACTGTTCAGTAAGAATTCTTTCACTAGAATAAAAACATTCCCATATATGTTTATTTCAAGGATTATTACTCCACTTTGATTCTTTGTTTACCTTGATTTCATTTCCTGAGATGTAAATCTACTCTGGAATCCCTGTGAAATGTTTTTTTCTTTCCTTCTTTTTTTCCTTTTTCTGGTCTTCATTTATTGCTATAATCCAGGCTCAGGTTCATGTGTTTTCAGCCTGGGTGAATTTAAAAAAAAAAAACCTCGCGATTTACTTCCTCCTGTTTTGTGTATCTAAATATGGTAGTGTCTTTCTCCTATGAAAAGCTGTGACAAGAGACTGTTAATTTAACCCTGTGTCATTATATCTTTCATGGAAATCCACGATGTGGAGAGGTCTTTACCATCTGCTTCCATCAGGAGGGTTATCTAAGTGTCTAGACACTGTAGTGATAGGCTTTTTAGGGTTGCTGATAGATAGATGGGGCTTTGGAGAGCTTGCATTTAATCCTCTTCAGATGTGAATGGATGTTTTCCGGCAGTCTGGGATGAAGTTTAGGATTGTATTTCAAACAAATTTATCCTGGAGTGTAAATGGGACAACTTTGGTTGGCAGTAAACTCTAACAGGTTTGAGGAATTAAATGTGAGATTAAATAATATGCAAATCAGAGAGCCTGCATTTTGATATTTATCTTCTTTTGATGTTTATCTTCTTTTGTCTTAAACACAAATTAAAATTATTTGAGCAGCATAAAAAAATATTCATGCCCATACAAT
>JAWWLV010000088.1:59540220-59567279 GCA_035041135.1 Platyrinchus mystaceus
AAGCAGGAGGATTCGAACCTGCGGCCTTGGCGCTGAGAGACCAGCATCTTAACCGCTAGGCCACCAGGGGTCCCCTCCATCTGTATTACAGAGCTGCAAACTCACTGTTTCTCTTTGAAAGCCACATCACCTGAGTTCTCGCTTCATGTAGAAGTCACCACCACTCTTTCTTTCTATTTTCAGTGGTTAATTTTTACTGTCTATCATAGGGATATGCCAACACTCAAGTAGGGAAGCACTATCTTCCGGATTAGGTACAACCATTATTTTTCAAAAGTAAGATACTTTATTTTATATATTAATACTTTTTAAATTACTAGGTATATTTAGCTAACTAAACCAGCAAACTTTTTTATTCTAAAAGAAAAAAAATTTCATTTTCATAAAGACAAATATTTTAAATTTGCCCCACATTTCTGGGTTTTCTTTTCCTCTAAGGAAAAGAAAAAGCTCTCTGACACCTATATTTTTCTCAAAAAGAGATGTGGATGTTCTGCCTTTTCTCACAGTCACATTTGCATAGATCAAGTTGACTTATGATAGCTGTTTGTGTGCTCACAGTAACTATAATGTAACTTGCATTCACAGTAGACTCAAAGCAAGAGAGAAAGGTACTTTAGCCCAGAATATGATCCTGTATCCGGCTTCTTTCAGCCATAGACCTAAATTTGTTAGCTGCCTATTTGCCCTCGCTAAACAACGAGAAGGCTAATTACAGCTCACAACCAGGTGTGACTCACAAAAATCTTCCCTGACCTAACTCTCCCTAAGGACCCAGTTGACTTCAAGAAAGTGTTTTTTGGAAACTCAGTTAAGAGAATGTCTTGTGTTTTAATAGTGAGGTCAGACCTAGGAAAAAAATGTATCTACATTCATGCTATTTTACACCATCTCTAAGTTATTTAGTGTATATTTATATAGTGTAACAATGGTGTTGCTTCTTAGGCTCATCTAGATGATAACCACAAGTTGAATGTACGAAGGAAAAGCTGACACAGAATAACTGTATGGAGGGTAGGAATTAGCCAGTGGCAGTGCTCATTGCAGAGGAATTTATCTGTAGCTTCTGTCACATTTCTTCCTCCAGAGGCAAGGTTATAGAGCATCCCTCCTTACAGTGCGGCACAATTTCCTCTTCACTTTGCACTATGAATTTTTCATGAATATCAACTTCTCATACCTCCTCGTACCTACAGGTCTGTGGCTCCATAGTACTTAGAAAGGTTTGACAACAGTAAATTAAAATCTGTTAGCACCCTGGCACCCTCAGAAATTCACTCTGGGAAGCCACACCTTGACACTGAGCTGAGCAGGATCTCAGTTACACCCTCAGGTAATTCAGGGTGAAGGCTAAGAATAATTCCTTGGTACACACCCAGTTTTATAATTGGCACACAATTACAATACTCAAAATTTTCACCATTATTTGTTTAAATACCGCAACTACGCTGTGGATTATCTGCTCAAAATACCTACGCAAACACATCTCAGCCTTCACCAGGTCTCTACAATACAGCTCAGGAAATAGCTGGGAGAGGAAACTTCATTTCAAACATTTGTACTAATACAAAGTTAATTTCTTGGGAAGGTTTCTATAAATATTTTGTGATTATTTCATACAAATCCTTGCAAACTCAAGTTCCCCAGCATGAAAATCCACAGAATAAATTCTTCCTACCTCATTCATTCTCAGCAAATTTGAGCTGTGCTGTAAACCCAACTGCAGACATTAACAGTTTCAACAGAGACTTTAATTTCTGTGTTTATAATTCACAGTTCTCAGTGGGAATAGTTACATAAATCACACTGCTTTGCTTTTGTTCCTGATTGCACAACATAGCAGTGTGACCATGGCAGAGTGAAATTTTCATACTACACCCAGATATGGATTTCAAAATTTCTTCTGTATTGACTTATTACTTTGACCACCAAAAGAGGGAAGGAAACAATATCATATAATTAACAAACACAGTGTACATATTTAGCTGAAAAATTTAACTTTTAAAATTGGAATATCCTAAATGTATTTGTTATACAACAAATACACTGTTTCTTTAAACTATTCTGACTGGGTGCTTTAAAATATATACCATGGGTGAGACTTACTGATTACTCAGTGTAACTGCATCAGTAGAAGAAGGGAGGTCCAACTGAGTCCAGGGAAACACTCACAGATCTCTCTACCTCTAAAGAACTTGGCAACAAGCTCCATCCAAACATCCTTTTGTCAAACACAACTTACATGTTTCTACCTAATTCATAGGGGTTTTGAGCTCCAGCTAAACTAAACCAACCTCACAAACACACTCCTGCTCTTCATGAAACAATTCTGAAATATTACAGGAGCCATCAGGAATGGCATCCTGATGGGTTTTAGGCAAGATTCATTTTGGCAAAGGATTTCTAGCAGCATGCTGCAGGTTTAAATTTCCTTGGATATCTGCCCTGGTCTCCTTGGAGTTTTGCCTAAATGTCTAACTACATCCAGGTACATAGGGGAGTGAATTTGCTTTTTCTGGCCCAGAAAGCTCGCACTGGGGAGGGGAGCAGCAGGGAGCCGGCATGCCCTGGGGGAAGTTTCAGAAGCAGAGTCCTTTCCAGGGCTAGCCTTGCCAGCCTCAGGCACTGAAGTATTTTGGGGATGTGGGTTTAGTTTTCTGTTCATTCATAGGAGGAGGTATAAGACGCACAGCTGTTTTCTTGGCCTGCTGATCTGTTCCCGTCCTTCGCACTGCCTTGCGCTGTATGCATCCATTTAAACCATGGAAAGAGCAAGTATATCATTAGATTTGAGCCAGGAGCTGTAGTTTATTGACAGTTTACATCAGTATCAATTACTAGACTGGGGAAAGCAATGGAAAATCAGGCCTCTCTTTGAAATAGTTAGGTGGTATGGGTAGTGCCTACGAAACTGCTTCTGTCTGTCTGCCAGCTTGTAGAAGGATGCGCAAGCCCAATCCCTCATTCCAGCACACGGCAGTGAACTTCACATAGCATCAACTGAGATTTATGGAAGGTATTTATTTTAATAATGCTGGGTGAAAACAACCCATGTTTTCTCAGAGGGAGCGCATGCATCTGAGTTGTGAAAACAACCTATTTTTCTTGGGGAGAAAAAAATAGAAAAAGAAATAGTCTTAGGAAGCAGCTATTGTAAATAAAGTGAAAATAATTTCAGAATAAGATATAGTGGGACATTGGAGTTATCAGCAAAATTAACAGTTACGTATCTGGTACTTGAGCCTCTCCTCAGCACGGATCCTAATCCTGACAGGCCATGCTGTTGTTCTTCTCAATGAGTGTTAAACTCAGAAGAAGGGGCTACTGCAGCTATGGTCTAGGAAAGTTAATTTTCTGTGGTACTTCACTGTACCACAGCACATTATAACTTCAGCTCTTAGCAAATCCAGTACTGTACTAATGACAAACCAGACTCACAGCATGAAAAGGAGCCACTTATTTTCTGAGCGAGAATAACACTTTCTTTTCCCCCCTTTTTCTTCCCCCTCACCTCTAACCCCCTGTGTGCTCTACTCTAATGAAAGGTCAGAGGTTAGGACTTTATTTTCCTCCAGACCATGAATGCTAAATAGTGCCAGCATGAACAGTTCAATGACCCCGTGTGTTCTGAAGCCACCGAAAAATGAAAACAAATGTTAATCTGAGGTCTGACTCCGACTCTCTTTGCTGATCTATACTTATGGAGCACATTAGGGCCACTTACGAAATCAGACTGAGGGGTGATCTCTGACCTCGCTCAGTTTTCAGATGGCCGTGCTCCATTTGCTGGAAGACTGGCGCTGCCACTGGCCTTGTGGCCCGGGGGCTCGCGGCTTGTTCTCCTGCGGTGCCCGTTGCTGCTCATGTGCAACTTACATAAGCCAGAGCAATCCCTAGCACATATCAATGGCAACGCTCCAATTTAAAAGTAGATGGCTGGAGTAGGTGTTATTAGTACCCTGTGTCAAGCTGTGATTGCTCACATATGGCTGCAGGCTGAATAGCACTTTTGATTCAGGGCAGAGAAAGAAAAAGTTGATGGCAAGAAAAAAAAAAAAAGAATAAGATGAAGTAGTCATGAACTTACCATTTACTGATTTGAAATGGTTGGATTAGAAATCCTCTTCTGGATTCCTAGGTGATCCTGATCTTAAAGTCCTAGTCCCGTGACATTAAAGTCACATACTCAATAGCAAACTAGTTGTTGCAAAAGGCTTCTGATGAATAACACATTCTTCTTGGTAGTATAACAAAAGCAAGAGAAATATTTTCTCTATAAAGTTATTATTAAACAGCAGTGAGGTTCTTCCATTTTATCTCGCTGTTCTGAGAAAAATCTCCTGGAGTAAAAATCATATATGTCACATCAGTTTCTATTTAAATATTTCTTACTGCAGAATGGCCCAAAAAGCATGTATTGTGCATCTGCAGTATTGTGCAAGGAAAAAGGGAAGACATGAAACATGATTAACTCTATTGAAGCTTGCAAAGAGAAGGGAACAATTACATAAAATTCTTCTTTGAAACAGTCAGGTCTCAAAACAGAAGAAAAGCCAATGAGCGCTTCATTCAGGATGGGCTGAACATATTTCTAAGCTTACAGGTACATAAAGCACTGATATAGTAATATCTTGTAATTTGCCTCCTTCCGCACTTAAAAGCAATATGCAATTTTCTCTGCTTCAACAGGGCTCTTCAAGTGAAAAGACTGAGCACTAGGGGTCAGAAACCACTAGATGTTCTCTTTCATTAAGCAGCAATTGTTCACAAATTTCTTGCATAATTCAAGTGCAATTAGTTTGAACTGGTTTTAAAGAGTATGATTTGATATTTGATTTGGGGGGCATCACCTAGCATGGTATTTGCAACAGTAAAACTAATGTTTGCCCACTTCAGCCTTTGCTAAGCTTTGTTTCAGATTTCAAGGTAAATGTAAGTCAAATGATAATGTCAACATGTAATTGTTAGCAGTTTTATTCAGAATAACAAAACAATCATACACTGATATTATTCATTGTTCTTATGTCATTTAGATGGGTCTGGCATATACTAACTGAGTTATTCAGAAGGTCAAGTCTTATATTGTAAAGGATACATATATTGGCTGCCATTACAAAGTCAGCATTTACTATAAGTTCTTAAAATACTGTCAACAGATACTCAGGGAAAAAAAACAACATTATAATCTTCTCAGTGGTGACAATCATAAATGGGTAGATTAGCTGTAGATGTATATTCACCTTTTAGCTGTAAAAATTGCTAAAACTGAGGAGGAAAAAGCTGATGGTAGGGAAGGGAGGGAAGAAAACAATCAATCTATAGGAATTGTAGATCACCAGCACTGCTGGAAGAAAAATCATTTAAAGTCTTCTCTTGAGTTTCCCACCTTGCTGTCTTTACTCATGTTTTGAAATCCATCAGTACTTTTCAACAGGTATAGCTTGAGAGTGCTTTGTGAATACAGCCTTAGTCTCAAAAGCTCCCCTCCTCTCTGACAGCCTGAGTGGACTCACCCAGCAGTCCAGGAGATGAACTGACTGCCAGTAGGCAAATGTGTGGAAAATTCACCATTTTTGTGTAAGATCCTAAATATTGAAGTATTCGTTTTAACATATTTTGCCTTAGGCTAAGGGATAAACTAAGTGATTTATTGATGCAATTTTGAAAGGGAGGTGGGGTGTCAAGTGGTATTTTGCAGAACTGTTCAGGAGAAAAATCTCTTCCCTTGAGTGCTTCATGTCTAAATTTCTTTAAAACCTATTTCATTTTTACTTTATCCTGATTTTTTGAATGTCTCCTTTTTCTTTTACCTTTTCTTTTCCTTTGTGTATCCATAAAGCAAGAAACCTTGCATGGACATAGCCTTGTTCTTGTTATCTTCAAAGTCATCTGTAGGTTTTGAGTGTGGGTACCAATTATTTGTGTAATCTGTATAAATTATCTATATATACATATATGTAACTTTTGTAAGTATTTCTGTAACTATGCATGAGGACACATACCATTGTAATAATATAAAGCTTCATAAGCACCAAAAAATAATATAAAACCATACAAAAATATAGGCCCTTTATCACAAGTGTTGTGGTTTTGGATGGAAGGACAGTGCAAGGGGAGCTGAATGTGAAAGAAGGACTCTCCTTCTTCTAAAAATTAGTTAGCTTTAATTACCAGTCAGGTTCTTTCTTTATGTATTGAGATAAAAAACCTTGCATGCTTAAAATATCACTTTTCTGTGAAATATTTTCTTCTGTTTGATCTAGTCTCATCAGAGTTTGGTGTTCTTTCCTTGATTAGGAATCTAAATTCTCTCTTGAGCAAAGACTGTATAAACACTGTATTATTCAGTCTTACCCTTTTTTCAGGGCCAATTTTTTAATTTGATATAACTTCTTCATGAGGCCTACTAACTGAAGGGACTCCTACAGATTACTTCTCATATACCGTTCTCCCCAGACTTCCCTGTAGAAGCAACACACAGATACAGGAAATCCTATACAGCTGGTAGACAGCAACTAAGAAGCCAAACCCAGAAAATATGAGATTGAAGTGAAGCAAGGAGAAAATGCTGGGAGCAAGACCATGTTTCTTGTTGACCCCCTCCAGATCCCCTGGCTGATTAATACAGACTAGCTCCTTTCCAAAACCATCTGACAAAACCGAGAAGGTAGACTTATGAATCCTACTTCCTAGGACACACGGTAGCTTTTAAACAAGAGGGAAAGAGTGTGTCATCTTGGATGGTGTATGAGGCAAGTGCTTCATATGTTATCAGTTCTCATCTCATTTTACACCTGTCATAAATACTCAGTTTTTGCTCAGAGTATAAAAGAAAGGTTATAGAGAAGAAGATATAAACTTACTGGAAACAGACAATCAGAAATAAATTTTAAAATACAGTGCAAAGATGAGAAAAAATTAGGAAAAGAAGGAAAATGTGCATTACCTTCCCTACCTTTTAAAAATACACAACTTCCATTCTGAGCATCAGCTGCTAGAAAATTATTGATCTTACACCAGCAACAGCATTTTTCTTCAGAAAGATTTCAGAAAGTTAGTTGAATGAGTTAGAGGGGTGAAATTTATGTTAGCTATTTGGAACAGGAGCTATCTTTTATGCATTTGTACAATAGCTAGCACAAGATATTTGTAAATGTCTAGCCAGCTAAACGGAGTTACTGGGCAGTGTCACCTAAAATGCAAATAACAATAACAACAACAGTAATAAATCTCTCTGTACTGATCTGGAATTTAACTCTGAATCACAAGTGTTTAACTTCATTTTTTGAAAAGCTATTCCATGTATATCCAGCCAGACAAATTAGATATGCTGGATCTCAAAGCTCTTTCTATTCTAAGTGTTCAAGGCCAGCTTGAATGGGGCTTTGAGCAACCTGATCTGGTGGTAGGTCTCCCTGTCTATGGCAGGGGGTTTGGAACCAGATGAACTTTAAATTCCTTTCCATCTCAAATCATTCTGTGAGTCTTTGAGTCTATGAAACTCTGGAGAAGAAGTGCACAGCATCCTGGAAGACTGAAATGTAAAACCAACAGGAGTAATGGGTTGCCTATGGCAGCATGAGCCAAGAACCTGCCCCAACCTAGACACCAAGCCTGATGTCCATACATGCCTGTAACTGTGCCTCTCCACAAACCACCACCAGGAGTTTACCAGGCTGGAAAAAAGCTCTATCAGCACTTTTTGTCCTAGGAATTATAGAATCCATGACCAAATAAATATACCACAGCAATATATGGCATATTCTATTCAAATATAGGAAATACGTGTGTCTACATATGCATATATACATATATATACACATGTATGAATGTATGTATATGTGCATATGTGTGTGTGTTTATACACACTAAAGACTACAAAACATAGGAGATCGTATAATACAACATATTCTGAAGAAGAAAGAGTATAAATACAAAATCACTACTACCACAGCATCCATGTACTAAGAAGACAATTGTATAAACATCAGAACAGGTATTTTAAGCCATTTTATGCACTCCTATCTCTTTTGGATTATCCTCCAGAACAAGATTTTCTGATCTGAATTCCTAAAGTGTAACTAATTTATTACATCAGCAGACACCCATCTGATTGGAGGGAGAAAAATTTCATAGTCTAGATGCAGTTTGTTCTTCCTCTAATATTTTTTCTCATCTTCAGTTTACAAGAATAAGGTCTCTGTAAATCAAGGGAGAATAAAACCTCTCCCATATACACCTCCAACTTTGTCATCACTGTCTGATGTTGTTGAAAATATTGTTTGATACATACAGACTTTGAACCCCCAGGAAACAAAATGGACCATAGAAACAGTGGCAGCAGCAACTGTAGATGAATAAAGACAATGGGTAGCTATAATTTTCCCAAAACAAATAGAAACACTAAGAATTCACTCAAAAAAACCAGTCAGGGTCTCCAGGCAGTCTCTTCCTCATCTTGTCTCCTGGTCCTCACACTAACATTGATTTCTATTGATTTGATTCTTAGAATGTCTCAGCTGAGCTCATTTGCAATATTATCACATATCCTATAATAAAAAAAAATGGTCTTTGTTTTCAAGACACTCTGCTCTCATGAAGTGGGAAAACAGGTTTGGCTTTCCAGGTCCACTGAGTGACAAAGCTGGGTGCAAAACCTATATGTGCCAGATCCTATACTGTGGACTAAGACATTTTTTTGCTTACGTTCATCCGATTCATGAGTCTACCTGGACAGTAAAAATCCCACCTTAATTACATGCTAAAAGGAAGGATGACAATTCTCTGTGCTTGTTTTCCCCATTGTAATAAAGGAAGGATACCCTCCTAAGGCAAATGCAGACATGTAAGTTGACACACAAGCTCATCTTTGCTCATACTGCCTAGTTAATAGGCAGTCAGGCAGACCGATGGGATCACTTCATGACCACCGAGCTAAGGAAAACTCTGGGTCTGGAAAGATGGCCTCACATTTTCCAGACTCCTGTCCCAGGGAAGAAGAGCCAGGGCCAACATCCCAAAATTTTGTTGTACCTAAAGATTACTGAGTTCTTCAGAAACTACAAACTTGCCCCAAAATGCAGTTGCCTGGGTAAGAATGTAAAGATAATTCCAGATGAAAGAAGAAATTATAGAGAGCAGTGTTTGAAAAACGCCACACATCAATGGTAAGAGGGTTCATTTCTAAAAGGCTTAAATGACATTTTTTCAAATAGTTCTCACTGTGACGTTTTGATAGAGCTTTTCTGTGCTGCTTCTGTCTTGGCAGATGCTCAGCAGCTCTCCCTTTCCTCTCCTCGCTCTGTCAGCAGCATCTGGCTGCAGTGTTTCCACCTCTGCAGCTGTTTCTCAGCTGTGCATACAGACGGGTAGAGCAGAGGGTGACACACAGCCACTGGCAAACGAGGCAAGACAGGGAAATACGGCCTGGAGAAGAGGTCATGAGGGGTCTAGGAGTCATTTCCAACCCTGAAGAAAGCATAAGGTTCAGGTTTGCCAGCACTGGGTCAGGTGCTGGTGGCATTACAAAGAGGTCAGTGTTGTGCACATCTTTCTCTGCGATTTACATGAGAGGATGTGGTGGGCAAGGTAATAATAACATCAAGGGCAGTCCCTGTGCCTCTGCACAGTGTTTGCTCTCTTTCTGTGAAACAACTGTTCATAATCCCTTCATAAAAATCCCAACTGCCAACTGGGAGCTGAAACACCTGCTCACAGTTAGGTGTAGGGGCACAGACTCCCGCGTGGTGCATACCAGGTGTTTGACTCCAGGTCGAGGTGGATGGGCCAATGAGCTCACTGGAGGAACACTGAACAGGACTCTGTGAGACTCCTATTTCCATCTCTGGATGGCCTTTCCCTGTCCCTCCTTGTGCTTCTTTCTCTCACTCCAGTGTCTCTACCCCACACAATGGCAATGGAGTTGAGGCCCAGTGAAATGACAGTGCTGACAAATGCTTTTATAGATTCTTGGTCTGGGATGATTGTGTTTCCCCAAAGCACAGTGAGGTTTCCGTGGATCTTACCTAGCACACAGCTGCCACTGCTACAGAAAGGGACAAGCAGAAGTTAGCTGCTGCTTACTCAAATAGCAGGGTTGGTAAAATTCCTCTTTTACTAGCTCAGCTTTTTGAGATATTTCTAGCAAGCAAAACCAAGGCAATTTCTTTCTGAGCAGGATTTCTTTCCGTCTTTTCAAGGTTCACAGCCTTCCCCTGCTGCTGTTGGCTGGCATTAAACCTAAAATGTACAGTATTAGGAGCTACGCCAGCAACCATTTGTTTCCTTTGTAGAAGAGCTCACGATTTAAAAATATTATTTACTCAGACCATTATGAAAACAGACTAGACAGACATATAGGCAAGACTTCCCATGATCAGAGGAAATATGAATATCAGAATAAGCAGGAGGAAAAAGCTGCTTTAAATGCTCCTGAGACCAGCAAAGGGTCTTCCCGAGTGCCCAGAGTGCAGTTCCTCCATTTCCAGCCCTATGTGCTGCTGCCTCACCACCTTCAGGAGTCACCTCAGTCCTGGTCCCTCAGCTCCCCTGGGAGCCACAGAGCCACAGTCCTATCAAGTAAAACAGGAAGGAACCAGCTTCTCTGACCCTCATCCCCATCGGTTCCCTCTAGGTCACTAAAGAACAGTACGTGTTCTGCTTAAACTCAGCCCTCTCCAAAACTCCCACCAGAGAGGGTGACTTTGCACTGCCTCCTATTCAGGATAGTGGCTAAATATCATTCTTTGGCCTTATGCCTGTTTTTTAAGCTAACTTTTCCTCAGCTGTGGTGGGTTTGGTGGGGTAGAAGTGGGATGCTGACCAGGAAAGAATGAAAATTTTGGAATATGCTTGCCAAGCATATTCCAGAGACAAACTTTGGAAAATCATGTTTTGTTTTTATGTCTATACATTAAGTTAATCTCTTCAGTAAGCCAGGTTTGCTCAAGAATGTGATTTTTGAGAAAGAGTGGCAATTAAAATTCCTTATGTACTTTCCACCCTTAGAGCTGAAGCCAATGCATCTTAAAAAATAAAAGCAAACACATGTGCACAGTGTGAGCATCTAATCACCTGACTTCAATCAACTGATATTTATTTATCTGAACCCTGTTTTTCAAAAATTTTGACTGACACAAGTGTTCCCTCTGATCTCTATTTAGGGATGCTTACCAGACATCAGAAAGACAGAAGGGGGAAACTGGCTTTTGCTCCAATGGTTGCCATATAGTTCTCTTTTTCCTGTGGAACTTTTTTAAAAGCCTCCATCAGGTATTTGAAGGAGAGTCATTAATAGAGGTGAAGAGAAAAGAAACAGACTTTCATTGCTTTTAATGCATTGGTTAGAAAAATAAGTATGAACTTTTTCTCCAGCCCTTGCGTCCTATTTATTCCTTTTATTGGTTTTTCACAGTCTTGGGCTGTCTATATGCAGAATAACACTTTGGATAGGGCCCCAGTGGTCCTCAAGTTTAGTCAAGAACTCAGATCAGGCTTAGACTTTAAAGAACTTTTTTTTTTTTTTTCTGAGAGCAAAAGATTTCCACATTATTTGAGGTGTAAAATGTGATTTTAATTTTTTTCTTTTTTTTCCTTTTTTTTTTTTTTCAGGAGCTGGCTGTTAAATCTCAGTGAGACTCAGCCAACTAACCCTCTTAGGCTCCCTAGGAAATCCCACCCTCCACCAGATAAAGCACGGTATTTTAGCTGAGTAATGAAGTTAGCACTCATATGGATGTCCGATCCCATATTTTGTTAGAAGAGACTTAAGGGGGGACTGGATAGAAAAATAATTAACTGTGGAACTTTCTCATTCTGTTAAACAACAATGCCAATAACAGAGGCAAGAACGTGAGGTCAGAGCAGAGACGAGAATCTAAAAGACAACTGCTGGAATATAAGCCATTTGCTTCCTGCATTTAAAATTAATGACTTGAATACCCCAGTGGTTCTCAGTGACAAATGGAAGTAGAACCAAAATGGTGGGAAGTAGAGCCATGCAAAGAAACTAATAATTATTTTCTTTTTTCTTTCTTTTTTTTTTTAATTTTTGCACATTTTAGAAGACACTCCTATTCTAAGAAATACATTTTAGCCTTTATGGACTGGTTTGTTCAACACAGTTTAAAGAGGGCAACTACAAGTTGAAAAAAGTAAGATGGGGAAAAATGCAGTCATGTCTAAAAATAATTATAAATATATAATAAATCCACAGTCTCAGTTACATTCTTCAGTTTTATTTAGAGAATTACAAACACGCGTTTAAGAAAACTTGTTTGTATGTAAGAAGTAGTATAAATATGCTTATAAAATAAATATAACCTTTAATCGGTCAGGGATCCTACTGAAAACTATATGTGTGTGCATATATACACACACACACTTATGTGTGTGGAAGTGGGGATGATATTCAGACACAGTAACAGAGCAGTATCAGGACTTTTTTCCCTTGTCAATACACTCCGGTTTGGGAGGGAAGGTAGCAGTTGTTTAGCAGTGTGATGTTACTAATACCAGCACTCTGCACATCACAGGCATTTATCACATATCCAAATAGTGAAGGAAAGTGAACTTAGAGAACTAGATACAATTATGTCTGAAACTAGGTCCCCCAAAATGTGAATGAAGACAAATAGCACCTTACTTTTCTCTTTTTCATGAACTCCATGCTTAAATGTTGGTTCAATAGGGATCCATGAGAACCATCTTCTCTTGAAACATTAGCAGCCTTCTCTTCAGCATCTGGACTGTTACTAACTTAACCCAATTCTGCTTAAATAGTAAGGTGTAGTGAGCTGGCTTGTTGGTTTGTCTTGGTTTGTTGTTTTGGTTTGCTTTTTATTTCATTTGGTTTTGTTTTGTTTTTAATATGGCCTAGCAGAATAAAACAAGTTAAAGAGCTTTGGCTTAGTTGAGACCTAAGATTATCAGGCTTTAGCTGCACGCAAGCAAATTTAGCAGTGAGTAGCAACTTAGTCCAGTCTGGGTCAAGGCTGGGGAAATCATATTTTGGGGAAGAGGGGATCCCTATTCCCCAGCCTTTGAAGACTGGAGCTAAAATTAGATGGTGGCTGCTAGCCAGAGAAGGAAGACATTTTTCCCCTCTTTTGCAATATATCCAAAAGTCACACTTTCAGGGATTTCTATAAATCTGTCATACATTTAAGAAAAAGCATAGATCTTCCCATTCACCTGTGAACTAAAGTTGGCAACTTGGACACAGAGATTAATCTTTTTTGACTTGGAAGAATATTTAGGAAATATATATCATATCATTATACCCATTAATGGCAGCTTAATACAAATACATGGGCAGTTTTTAGCTGTATTTAGGGACACTTACTCTGAATCTCAGGATTCAAAGTTGGTCTGAGTTTCAGGAGTAATTACTAGTCACTCTATGAAAATCAGACCCCTTGTCATTTTTATGTGCCTTGCACTGGAGTTCACATCTCTTCCAAAAACCTTAAGTTTTCAAAACCTGTACCTACAGAAAGAAAGCCCAAAAATTTAGTTCTTGGTGCCCCAGGCAAGTCTCTGTGGCCAAGCGTGAAAGGCAAAAGGGCAATCAGAGTTCAGACTCTGTTACCTTCGAGGGGCCAGAGCTCTGAGTCACCGTAATAGTGGCTCAAATAACATATTTGAACAGTTCCTCTGACAAGAAACTTGGATATCAGATGAGAAAAATTGTGATTCTCACGGGAAAAAAATTTGGTAAACATTTCACATCAGGCATGGTATGCCCACACAGACAAATCCAGTTTATAGCCCTCTGTTAGTTTTCTCCTTATTTAGTAAGAAAACATATATATCAATGTAATCTTATTCATTTTTCTTATGGCCAAAGCTTCACTTACAGGTTTCCAAAATGACACCACTGAAGAGTAGAGACTAACCTCAATGTTTGGTGAAAAAACACAGGAAAGACAGAACCTCCCCTGACGAACAGAGTAGAAGCAGTGAGCAATATTTCCAAACAAGTGGACAAACAAAAATATACTAAGCAGCCACTACAAAGTCAGTGCATCTCTTCTCATTTCTTCTGGATATTTAAGGTGAATCAAAGCCAAGCCAGAGGCTTATGCAACTAGAGGGAAACAGTCCACATGTTTAGGCCATTTTCTTGTGGCATTTCCTGATGTAAAACTGCAAAGCACAACAGTTCTTGCTCTAAGCTCCTTCGTGCTTGTATATTGTTCCACATGAAATAGACACTGACAGCAAAGATCCAGCTGTGGGTTTTTTGGTTTTGCTATTACTATTTTGAGGAACAGTAAGTCTCCTTTGGGGATGGGAGAAGAGGAAGTTTTCTGAGGAGAGTTGTCAGTGGTGAGGCAGAATTTATTTATTTATTTATTTATTCATTTATTCTCCTCTTAATTCTCTTTCTCAAAGGATCTGGGGTTTGCAGTGAGTAACCATGTTGGAAGCTACATGGTTGTTGAGCATTTACTAGTATTATATACTATGAAAGATCCTCCTAGCACGCCCTCAGAGGCTGGCAACAAAAAATACTCATTATAAACTTATTCCTATCCAAAAGCTGAGTAATTGTTTTAAAGAACTCCTAAGAAATGTACAAGAAATATCCATATGCAGAATGATAGGTGCCAGAGAAATCAAATCCCTCTACCAAAGCTGTATTTATCTTACAGTCCTCTTTTTTTTTGATAGAAAGGTCATTTCAATTAGCAGTTGAGGGCAGGGAGTTATTGTTGGTAGGCACAGCCCCATATTGATGGTTCCTCTATACGTCAGTGCACGAGTATTAACATTGCTCAGATAATCTTGCTGGCAAGCAGAGAAACAACTATCATGTTACTTGAAAGAACTGAAGCTATATTGTACAGCAGTCATTAGTCTCCTTGAATCTGCTCATAATGGTGAATGCATCATTCTGCCTGCCTGCAACTTGTGTAACAAACAGCACAGCCAAGTCTTTTCCAGTTCTGTTATTCTGTTTTAAAAAACACTGACATTTTCTTAAACAGACATAATTTACAATTTCAAGTAACACAACAGTGCCTTGGTGTGTAAGGGCCAGCAAGCAAACAAGACTCCTTTCATAAAGATTAAAAAAAAATAAAAAACACAGTCTCGTGCTCTCTGAGGTCACCATGGCTTAAAACTGGGGTGAGGGGAGGAGGAACTACGACCTTTCTGTGACACATGTTTGGCTTTGCAATATGTCTTATGCTCCCACAGCAGAAACCCGAAGTGCAAGTAGAGTTAAAAGCAGTATGTAATGCCCTCTGGAGACATCAGCTGCCTGTGTCTACACCATCCTCTCCTGTGTCTACACCTACTGCACCTCAGACAGCAGTTTTGGGGTCTGAGTATCCATGCTGTTGTGATCTCTGATTCAAATTCCCAAGTTGCCTGAGTTCCCTAAATTGTCAACACCACATGGGAAACACTGGGAGTACTCACAGCACCAAACAAAGTGTACCCAGTAAACCAGCTGATTGAACCACGTTGTCCTGCACCAGCTCCTGAAGTATCCTCCAGCTGCCAACATGTACCCCACCAGTCTGCATGGGATGCCCCTACTACTCACATTCCCAGGTAGAAATATTAAAAAAAATAAAAAATAAAAAAATACATATAATGTTTAGAATGGGCTTAGCTCAGAGGCATGCTTTTCATATGTATCATCTGTGTGCCATCCATCTATACTGGAAAGCACAAGGTGGAGCTCATGAACTGGCAAGTGAAGTCCCGACATATAGTGAAGTGTTAGTAAATAACATGAATTCCCTTCTGGTGGGCACTAAACAGAAAACACTGTCCTGCTTATGGCCCTGGCACAGCTGGCCTTCTCTGCTGCTGCAGTGCTGCCTGGACAATTCAACTTGTCTGAGTCTAGCAGCTGAAGACAGATCACAAGCACATGACATTGCAGACCTCCACGATGAAAATAATGGTGTACTTGTCAACGCTGAACTGCTGTGGCATCAGTCAGGGTGGCAGCAAAGGAGTGGATGCACTTTCCTCTCTTGCCTTTTGTAGAAGCTGCTCTAAGGGGCCACAGAGGTGGCCTTTTTTCTCTGGAATTAGCTTTTTGCTCTCTGTTTTTCCATGTTTGGAGGACAACATGGTCCTCCCTGTGGGACACTGTAATGTACACCATAAGGTAAAACTGTTTTCTGTCACGGAATGTTAGCTTAGGGCATTAGTCTTGAATCACAGCTCCTGCATTAGTATGGCCTATGGGAATCCTCTTATCCCTGACTGTCATAACAGTGGGTTCATTTTTCCCCCAGGGCAGAGCACCTGGCAGCCCACTGTTCCCTCTGTTATCCTTCCATCTTTTCAGAGTGCACTCTGAGTAAGGGGATCAGCATAGCACTGTAGGATACAAGTGATGAGAGGCAGCTATGGCTTTACATGAAGCGTTAAGTATTTTTTATGAAGTCATAGATAAATAAGTCATCCCATATATAAGTATCTCTGGGAAAAACAAAAAAAACCCCAAAACTGAAAAAGTCTTTCTTTACCTGAGGATTATCAACTCTGTGTTAAGTGACATGAGGTCCAAAATCCAAAATCCTTCACTAAACAGTCTGTCAGTCTAATTCACCAGACCCTACAACTGCAACAGGAAGGAACAGCATCTTGTTGACTGTGGCAGTCTACGAAAAGCATGTGACTGATACGTTAAATTAATGATGGATTGAAAAAAGCAGGTGACATGCAAAGTGCAGCACTGGTATTGTCTAATAAGTGAGCAGAACCACGCTCTGAGGGCAAATTTTCCTCTCAGACTCCCCAAGCAGCTAAAGTGAGAAATACAACAGTAACACAACCTGGAGGACAAGGAGATGTGCCTTAAATACTGTCCCAGGCTTTTAAGTTCTGCATTCATGGCTCAGACTCACTGCATAACAATCAACTTTTTTCTAAGTGTTGGAGGGTTTTTTAACTAGTGACATGTAATGGACGTTGGGTAATGGAAATACCCAAACCCAGCATTAATGGAGAGAAAAAAACCACTGTGTTTACATTTTAGGCTCCAAATGAGATCATGAATGTCCTAAGCAGTGTGACAAAGGCTGCTGTCTGGAGATGGTTTATGACTGAGCAGGAAGAGAAAGCCTGGTGACTCATGACACATACCTGGACATTTCCAGAAAATTTCTCAAATATGAGTAGTTCAAATAGCTCAGATAAGGATTAGGTAAGAACGTACATATGGGGGCTTTATCTGAAAGTAGTTCAAGCTGTAAACCTTTTCCAAAACATTTTGGTCTGAGGTACACCCTCTGTGTACATTCAGCCTTTTGGTCATGCTTACATTTTGCTGAAGGAGCAAGTTTGATAATATTTTCTTCACTTACTCTTCCTTATCTTCTGGAACTTAAACCCACATCAGTAAAATAACATGATCCACAGGGGAAATTGTCCTATTTTTCCATTGTCTACAGGCTACAGAAAGTTTGAAATCAAATCTGAAATTAAAAAATTGGCAGAATATGAATTGAAGTAAGTATTAACTAGAAACTTCAGTACAAAGTTTATTCATCTGATCAAAGCAATGTTCTATATCCCGTGGAAGCTTTTGAAGAATATTTAGAAGAAAAACAAGTGGGAAAAATCTCTCTGTGCCAAATTTTGAGCTGTTTTTTAAACACACATCAAGGCAAAGCCATAAAGCAGCCAATTGCCTGTATCTTCTGCCAAGAGCAGCATTCCCTCTCTCTCTCTCTCTTCCTCTCTTTTCCCCTCCTCCTCCCTCCAAATGAACAAGATCAAGATCAAGAAAATTACATCAGGTCCCTGAAACACTTTTCAAGTTTGCAAGAATATCATATCCACATAAGTACAAACACACACACCCCACACACATCCCCCCTACACAAGTCCCTTTATATGCTTCTGTTGCTGCCACCACCAAGGAGCAACCACAGGACTTTGCAGGGAGGCAGTGGCATAGAGAAGTGACTGAGAGAAGCAGAGAATTTGGTAGCCAGTGAAAAGCTAAAAAGCAGAAATAGGGTTACAGAGTGAGAGTAGAGAGTGGGGAGCATTTGCTCTGAATGCCAAAATTACTCCCTACAGCTGTGTGCTTATATTATGATTATTATTTTGGCAGAGGCTTTATTGTTTTCTTTCCCAAGCTAATACTAATCCCCTCTTGTGCAGGTATTGAGCTTATGCTAGGCCAAAAAAGCAAAAGAAACAAGGCCATCAGTTTTAGATTTGTGGTGTTCCATCCAAGATACATAGCACAGGGCAGCATGGGAGAGCAGGAGAAGGAGAGAAAAGGTTGTGTTAATGGTCACAGGTTGGGTAAAGACCTTTGACTTTTCAACAGTCTTAGCTCAGAGTGAAAAGGTGGCAGGGATGAAGAGAAAAAATTTAATTCCCGATTGTCTCTGTTGTAAATAATTAATGCAAATAACTCAGTGTATCTGATTAGCCTGAAGCTCTGTGAAGACATTACAAAGCTTTAGTACTAGAATATTTTATTGGAGGAGGTTATGGTCAGATGCTTCTCTCAATCAGTGTTCCTTCTTCTGTCAAAATACAGTATAATTTATCATTACAGTCCTTTTATAGCTGTCACTAGTTTACATCAGCTCAAGCCCTCTGCATATCACATGCTGAATCAGCAGCCTTCCAAACAGCACTGTCCGTGACAGGCACCGATGCCTAGTGGTGGCAAGGCAGTTTTAGTTCCTTGATAGTATGAAAAATGCTTTACATACAGGTAAACATTTTCCCTTGCAAAAATTTTTTCTTTAGATAACCCTTTACTTAGAACTCCCCCCCTCCCCCAAATATTCCTTTATTCCTTAGAAAATAAGGGTCTGCTCGCAGCTTTTGCATTCATCCTGTATCTGAGAGTCCCTGTAATATGAGGCTTCCAAGCACATTTTCTCAAAACTCCCCAGCAGAAGGAAGCATGAAAAAGTATGAGCCAGTATGTGTACAAATCAGAACAGAGCCTGAATTTGTGAGTATCAGTAAAGCATGTTGAGGTTTAGGTTATTAATATAAGAGGAGGTGTTTGGTCTTAAAATAACATTCCAGTATCCCCTATTTCCTCTTTCTATTGCTTTTTTTTTTCTTATTCTGACATTTATTTTCATATGTTGTTTCCCTCTGTAAGCCTGTTACTTTTATCATATATCTTTTTCCTTCTTCTACTTAAAAGGCCTTACAGCATTTCACATACTTTTTCATCTTTGGTGTGCCTCTTTTATGTCAGCCTCCATTTTCTTGTGTCTGAAACAGCAACACTCATTTGTCCTCTCTAGGATGTCTCTCCTGAAAAGCATCTTAAATCAGAAAACACTTAAACACATGTTTAGCACATCCAGGGGTTAATTTTTAAATGGAGTGCAAGGTAAGCATTTACCTGAAGTTGATCAAAGTTCAACTGCTTTGCCAAACAGGTGCAGACTTTGTGTGTGTATATATATATATATATATAGATATGCATACACATATACATGCACATAAGATAAATGTTTTGTTTGAAACTGAACAGCTTTCCAGAAGGAGAATTGCTGGCTCATGAAAAGTATTTGGCAAATTATAACCTCTGTCTTGGGTACCTAAGACATATTACATTCATTACCATCACTCATCTCAGTGCCTATTAAATAAGCCCCCGCACAAAACACATCCTCTCTTCATCCATGACACACAAGTAGTGTTTCTTTCCAAACTATTCATTCCTCTGCTGCACTGGACATCTGCAGAGGGAAGAAGCCACTGCAGTGGAATGAGGCACTGTATCTAGGAAGCTGTCCACAAGCTTGGATGATGCATGAAACTCTGCAAAGCAGCTAAGCTGACCTGACTTTGCATGGGCTCAACAGACCTTCTCACCAGCAACCTGCAGAGGAGTGAGGTGTGGCTACAGATCCATGGGACACTGGCACACAGAGAGATCCCTTGGGGCCAGCAGTTCCAGGGAGATGATTCTGTCCCTTTACTCTACTCTGGTGGACTCCACCTGGAGTATTGCATCCAGCTCTGGAGCCCTCAACATAAGAAGGATGTGGACTTGTTAGAGCGGGTGCAGAGGAGGGCCACAAAGATCAGAGGGCTGGAACACCTATCCTATCAAGTCAGGCTGAGAGAGTTTGGGTTGTTCAACCTGGAGAAGAGAAGGCTCTGGGGAGACCTTGTAGCATCTTCCAGTACCTAAAGGGGTCTACAAGAAAGGTGGGTTGGGATTTTCCTCAAGGACATTAGTGACAGAACAAGGGCTAATGGCTTTAACCCGAAAGAGGGTAGATTTAGATTAGATATTAGGAAGAAATTCTTTACTCAGATGGTAGTGTGGCACTGGAATAGGTCACCCAGAGGAATTGTGGATGCCCCATCCCTGGAAATGTTCAAGACCAGGCTGGATGGGGCTTTGAGCAACCTGGTCTAGTGGAGTGCAGCCCTGCCCATGGCAGGGAAGGTGGAACTATATGATCTTTAGGATGCCTTCCAATCCAAATCATTCTGTGATTCTATGATTCTATGATCCAAATTGCAGTGCAAGCACCTTTACTGCTGAAGGGAACTCAGAATACCTTTCACTGATACTTATTATTCATATTGAAATGTATGTGTACCCTCAAATATTTTTTTTTTCACTCGACTCGTACTGCAGCTTTTTTCTCAGGCTGTACACAGACATGCACATAGACACCCACACACCTATATATGCCTATAACAGGACTTTGTTCAGTCTTCACCTGGTCCCCTTCACTTTGTCAGCTGGATAGTTGAAAAGATGGCATTATTAATTTCAGGCACAGGATAGATTTGGCTTTCAAACCAGAGCTGCTTCCCGTGCAGAATTTAAGAATGTGGGCAGACGAGTTTGCCTCTGCTTGTGCTATTGGTCTTTTCCAGCAGCAGGGCTTGACCCCTATGCTCTCTCCACCTTTTTTCTTGGATAAGTCATGTTTTCCGAGCCTATTCTCCAGAGCTGTTTTCACACCGTATTTGAAACTTGAATTGTGACTTCTTCTGGCAACAGATTACCTAAAAAGCCTTTATGAAGCCTGTATCTATCTGGGGATTCAGTTGTTGAATCCATTTATTTATGCCAAGAGTACCAAATGTGTTATTTTGCTGAACAGAGACAATATTAACGTTAATAAGAACTACTTCCACAAGAAAGTAATTGCAAAACTGGGAGTCTTTGTTTTACTTCTAATATTAGAGACTTCTCTCAGAGTAAGACTCTGGGTGAGGAAGCAGAAAGGCAATTACTTCCAGTGTACTGGGTGAATTTGCCAGAGGAGAGAAACTGAATGTTTGATGTGTTCCCCAAGGCCAATGTTCCACAATTATAAAAATATACTACCTCCCCTGTAACTCTGTGAATATAAAATGAAGCATCGTATCTACTATTAATTAGCTGTATTTTGTAGTTTTATGGACATTGAACATGGTGTTGTAATTTGCATACATTAGCATGTAATTTACATGCTTACTGCAAGGTATTCAGTTTTATTGCTATTACCTTTTGTGGCCTATTTCTCTAATGACTGTAATGGAATACAAAAGAGATTTCTCATTGTGTTTACCCTGTTACCTTATACATGAGTTTCAGAATAATGTGTCATGCTGAGAAGTGGGAATTTTCATGCAAAAGGTTTTGCTTTCAAGTCTGAGCCACTTCTTGACCACCCACTCTGCTGAATTTTCTAATGCTTCCTATATTTCCTTGGCCACTGTTCTTTTTTCACCCACATAAGGACACACAATGTTTTAAAAGTCAGGTACAAGTGTAGAGATTTGCTCCATTGCCTGCACTAAAAAAAGAAAGTCAGACACAAGAATTAATGGGTTCTACTCTGTCTATCAGCACCTAAAGGCACAGAGAGAGAAAAATAATCTGCAGCTGGGGAGAGCTGAGCAGGGTCAAAGGGCAGTGCCTGCATCTGCATTCACTGAGAGGCAGAGAGGAAAAATAAAGGGTCTCTTTTTGTTGCAGCTCAGCACTATTTTAGAAAGCGCAGATACCAACTTAATTACCACAGTTCCCTTTTGCACTAGAGCACTGTAGCAGGCTATAAATCAATACTTAAGGTCACATTGCTAAAAGCACTGAAAAAGAGTCTTTTCTCTCACTATGGCACGTTGTTTGCTGCTCCTGCAGCAGTGTCATGAGAGCTCGATATCAGATAGCGAACAGGGCTAAAACAATGATTACAAAAGAAATCAGAATTGCAAAAACATAAGGTGCAAAGTGAGCAAGTCCAGTTATAGCAGATGCCATGATTGCATCAAACCTTCCATCCTTTCCCAGCTCAGAGACAGAAGACAAAGCAGCAGGTGCCCAGGAGTACAAAATACATTTCATTCAGGGCTGAATTCTTGTTCAGGAGGCCAAGTTGATGGGAGAAGAACACATCTGAAAAAATTACAGTTATTTCTGCTGAGTATATCTCTGGCAACTTTATCATACATCTGAAATCAATTATACATGTGCATGCATGACATCTTATTTCAATAAATTGTTGGGAAAGGGGCTTAGGAGTTGCAAAAATAGATTTTTTTTTTCCATTTGCCTTTCTATTATACCTGCTGACCCAGATATTTCACAACCTTTGGAAGGGAAAACAACTCATATGAGATTTGGAAGATATGGAAAAAGCCACTTCCAGCTGAGATACACTTGGCACAGCATTTAATGGCTTAGCCAGAGGGAGGCTTCTTTATGTTTAGGTTCATACTGGCAGTATGCAGCCAATAATAATATTAGGTAGATAGAGGACTTGCATCCAGGTGCCTAGGGTACTACAAGAATGAGACACAGGATCCTATAAATGCCTAATTTAGATGCTAGATTATCTACCCCTTTGCTGTTTACAAACTAATTTATGGAGCTTATAAAAAGTGTAATTGCAATTAGGGGTGTTGGAATTAAGGAAGTTAGAAATCTATCCAATACTGAAAAACAGTTTTCAAGAAAATGTTTATTTTTAAAACATAAATGGATTTCCATCTAAATTGAAATTTAATTTCCAAAACTTGCATGTTTCCTTAGAAGGGACTTTAATCCCAGATGCTAGTAAACCCACATCAAAGCACACTGCTAAACAGGATTATTAATCTGGGTGTGAAGTGGCACAGATGCATTCATTTTAGAGCTACTGTTTCTAGATTCCCTGAATTTCAGCCCCAACACAGCCCCTGGAAGTCTGTCAAAGCCCCTGTACAAGTGGGAAAGTGTTGGGACAGTCTGGGAGTCAATCACGTCAGGCGTGAAGTGTGTAACTCATCAAGAAAACTTTGATTTAGAGGAGCCTAGACAATGCATTTTGGACTCCACAAATCACATCTTCAGATGGCAATTTTCATGAAAAATTTCTGAGAAGAAGAGCAAGAGAGTGATGTCATTTTGAGTTGATGTGGGGAATATTTTTTACCCTTTTGCACAAGTACAAATAGCTCCAGTAACCTGTGACGTGCCTGTCCTGATAGCAGAGTCCCCAGAGCACCAGAGCCAACTTCCTGAGACATTGTTTGATGAGGAACTGGCCTAGATTCTGGCAAGCAGAGGAAAAAAGTTGTCCATGTGCATCTTCATATTTACATGTAAAGACAAAGCTAATCTCTTCCTTTTGAGTCTTTGTCAGCAGGACTCATGAATGACTAGTGAACATTACTGGCTGCAAAGAAGAAGAAAAAAGATATTATTTCTCTTTTGAAAAACATTGATATTCTGATGATGGGCATTACTTTAGTTCCTAAATAGTAACAGAGATGGGGCTTCCTTTGAAATTACTAATGCACTTTTGGACGTATTTAGGTTGGAAAATTTTGAAAGCTTCCAGATCAATTGGATAAGTATTTGTGGTAAATTTTGACAAACCCTCTATATTCCAGTAAAAACAAGAAAAAACCCAATATTCAAAGCTATGCCCAGAGTAAATTTACTACTTCCTTATTCATTGATGTACAGCTGATTTGAAATCATCAATTAAGGCTTCTAAGACTTCTATGATTGAATTATGTTTGATTCAACTTTTTTTGAAGGATTAAGTAGCGCTAGAGAAGAAAGGAAACCTCAATGTCCTTTAAATCATAGGAGATTAGACAATGCTTAAACGTTTGATGTTACTTGTAACATTATTTACTGCAGTGAGAGCTATGAACCCAATAACTATGTGTTCCAAGTGTTACTATATTTATTTAAATTCGATCATCTGCCAGACCTCATCCCATTCTTTAGCAGCTTCAGCCGAGGTTTAAGGAGCACTTATGGAGGTAGAAATGGGAAGGTGGCTGGGGATAAAAAGTACCAAAAGTCCAGAAAATAACAAGTTTTGAGAAGAGGGCTGCAATATCTTGAAAGTAAGGTGTAAAGCATTACTTAGGAAAACTTTAAGTGAATATTTTCTACATGACATGCAAAACTAAACTTTTTAGATAGTGACTAGTGTTGTTGCATGACACAAGTAGCATAGAAGTAAAAAAAAAGCCAGATTGGGCCTCAATTGTATGTTGTCTTAGATTTGCACGACTGCATACACTGCATTTCTGCCACTGAGGAAGATATTTTTTATGCCAAGAGGGCTGGCACTGGGCATTAATCACAGGTTTGTTCAAGCAGTGCCACCATAAATACTGAATATGCATAAAATTCACAACTGAAACTAGAATGACAATTTTTCCCCTTCCACAGACTATCATATGCAGAAGTGATGTAGAGAAATCCACTAACATAAACAGAATAAAAGGAATAAGAGCTCTCACTAATATCCAGCAGATTTTGCCTGAGGGACACTTTAAGATGGTACTGTTCATCTTGAAATTCTTGAATGCTGTAGTTTTCATCCTTGATACAGGTGGATAGTCTTCAGTCATAGCGAGTGTATGCTTTCAGATTTTAAAAAGTCCTGTAATTATTTCCATATTACTTGCACACCTTTTCTAGATGCAGCCTCACAAAAGTACATTTCCTTTACATTGAGTGTGTCACATTTAGATCTATATATGCTATCAGGTTAAAGGTCATGCAGGCAGCTGAAAATGCCCTTAATTAATAACATTGAACATGTATATACATGCATGCGTATATATGTATATATACACATATTTCTATGTCTGGTATGTATAACACAATCTTGTTTGATTGATAAAGAAGGAAAGCGTACCATTATTTCTAAATATCTGTCTCATCTATATTCCTTCCATGACTTGATAAATGTAGAGTACAAAATTAACAGTGTTTCTGGTTCAGGTGTTACACAAACACATAAATGTTTGTGGATTTTGAGGACTAGAACAAGCAACAAATATTCAAATATATTTGTATCCACTTGGCTGTTTTGTGGATTTTCACTAAGTTTGATCAGGTCATAGAAAATCTGCTCCTTAGGTGATCCATAAAGCAGGATGAAGCCTTTAAGCTACATCATAGTAATGTTATGAGTTAGTTACTGCAATTAAGACATTGAAATATTTTATATGGTTTTGCAAGAGATTTTCTGCATGGGATGCCCATTTAATCAGTGTATAAAGGAGTTGTTAGAACAGTACCAGATAAATGACTCCCAGAGAACTTGAATCCCCATAGAGTTACTGATTCGAAAAAGATAAGAAACTATGCAGCATGTTCTTAAACACCATCTACTGGTTCTGCAAATTGTCAAAAGTGTCCATAAAAACATAAAACAAATATGTCGGTCTTCAGAAAGCTGAAATTGTACCTAGCAGTAGATGTTCTCTATGTTATTTTCACTTATGTTGGCCAGTTCATTTGGTGGTTTGTGATTTGCTTTGGTTTTCTTTTGGGGGCTGGGAGACTCAGATGTCTGAAAAAAAATGGAAGTATCTCAGCCAAAATGCAAAACAATTATTTGAGATGTGCTGCCACCACTTCTTGTGACATAAGTAGTTTGCTTACTTTGTGCCTCAGGCTAATCAGTTGGTAGTCCTCCTAGTCCAGCCTACATGTCCCACACTCCACTCCTTCGTTTTCTTCCCTGGGTAAAGTTGCAGGAGATGTACTCTAAGCAAAAACACCCTTGCTTAAGAGGAATGAGCCATCAGAAGCAATATTAGTATTAGGCTAGGAAGATGGATAGACAGGAAGATATCTTTAATCTTTGTGGAAACATTAACAGTTTAAGGACAAGGCACATCTCGATATATCACCATGATAACACCCAGATGCAGCCAAACTGTGGCATCTAAGAGTTGGGAAGCCCATACAGTTCAGGCAAACCTAAAGTCAGATTAGCATTTAAAGCTACAGATTATCCTTTAACCAGAGGAGTTTGTTTGAGGCAGGCGGCAATCAAGCAGTTCCACTGTGCAGTATGAAGCATATCCTTGGTGAAACAGATGCGTCCACAGTACAAGTATACAACACTTTCACAGAGCTGCCAAGAGCGGACAGTAGAGACATAGCTGGAGGAATCATAGAAGGCAGAGAGTCCTTATCAGCCCTGGAAGCAGGATGTGTTTGACAGCTCATATGAGGCAGGCAAGTTTTCACTGAGACAGAAAGGAAACTCAAGAAAGTAGGAAAAACTGGGTGTTGCAGCAGCTCTATTCCTCAAGGAAAGCTATTCCTTTTCTTGTGTTAACTGACAAGGCCAGTAAAAGGCAAGGCAGGATGATTTTTACTCAGTGATGCCTGCAGATATTCTGCTTTTAACAGGGGTAAGGCAACAGCCCTTTGCTGACCCTCTTCTGTCATTGTTAGGCACTGTACTGTTATTTGTATCATATGGCTTCACAATATTTTCGGAATACTGATTAACTCCTTTCTGTGGAGACAACGGGATTCTCCAGTAAAAGATTTGAATCTATCCAGTAAAGTGCCAGATGAAACTCAAACAGTAAGGTCAAAAATGAGAACATTAAGACAAATTGGAATAAGGCTTGGGAAGCAGTTAAAAGGCCTGAATATTGAAGGCATAAGTTAGCTGCAGTTCAAATACTATGGAACTGAGGCACTTAAAATATTCATAATATGATATTCCTTTATCATCATCATCATGGCTGGGCTTTGTGAACGAAGATTTGAGAAGGGCTCTACCCACGCTTGTTACAAGCACGCTGATGGCTAAAAAGGCCAATGTGAGATA
>JAWWLV010000088.1:59567379-59605273 GCA_035041135.1 Platyrinchus mystaceus
GGAGGCGGTAGTCCTGCATCCTGGAGACGTGCCCTGCCCAGCGCAGCTGTGTTCTCAGCAGCATGGCCTCAATGCTCCTGACTGCTACCTGTTCAAGGACAGATGTACTGGTCACATAATCTGTCCAGTGGATGTTTAGGATTGTACGGAGGCAGCGCTGATGGAAGCGTTCTAAGACTCACAAGTGGTAGCGGTAAATGACCCATGATTCAGACCCATATAAAAGAGTAGACAGTACGATGGCTCTGTATGATATTCCTTAGTGTACCAAAAAAGACCAATGACAAGCAGCTGCCCTACCAGTCCATGACAGTGTATCCAGTCCTTTACAGATGAAAGTATAAGCCAGAAAATTTAATGGCACTGCCTGCATAAAAATCTGAAGTATCCCCAACTTAGTAAAAACTTACCGCCATACTTAAAACTTCTTTTTGCACTCTTTATATAAGCCTAAACACTCCTTAGAGCTATAAAAAAACCCAAAATTCTTCTCTCAGTTCTGTATATTTTTTTTAAAGACAGAAAAATAAAAACACTGGGAAATATTTTTTTTCCTTCTTTACAAATAATCTAAAAGACCAATATATAAAGTACTGTGTATGTTTAATAATTTACTGGTAATATATATGTTTTTTTCCCTGAAAGGTCTCATTCTCTTCCTGGAAGAAACATTTTGAACATCATGAAGCCATCTAAACATATCCCGCAATCGTAGCAAATTCAGTCAGGATTACTGCAGCAATATTCAGGCTTTTGATTCTGCTGACAAAGTTTAAATCTCTGCACCTAATATATACCTCCTGTTTCTCCAAGCCACAAGGAACACTTTCCAAGATCAAATCTCCATAGCAATCCCTCCTGCTTTTTAGTTTAAAGGAATTTTGGCCTATGCCATTGGTTACAAGAGCTGGAGAATCTGGATTACCTGCCAAAAGTCTGGTAACACATGATGAACAGATAATCACCTTAAAGCCCTGACTCTGTGCAAAGACTCCAGGTATAAGGAATCACAAACACAAATCTCTAATGACCCTGTGGCAAATGCCTGCAACAAGAGTAAGGGCTCATAATATTTCAGAGCACATGTATGTAAATAGCTCATGTTTCTGTTCAGATTCCAGTCAGAGGAAAGGTGAGCTCATTTCTGTGTGAATGAAGATGTGTTACCGTGGCTTCTCTCATTAAAACAAAAGAAGAGCAGTTTTTAAGCTTCATAGGTTTGATTTTTTTTTCCTTTTCCATTTTGAATACAAATGAAATGTTTAGTTCAAGGAGTTAAGGGTTAGAATCACAAAACTACTGAAGAGAGGGGCTTTATCTTTTACCCCACCACTCGGTGACTAAGACCATGATATAGGAAAGAGATACCAGGTTACAGTTTCTTCCTCTCGTTTCTGAAGCAGGATAACATTGCTATCATCTCATACTTCAGCATTTCTTTGTATTCAATGACACGTTTTCCTCTTCTCTGGTCTGCTCTCTGTGCACAGATAGCTTCTTATCCTGCTTTCAGCTGTTCCATTCACAGAAGAGTCTTCTTCCCCTCACTCTTTTGTGCAAATTTACAAGGCAAATATCATAATCTGACTCTAAAAGGTGTTAAATACTATTGTGATAAATCTATATATGTTTTCTGCTTACCTAGTTTCCAAAAGGGGGAAGATGAAGGACAAGCCCAAGAATAATGACAGAACTGGATAAAGTTTTTGGGAATATTCTCCTATGTTCCGCCTACCATATCATGCTCATTCATATCAGCAGACATGATTCATCCACTTTATACAGCTGGTACTATTTGTGAAAGCATCCCTCCTGTTTTACTTTTTAGTGTAAAGCTCTTCTTCATTTCATTAGATATTTCATCAAGGTGTCATCACAGGATTTTTGTTTATTTGTTTCACTTTGTTTTTTCCTGACCTTTGTAATCACCAGGACTCCTTACAAGATTTTAATTCAGAAATGGATTTTGTACTTCATTAAAGACAAAACAAGAAATTCACCTGGAGTAATACACACACACACACATATGCACACATATGCTCACACAAGGAAACAAATGAAAGTAAGTCTTCAGCACTGTTTTCTACTGTCTATTTGACAGTCCAGTGCTTTTTATCAGCCAACCTCTTTCTTTCCCCTAAAGCTTTAAATAAATACTTGTGCTAATTGCAGATTGCAGTGGAATACAGCACCAAGTGTTTCAAAACTGGCACGGATGTGAAAGGGAATAAACAAGCTATGGTAGATTACACTGTTGAGTGCTGCTTTTCTGTCACTGTCAGTGTATAGCAAAGAATCCACTGCTATTTTACTCCTTCTGTCCTTGTAATGTATGCCGGATACCTATAATTTATGACACAGAGCCATTGCTTCATGAGTTGCACTTCCTTTTAAACTGATGCTGAACTCGTTAGTGGGGGAAATGTGACAGGTTGATAGTGGTTTCTTATCTGCAGGTTAAGCATTGTCAGAATAATTCATGGCCAGGCAACTGTTAGAACAGTAATGTTTTTATAATTAGAGCTGGAGTGCACTAAGGTTTTGAGGTACAGCAAACAAGCCCCCATTACCATCAGTCTGAAGCTCAGTTGTCTTCTCATCTATCAGATTCCAGGAAGGAAAAATTCTGAAACTCAATCTACTCAATCTACTGAGCTTGAAAGAAATGTTCCAAGAACTGAAGCTACCATCTCTCTCCAGTAATAGGAAGATTTGCTTAAAAATCATAACACTTTCTTGGGGTGCAATGTTATTATTATTTTTTGTCCTTGCTACCATAAATCATTAAGATATGTGCTTTGAAGCTTCTGTACTATCAAGGCAGGAATTTGGACTTCCAGTTCCTTGAGCAAAGGCTACAATTCCTTTGAAATGCTGTGACTCAAGAGATGGAGATTTAAAAAACAGATTGTGAGATTTACGACAAAAATCACAAAAGCTCATTCTAAAAGGGTCCAAATGAGGTCTTCCTAATACAAGTTTAATTGCTCTGTTGAGCTGTATTGACTTGCATCAACTGAGAATCTAGTTTGGTCTTTAATTTCAAAAGTGCTCATACTCCAACAACTATACAAGTAAATACCCATAAATGGGTATTTTAATATCTTCCTCGAGAATTCCAGTATACTCAAGTATTCAGTACAAGGGGATAAAAGTGTATTCCAGTTTGTGCAGTCTGCCTTATAGCTCTCTTTATATTAGGTGAATTGCATCCCAGGTAGGTAGAACCCAAAAGATCATTGTTGGAATATGCAAATATTTCAAGAGAGTATTCACAATTAAGACCAAAACCAATAAGATCAACTGTTGTTTTTGACACCACCCTTTTGTGCCTGTTCATTTTTTGCTATACAAATTTCTTGTTTACTTTCTTTCACTGTTTTTGTACATTCACAGGATCCATGGAAAGTTCTGGGGCCATCCCTTTGAAGAGTGACACCTACCTCTAACTTCTGTGTCAAGAAATATGGCATAAATCCTAATAACACCTCATCCACAGAAAGAAATCTGCTTTATATCTTTTCTTCTAGCAGATTTTCTTTCCAAGTTTCTTCAAAAAATAAAAAATTCAGTGTTTTTAAGAAAGAGAAAAAAAATCACTGTAAATAAATAAATGAGCAAACACATGCATTTTTAATAATGCAAGAACACTTATTTTAAGAATAATATTCATTGAAGAGCTATGATTGTTATATGCCTGAAATTCCCAAATGGCGAAATATAATTAAAGTAAGAACTGTTGAACAAATAAACCTGTTAAATACACAATATTACCAGGCAAAATGGTTATGCATTTATCACTTTGCCACTTTAATTACATTGACTGCTGCTCTTCATGCATATATTAATATCTCACTAACATTATGGAGGCTGAGACACAAACTGCAAAGCACTGTCTTAAAGGAAGATTTTTGTCCAGAGAGAGTGCAGTGGTAAAAAGTATTACATACTTTTACAATAAATCTTAACATCTAAACTGATTGCTGGTTTTATTTAGATAGTGTTTCTTGCAATTTTGAGAAATTTTATCTCCTTAAAATAGTAATTAATGAAGTGATGGCTGGAAAGCTCAGCTAGAGTGTATTTCAGGTGCACGGGTCAAGTGATTCAGCCTGAGATTCTGAAAGTAGCTGAAGTGTGAAACTCACAGAAGATATTCAGTTTATCTTGATAAAAGAAAGGGAAGGAAAAACTGTATGTCATTTCTGTTTTCTGTGTAAATAAAGACTACTATTTTAAGATTGCTTGGATTATTTCAGGAGGTTCTACCTCATCATCGATTGGCTAGATATGGTTTTGAGTGGGTGTGCTAGCTATTCACAGCAAAAAAAGGTCAGGAAATTCATTCCCATGGGATGAACTTTTCTGAACCTGGAAATGAGCAAAGAGACTTGGAAGTGACTTTTGACCATTTGGATGAATGATGCCAAAGCTGCCTTCAGCATACTGTAATTCTTATAATGTATGCAGCACTGCCTGTGTTTTGAGAACAAAAATAACACTGTTATTGGACCTCAGAAAGCCCTTGGAATGTGAGGTTTGGTGGAAAAAAAATCAGGAGATATTCTCACACAGCTTGTCACCTCAAGGACCTACTTACAGAGGGCTTATTAAATATTAATTTCAGAATAATAGCAGTTAAAACTGTCTTACCGGCATGAGTAAAACATGTTACACAAGGCTATAGGAATCTCAGAAGAAATTTTCTGGACCTTTACTCTTCCAAAATATCAAGTGCATTAGAAAATTTTGACCATAAAGTCATGTCTGTGGATATTTATCTGAGCCCAGTTGTGGGTATTTAACCACTCAGTCACATCATATTTCCTTCATGCTCCCTGGCTTACCCAGACTACAGGAAAGAAAACGCCTCTAGAATGGGAACCAATATTCTTTCCATAGTGCCTCATGGACTAACCCCAGAGCAGAGACAGGACATAAGTCTCGTTCTGCATACAGACGCCAATTTCTTCATTGATGCCCAGAATTTTAATGCTTTTGTTATTCCCAAGTATTAATGGTTTGATCTATCAAACTTCTTTATGGAAGAAGAGCATAGCATTTTCCCATTTAACAAATGAAGAGCTAAGGCATATACAGGAGTCCAGAGCAGTTCTTCATTTCTTAGTTGAAAAACCTAAGTTCCAATTTTTTCAGATTCCTTCACTTGTTGTATTATACTATACATGGACAGCTTCAGAAAAGTTAAAATTAAACTGTAAGTACTTAACAGCTTGCAAAGCTGCCACTGGGTGCCTGAAACTGACACTACATAATAGTGGGACACAAATGAACAGCTGCCCAGAAACATGTTTATATCCATGGATTTCCCAGAATATGTAGAAATTGTGTGCTGCTACAAAGGGTAGAAGTCCATTTTGTCAGCAAGAATTATGCTGCCTTTGCCATGAAGTCTTTCAATCTCTTCCTGTTGTCTTGCCTCACCCATTGCTGTCCAAATTCTGCTATCAGAGAGGCAAAAATATTCTAATAAAATCTTTTTTTATTAGTCAATGTTGAGTTGTTCCTCGAGTAGGTTTACTCAGTCCTATTGAATGACCGAGAAACAATGTAAGAAAACTTAGGACCACATGTACAAACAACATGAACCTGTGAAAGGACCCAAATACAAACTTCATTGACAGCTTGAGGGTTCATTGACCATATGATCATGCAACCTAAATAGAAAAAAAAGTAGACAAGAACATTATGTTAAAAAATTAATGTGTAAACTGCATCAAGTGGAACCATAATGGGACCACAATCTTTGCCTCCGTCACATTGTCTTCCACTAATTAAACAGAGTAACCAATAGCAATGGGCAGCAGGAGGCTGTTATCTTAAGTAATCTGCCCTTGGCAGTGGATGGGGACAAAGCTTGATGGTATATTTCAGAACTACTCTCTTCACAGCTTGAAGTAATGTTGCAATTCATGAACATTACATGGTTTTCCAAATCCAAATGGAAATACAGTTCAAAAGCTTCCTGTTGTTCCCTCCCGTGGCTCTCCACATTTCTGTCTCCCTAACATCCATACTGTGCATAGTCATCCATATAAACCTGAATACAATCTCTGTCCCATCCCGCTCCATTTTTTGCTCCGTCCCTATAGCCTCAAAGATGCAAGGACTTTTGCAGATAATAAAGTATCTAAGGAATGTTGATTTTTCTACCAAACTTGTTGAAATTGCAATTCTTTAGGCTGTACACCTTGACAAAATTGGGACAAATCTTCACATTTAAGTGACTCCAAAGTATAGAGGTGTCTCTATACGGTCACATAAGAGTTTTTGGATGAAGCCAGTCTACTTTTGCCACTGTCATCTCCAGAATTTTTTTCTTTTTTTGAAATAGATTTTCATTTGCTTACACTTCATATTGTCTTACTCCAGGAGTGCTCCCACTGAAAGTTGAAAAGAAAGATACTGCATAAGAAACATTATCAAAATCTAATCCTTAATGCCTGTAGTACAGTCTTCAGAGATATTAGCATACACAAGGCACCTTTAGTTATCCACAATTTACAACAGGTTTGCCTGCTATATGAATTTGACAAGAATACAGTAAAATTCTTAAATAAAGTGAGAATTTCCAGATTTGATATAGGTTACTGTAGTTTCTTAAAAAATCAAAATGCACTTTCAAATTCAGACCAATTATTATCTTGTAGAACATTCTGAAAACTTCCTTCATTTCTGCTAAAATATTAAAATTTTTACTTTGAAAAAAAAATCTATCATCTCATATTTCAAGCAATGGAAAAGCTGATATTCAGCTGATATAAGCTGCAAACATCCTCATGAACTCCCAAAAAGCTACACCAATTTACACCACTGCAGTTAAGGACAGGCTTGTGTCTACAGAAGTAACGATTATTAGAAAATATGGAAAGGTACTCAAAACCAAAATGTAAGAGAAAATTCTCTGGCAGAAATGACACTGTCACAGGATAGCACAGGCCACTGTAATAACAACCATGCTATCAAAACATAGCCAAAGGAACATAGTTTGAAAAGAATTAGAGTATCATTATCAATGACACGAAGAAAAAAGATAGGAGCAGCTTAACTACTGCTTGTCATTGTACGCACCCAGTTCAGCACCCAGCTTAAATACTATTCAGGCAGCTGCCTGTGTATATACCTAATATTACATGTTAATGTAAAAGTTAAGACTGCCAAGATAATCCTCCTTTTTTTTTCCCCCTACTCATTCAAATGGAAACGCCAGAGAGTATATTAAACTTTTTTTGTATGCTGTGTATGTAAGGTGGTTGCAAAATTGAATACCAGGATGTTCAGGGTTGCTCCATGACTGATGGCTTCTCCATGCTCTGCAGCATAGTTGAAAAGAGAATACACCCAGCAGGACTCAGCATATGGACAGGACTTCAAGTTCTCATTAAAAGATTCTGACCTTTCTCAATGTTAATCTCATCCACATGTCTTCACCTCCCATTAGCTCAGATTTCTCACTTCTAGGATGAATAAGAAGAGAGCTTGTCTATTTGAATGGAATTGAAAAGGAATTTAATATCCACCTGTCACAAGGACATCCTTGTTCCACAAATAGGTGAAAGGCACTCAAAATAATGGTCTGGATTCAAGCCCTGATTTTATGGTAAAACCATGAGGTAGAAATACACAACTCATTTTAACATTTTCATCTCTGCTTTCCCTCACCCATCTTGCATTGGCTGTTAGACAGTTTATGGAGGGATTGGCCTTTACTGTGCACTTAATTCTATTTCTTTTCTCATGCCCTAAAGAGAAGTCCTTTAGTGGTAACATGGTTCACAGCATCTGTCCCTCTAATTTGAAGAATTTTTGAATTATTTCATCTAACTGCAAAATAATTGTTTTCTGTAATGCACTGAATATATCAGATTGTAAACCTAAAAATCCTGAAAGGAATGATAAAAGAATCATAGTGTAAAATTGAAATAGATGTCAACTTGATAGGCTACCATGGCTCAAGAGGAATTGCAGTCTGTCATTCAAAAAGTCAAATACACAGTGGTTAAATACTAGAAAATATTTATGAGACAAACAGCAGTATTCAGACTTCAGATAAAGAGGCTGTTCTAAGGCATGACATAAAATGGCATCTGTTGAAATACTTCAAGCATAGAGAAATATGAGATAACATTCTTTCTTTCTCAGGTATGGCAGTCTCTATCGTTTTCCTCAGTAGATGGATTAAAATGATGACAGATACAGATCCATTGCCAAAGTAAATGAGGGATCACATTTAGATACGTAATTACTTGGTTCGGGGCCATTGAAAAATACAAAAAAACAAACAAAAAAAAAGGAAGCTAAAACACAGATTCAAATACTTAGCCTGATAATATTAAATTTGTTTTTTGACATTTAAACAGCTGTTAGAAATTCAAAGTAACAGTGGATTTCCATTAGTAAAGACCACAACTGTGGAGACGTGCTGACTCTTTCCCTTAGTTTTCAGTAAATAACTTTTTAACCACTCAGTTTTTAGCTGTAACAGGTGCATAAAGTTGTCTTCAAGAAACACTGTCTAGTTTGTATGTGCACAGATTTTCCAGATCTTCTGTAAAATGAAATATGTAAGTCATTTTGCAATGTTGAAGACTTGGCATGGAATCCTAAACTTACTGAAATGAATGAGATTTATTCCACAAATTTCAGTATGGCTTGGATTTCACCTCTGGATGAGAGAATAACCACTCAATACTTCATTTGGTCCTAACCATTCCCTCAAGTCAAATACGACATAATGTATTTCTACAACACTCCTCAAAGCCACTTTTTTTGTTTCAAAGTGGTGACAGATGCCAGCCATACTGGAAGCATTTCCAACTGACTCCAAGTGAGACATTGACTTACTGCCCGGAGAATAAACTTTCCTCTTCTGTTCACTGAGTGCATTAGGGAATGTTTCAGACATGTTTTGCAGGACAAACCCTTTTGTTTTGTTAATAGGACTCATGTACATTCTTCCAGTGGGAAAACATCTGTTTTACAAATCTGTCCTCCTAGATATAGCTGGATTTAAACTACAGACTTTGGAAACACATCCAAACATTCCCAAAGTTCACCAGTGTTTGGATCAGGGCGGTGGACTGAAGTAATTGTAGAGAAATAGTCCAGGTTTGGGATTTAAGCTTCATACATTTTCAGGGACACTTTGAAATTTTTGTCTTGGGCCCAGCTCTGTTTCCCAGTTATAAGCACAGTTGTTTGGGCAGGCAGGCTGCACCTATCCTAAGGGACATAGTACATGTCAGTCAAAGGAACTGCTCTCTTGAAAAACTGAGGTGAGATAAAAATAACTCCCTAATTCCCTCTTGTTCATCCACCAGAGAAATTTTCGAACTTCTGCCTGAGTGCACATCTCAGTCAGACAATACAACATATCCATAACATGTTGGGTTTTTTTTTTTTAATTATATAACAGAGCATGTTAGCTAGCATCAAAGGGTTGTCCGCTTTAACATATTGGAGGGGTTTTTTTAAATATTGGGGCCAGTTCTAATATAGCAATAACTGGGGAAGTAATTATCTTAGTTTTTCTGAAAATCTGTAGATTTGGTTCTGCTCCTTAATAACCTGTCATCTGATAAAAATAAACAAGAAGGAATTCAAAGAAACCTTGAAAATTTAGACTAAAGAACCTCTGTGAACTTTTAAAGTGAGAAATAAAGTCTTCTGAAACATCTGCTTCTCAATAGTTTTTACCAGGTCAGAAGTTTCAAATGTAGAATCTAGTCCTTGAAAACATATAACAGATGTTGCCCTTCCTTATCTTGTATACAATATATGAGTATGTAAGAGAGGGAAAATGGACATAAAGCTAGCAGAAAGTCTTCTGAAGTTACCTATGTATCTTGCTGGGTATAATATCCAGATTTATGCCAGTGAAGGGCCCACAGTGAAAATCACAGCTTTGGGTACCTTAATACCTTAAAAAACATGCTAAGTAAATGGACTGTCCAAGAAAACCAAACAGCCTAAAACACTATTCTAAGATAACAAATAGCCATAGTAAATTACAATCTACATTCACTGAGCTCCCTGATCAATAGTCTTAAGACTTACATATTGCTCTAAATCCTCATTAGGAAAGAGACTAATTACCACTAATTAAAATAAAGCAAATTATAACATCAGCTATTCAGTATCTAGATGTAACACCTGACATGAGAGAAACCACTAAAAGGGAAGTTCAAAGACTGTTGAAGGTGATGAAGCCATAGCTATACAGATCTGTTTCCAGCTAAATTTGAATTTCCTGTTCATTTCTGCTGTTGATGCTCTTTCACTTCTTTCCAGTGCCACACATGCCAGCTTACAGGGGAGAGCCCAGCCTAATTCAATTTTTACCTCTGCCATCAGTAAATGATGCTGGCAATGATCAGTATTTTCTATGGATTTTCCTCCCCAAATGTAGTTGCAATTTTTATTATTTTCTGGATGTCATAAAAACACAGAATTGGTACAAATATTCAGAAAAGCTCATGTGCCATACGTGAAAGTGCTGTAATTCTGTAAAGCTGAGATAGAAAGGCACTTTGTACATAGCACAGGTGAACAGTAAGTACAAGAAGAACAGCTCACAACTGAATGAATTTCATATAATTCTCTTTTTGGAGAGATATATGTTTGTGATCAAAAGCTCCTGCCATAAAAATGCCGACATGGTAAAAGACTCGGGTATTCTCTAAACTGTGCCTGGTGCGAAACACAGTTTTTTCTGAGAAAGGTTGGAGTCAAACACCTCAGAGGCAGGCTAGAGGACTACGTGGCATGTTGTTTTATGAGAACTACTTTGGTCTGACAAGGAGATTAAAGGAATTTAGGTTCCTTCCAACCTCCGCAGCAGGACTTCAGTGTGGCACTGTGGCACAATGAGGTAAGTGTGCAGAGCAGGTGGTTCACCTCACTCATCATAAGTCCAAGACAGATGAGAAGGGAGGTAGCTCTTGAGAGATCTCTTGCAGCCTGGCAGCAGTTCAGTCCATTCCAGTACTTCTTGCAAAGCTCTGGTGGGATCTAAGCACTTCAAAAATTTTCTCCCCTTGCTCCCACAAAATACCACAAAATTTCTTTCTATATGAACTTTGACCCATAACTCAAGAGGCTCCGATAGTTATAACCAGCAGTGAAAGCACAATGTCACTGCTAGTGGAGTTTGTTCTGAGCCAGGACTATTGGCACAGCTCTAGAAGAAAGCACAAAGTAAGCACAGTAAGTTTTCAGGAACCAGCAGTCAAGTAGATTTGTGGATGTTTTGCCTAGAAGGAAAATTAAGATAATGTGTTTCCATTCCCTTGAGATTACATGAGGCACTGACTGGAGAAGCCAAGGATCACTAAAAAGTTGATGCACCATCCTCACAAGTCCTTAGAGACAAGACAGGGAGGACAGGGGCATCCCGAGTATTCCTCTTTGAATTGCTTTCAGATGGAGAAGTTTAGGTATCAAAAAGAACATTGTTTTGGTTTTGCTGTTTTTTGGGTTTTTTTTTTTAACATCCCAATATTTAACTACTTCCCCATTATCAAAAAAATATTCAAGGCATTGAACAGGAAAAGATGCGTGTAAGAAATGAGGGTCCTTCTGCCAATATAAAAGTTCAGTTGATGAACTTGGGTTGGTAAGAACAAAAGTTTTCAGACCCCTGGATCTTTTGCAACCCTAGAAAAAGGATCAGTGACTCACTCAACAAAATATCTGTATGTATAAAGAAATGAGGACCGCTATCATAATGATTAAAACTAATCAGCATTTGTGTTGGCAACAAAGATGCTAAGGATTTAACAGACACAGAGAAGAGACAACGTCTCAGCCTAGTGGTCTACATTCCTGATATAACCTAGTATGAGAAAAAAGTTTTGCTCTTGCAGGACTTGCTCAACATGTCACGCTCAAGAATTACTATGGAAAGACATAGGAGTTTTTGATCTGTTCTTCAAACATAAAGTATGAAAAGACAATTGGTGACAAAAAACCTTCATCTCCATCACTGCTGCATATTCTATCAGGACTCAAGTTAAAACACCCTATCCTTTCCCTTTAAAAATTCTCAATTTAAAGTAAGTTAGAAAATTATAAAAGCTTTTGTGCCCCAAGGAAAGAAACCAACACTTCCATACCAGACTGTTCACAATGTATGGGCTTTCTTTTACTTATGAGAGAAGAGAAAAATGGCTCTACCACAAGTTGCAGGTCCCAAACTTAAAATCAGATAGCTTGCCCAAAAAACAGTATGGCTAATAGACACGGGGGTGGGAGGGAATGATATATCTTTTTTTTTTCATGATCTGGTTTTTTTATTTGAAAGGCTTCAAAATTAATACAATCGTCTATAAATGAAAACTCCCTGGAACTTGCAACTGTTGAAAGAAGCTGTAGTCCCATGAGTTTTATAACAGAAAATTATGAAAATTCCCAGCAATCACAGGGGAAATTTGAAGTTCCCCAAATCTGTTAATGGAAATGCTAATCTCGATATTAGCAGTGCTTGTAGGGTACTTGTTTCTCTACAAGCTATGTATATATTAGGATGTAATGCAGACCAATAGGAGAGCACAGAAACAGTAAGTGCTGAGAACCTATAGTACACATATTTCAAGGAGTTTTATCTTGAATACTTACTCTTCTTGTTGATTGAACTCCCATTAGTGATGGAAGGAGGTCATATGTGCTCACCAAATACATCTTTAGGTTTAGTTCAGTTTGAACAGGATCCAGTTACAGAGCCTGAGACCTCTGTGCAGTGGAAAGCACAGCACAAGATGTACAAGGGTACACTGGAGATTTGCTTCTAGGGGATACACTTCAGCCAAACAAATATGCTCTTGTACATATCCTTCAAAGAAAAAGCAGATTAATTTTTACTAGATGAGGAGGAATAAGAAAGAAGGATATCCTGGCTGTGTGGGTAAAGTTCACCTTCCTTGCAGAGTTTTAGCCCTTCCGTGCCAATCCAAGTGAATCTTGGAGGTATACAGTCCTGCTCAGATGGACAAACTCCATGTCTGCTGGAGTTAAGGGAAGGACAGGCTTCACCAATTTGCTCAAGTGAGTCTGCTCTTATTTTATCACAAATAGTTCTGTAAAGCTAAAAATAACTTATTTCTTTATATACCAAATCATATATTGGTCTTCCCATGCATTCTGAAATATGGTTAATAAAAATAAGTATGTCAACAGAGTCTGTCCACATCTTCTGGGTGTTTGCTGGGAGTCCTGACAAACAGAGCAAATCATCCTATTTCATCAAGAATAGGAATAACTTAGTAACATGAAAGAATCACACAGACAAATCCAACCAAGGCTAAGTATTTGGGTCCAATCCAAAGCTTGCAAAAAGTAAGTCAAGACTTTCAGGAACCAGGCAAATTCTACCTTTCTTCTTCTGTCACTCTGGAGGAAGTACAGTTAATGATGAGTGAAGAATCTGTGACTTGATATTGAATCATCTTCTCTCTCACTTGCTTTCCTGAACAATTTTTATTGTAAACTAAACTCTTTGTGGATCACTATCATTCATGAATTCTTTGGTAATACCAGTTTTGTGGCTGATGTTTGCTGCTGCTCTGACAAATTAGGAAAGATAGGCGCTTTTTTTTCCCAGATCATGAATATCCACAGAAATTATGTTTAGATTGTTTTATAAAACCTGAGTACTGGTATAATATAACAAGACAGTCAAGCAACCCAAGGACAACTGCAAAAAAAGATACAGAGCCAACATTAGGCTTCTCTGCATTTTAAGGAAAATTGAACTCTGTGGCCCCAAAAAAGAACAACACATACTTCGAGGACATCATCAGCTCTTGTACTTGGGTGGAAAAGGGAAGGCCTTAGGAGGTATAGGGGGAAATCCATGGCTGTGAAATTGGATTTGAATTCCGTGGGATTGAGGAATGAAGGAGGTGGAGTAGAAGAGTCATGGGGATATGAAAGCCTGTAATATATTTTGGGGGGGAATTTCATATTCACCTCATCCCAAAAGCCTGCAGGACTTCACTCAACCTGTTTCTCTGTGGTAGCTGACTCAGGACGACAGTGGCATGGGATCATAGTTATCTGCCAGTGCATGATAATGGTCATCTTCCATCTGCCCCTAGCTCTCATTCCTTCAACAACTGTTTCCACCTTCCGAGACAGCCTCTCTGTCTTACTGTCTGTGAAGGACATATCAAGACATTTTCCACAGTGGACTGGTCTGGGTTCAGACTGGACGTATTCTGTGGCAGGCATGTGTCCCTCAGTAAGTCCATTTACAGCACACATCCTTTTGAGACAGTGGGTATCCCCCTTTGGATACTGAGTGCACTGATCCTTGTCTGAGTGACCAAACCAGGAAGGATCAAGGAAGTGACTTAGCCTCTGTTGGCAAGACCTGTGTCCTTGATTCTGTCTTGAAATTCCTATCATCTGAGTGTTTTATGCCACAGAAAAGGTGGGAGTTCTAAGAGAGTGAATTTTCTTAATGGATGCGCAGGGAGATAATGGCTACTCAAGAAGAAAGGGTTCTGTCAATCCAAAGGTAGCCAATTTCATTGCACTGCAAACTTCCTTGGAAAACAGGAAGAATTCTGACTGAGTTATTTTGTGTTGAAACAGAAATTAGAGCTGGGTAGAAAAAAATGTAAGCAAAATGTCTTTCTATAATAGGATAATAAGGTGATATAAAAAGATGCATTTTACTTTTGGGAAAGATTCTTTCAAAGGGAAAATAGAGTTTTTAAAGCTTCAGATATGGTCAAAATGTTCCAATCCAACCAGTTCAGAAGGGCAAGTTTCGTTCTTCTCTCTTGAAATTAATTTGTATTAGTAGTTTCTACGCTAAAACAAAAACAAACAAAAACCCTAAGAAAGGGGGAAAGTAATATTATTTTTAAGAATTTTTTTCCTATAATTTAATGTGCCATGAAACCCCAAAATAATTGTTTTAAGGATTTTAAATTTTTAAAAAATTGTCAATACTTTTGGTCTTACTCTGTTACAGTATTAAATAAACTTGAGAAACACGACCAATTGAAAAACCTAGCTACCACTGAGCTTTCTTGACTCCTCTGATCAATTTGTTACGCTTTTTATAGAATCACAGAATCATTTAAGTTGGAAAAGACCTCTAAGATCACCGAATCCGACCATTAACCCAGCACTGACAAGTCCACCACTAAACCATGTACCTGAGTGCCATGTCCAAGTGTCTTTGAAAATACCTCCAGGGATGGGGACTTGACCACTGCCTCAGATAGCCTGCTCCAAAGCTTGGCAAGCCTTTCAGTTTTCTAAAATCCAACCTAAACCTCCCCTGGCATAACTTGGGGCCATTTCCTCTTGTCCTGTCACTTGTTACCTGGGAGGAGAGACCAACCCCCACCTGGCTACAACCTCCTTTCAGGTAAAGAGCAATAAGGTCCCCCTGAGCCTCCTTTTCTCCTCAACAGCTCCACTGCCCTTCTCTGGACACGCTCCAGCACCTCAGGGTCATTCTTGCAGTGAGGAATGCAAAACTTAAACCAGGACTCCAGGTACAGCCTCACCAGTGCCCAGTATAGGAGGACATTCTTTGTCCTGGTCCTGCTGGCCACACTGTTGTTGATACATTCCTGTATTTTGCATCCTTTCAAGAATTTAATAAAGACGCTTTCAAGACATTACTCCACACAGGTCTTAAAGATGACTACAGTGCTTTTTCACTCTGGATATTCATTACTCCTGCCACATCTCATCTCAGTTCGGTTTGCAGTTGGATTTCTAGGATGGGAACATAAACCACAGCCATCTCTAGGGTTCTGAAATTATTAAATTTTTAATACATGTCACAGAACCATATTATAGTTTTTCTCTATTAAAATGCAGAAGTATTTTTTTCATTAATTTTTCCAGACTCTAGATTCCACCTTCTGCCCAGAGATGTAATTAAAAAATCAATTCTGCATTGTCCGTCAGACACACATTTGACTGGAAGAATACAGATGCCCTTGGACTTTCATCTTTTCACAGCCACTGTCATCCATGTTGTTTTTTCTGTCACACCCCGCAGTTTCACAGACAAGCAAAGCCTGAACTGTAGTGGGAATGCTACATTTCTTCTTCACATAAGAATATGCAGAGCCCATACAGGGAGTGTCAAAGTATCAATCCCTGCTGTGCAAGTGTGACAAACATATAGACAGCTTTCTCAACAAACTGAAATAGTAAGAAAAGCATGTTCAGCATTTACATAAATTGCAGGTCTCCGTTGACCACAGAATTTTATGAGAAAGCCTGCTCTTGAAAGCTGGGGTGTGCACTGAATTCTGGCACTCTATAATCTGCCAGCAAAAATATCAATGATGAGAGCTACAAATGTTAGAAATACTGTATTGATGTATATCACTTTACACCAGTGAGTTATTTAATTAGTAACATTTCATATGGCAACAGCAATGAGAGGGAAGGATAATCCAGTGCATAGGTTTCTTGAATGGGAGCTCACACCACTGCCAAATTGCGACAGGTCAACCAGCTATTGCCAGCTACCACTGGAAACTATAGCGGTATCAGCTCAGTGTGTTCCTGCTCTAAGACTGTGTAGCTCACCTTATAGTCTTTCATTAGGGCTTTAATAAATCATAAATCACATACCAGGATCCTAAAACCTGTTTCATCCTTCTTTCAACTATTTCCTTTGTGACCTTTGACAATATATTCCATTTTAGCCCTACTGCAGATCCCCACCTACAAAAAAGGGTCAGCATACTCCTATTTTATTAGAAAGTTCTGTGAAGGGACATAAACAGAGAGCAAAGCGCTCAGAAGTCACCTAATAACATCTGGACAAATCAGGCAACAAAAGCAGCTAAGCACAAGGCAGATAAACGAGGTTGATAAATGTTTTGTTGCACATTAAACTTTAATTGCTCATGAAGTCAGATGCACTATGAATAAAAAGGAGATGATACCCTTGTAACAATTTAAAGATTTGATATCATTTGTGAGTTAACATTAGGACAAAGACAGAAAGACAGAACGGCAGTCACATACACACATATCCATGCATTTATTTGCACGTGCAAGTTCAGGTGCATGTGAAAAGCTCTTTTTTATTTGCAGGTGCAAACTTTTTCCAGTGTTAAGGCTTACAACTCAGGAAATTTTGCACATTTCACAAGGGTGGAAAAAAGTTTTGATTTCATGGTAAATATTTCATGAAACAAAGACCAGATGTTTGCCTTAGCTCCTGTTTTTACTTTGCCTTACTTTCCCAGCTGGAGTTATTAATTATACCTTTTATTCTCCTACTGCAGCTCTTAACTGCAAAAGATTAAATGGCTTGATTAGCACTGTTTAGCTTTTCCTAGGTGGTTTATTGAATGTCACATTTAACATTCTGGCACCTCACAGATGAAACTAAATTCCTGCAGCCTTGAAGAAATATGACTATTTTTTCCCAGAGAGCAAGAGAAGGGCATTCGTTACATATTTATGAACACATCGCATTGGACATTTCTATTTATTCTTTAACACACTCTCACAAACACACAGCCTGTCCTAGACTGTATTTTATTTATAAATGTTGACACTTAGTTCTTTCGGAAATGCCTCTTGGAAATTTTTTCATAAAACTGTGACTGGGAGGGTTACAGAGATTTGTGGAAACCTTGGAGCCAACTAAATATTCTCACATGATTTTTCTAACTCTTCTACTTTCTTGGAAGCCAATAGAAATGACTGCAATGAAGTACACAATCCTTTAGCAGATAAAGAACACTCAATTCTTCATCCTGGTGCAGCTTATATCATTGTATTTATGCTCATGAGACAGAATTGATAATTCTGCGTAAGAGATATCTGATACTGCTCCATTAGTGACTGGTTAAGATAGTGCCGGGATTCCTGCTTTAAAATTGCCCAAGACCTGAATCCTAAAGCTCTCTATTCAATTGAGCCTTGAGCCAGCCTTCTGATGATGATCATCGCAATGTTTGCACTGGACCAGTATCTAAAGCCAGAAGGCTGGTGTGGGATTGCTGTGAAATAAAAAGCAGCCTTTGCCCTAACACACAGGCTGTGAGCTAAAGTGCTAGCAAACAGCTTTCTCTCTTCTCCCTCCTACCCTGAAAGTCTAGGACTAACATGGGTAGCTACCTAGTTAGATGAAAGTGCTTTCAAGAAAACATCATTTTGATCAACTGAACCCACGATATTCAAAATCTTTTCAGATTCTAATGTTTTAAGGACTTTTTAGAAAATGTTATAAGGTTTATTTTTAGGTGTTTTCTACTTCCAAGAAAACACAATGATGATCGACCAGCTACTTCCTCTAAAGAAAGAGAGAATAGACCATGTAGACTCTGTAGCAGAGTACAGAATACAATAAGAAGAATAGCAGAATACAATAAGAAGCAAAGGCTGATCACAGATTTCTTCCTGTGCAAGGACACAGGTCCTACGTAACCACTGAAAGCTATTCCTATGCAGATGGAGCAGTGTGAGCTCAGTTTGGTCAATTTTTATAATCATGTCTTTGAATTCCAAGCCATCTGATCCTAAAAACCAGATCTTCTATTTCTTCCAGCTTGCTTTCACATACACGTACAAATGTCCGCAGAGGAGGGGCTATATCCGCACCACGGCAGAGTGCAGGGGTGAGGGCACTGCATGGAGCTTGCCAGCTGGAGGAGCTCAAACTACGAAGCTGGAATCAGCAAGGTCAAACCCTGAGTAAATCAGACAGAGACCCCCTCTCGTTCTTCGCACCATATGCCAAGCATCCTGAATGCTGGGCATGGAGCAATAGCAGTACACCCTGTTTACACATATATGTCAGGAACTGTGGCCATTGCCGTAAATGCAGAAGCAATTAAGATTTAGAGAAGTTTCTAAACCTGAAATGATTTTTATTTGTCACAGATTACCCCCTCACCCCACTCCCTCTCTGTGGTCTCTCACTCTGGTTGGTTTCCCATTCCATTTACTTCCAAAGTGACCCCCCAAGCCCGAACAAACAAAACCAGATGTGAGACTAAAATGCTATTTTGTGTAACTGCAGCAGCCCTTTGTTTTGCCTCATTTGTTTAGCTCTAGTTTGTAAGAACTTTGGGGCAGAGGCTCTCAATTGCTCTTTGTTTACATCTCATCTGCAAAAGGGCCTCCTCCTTCTTCACTGGCTCTTGTACTCTACCACAATAAAGATGACTATTAATAATATGACCTTCAGCTAGCTGGAATGTATTCAGCAATCTAAGGCACTGACATTGGAGAAATCCTTATGAATGCCTGAGATCATATAACCCTTGCATTTGTTTTCAGGCCTATCTCCAAACTGTGGTTAAGTAGCTATCATTTCTAATATTTGCATTCCTCTTACCCCATAGTGTGTGGGGGGGATGGTACTATCATAATTATACCACATTCTTCTGGGTTCCATAACGAGCTATTATTTTGCTAATGGAATATTCAAGCAGTCTGCAGTAATTTATCAAATAGTCCCAAGTCCCATTTTCTCTGTGTGAATCTTTTTGTTCACAGGTAAATTGATGTGTGGGGGGTTATCAAGGCTTTTTTGTAATTCAAATTAACCATTACACTCCCCTCGCAGAAAAAAAGATTGTTAGACACAGAATGTTATTTTTTTTCTAATGATGTTTAGAATTAGAATTGTGCAGGCTTCCTGTGACTGGCAATTTCTGCATTTTAATTCATTCTTACAGTGTTTTTGCATTTTAACGCCTAATTTTGAAAATTTGCCTAAACTAAAGGGGAGCAAAATGTAATTCCATTTCTCCTTACAACTATTGTCTGCTCCACTGTCAGATTAAACTGCCAGCAGTGTAGAGTGCCATTGAATTGGAGATGAGAGAGAAAAAAAACACCACCCGCTCCATTTATTTTACTTTCAGTAAAAAAAAGCCAAAACCCATGACCTGGATGTATACATAAACCACACTGAAACACCTCTCCACACACACACACACACACACACACACACACACACACACAAACACTCACAACTCTTCCACTGTGTATTTCTCTGTGTAGGAGAAAGAGGGAAGGACTCTGCACACTTGCAGAGTAGGAAGGAGAACTGACGCCTAATAAAAGAAGATTAAGTGCATTTCTGTGAATGACAAGATTTTCTGTCCTCTCGAAAACTGTCTCTGTCATAGTTCCTCACTTATCTCCTAACTACAGTTAGGAAATTAATCGTTGTCAATGTCAGTGAAGAATTTTGGCACAGAATGAGAGAATGGCTGAGGTGAGAAGGGACTTCTGGAGATTGCCTAGTCCAAGCCCCTGCTTTGATCAAGATCACAGATGACTGGAAGAAGTAGTTGATACACTTTATGGCCATCAGCAAGAGCAGGTTCCTCAGGACTTTGTCTGGTTTCGAATATCCTCATGGATGGAGATTCCACAACCTTCTTTCTGGGCAACTGTTTGATCATCCTCAGTGCCAAAAAAAAAAAAAAAAAAAAGCAGGCTTTTTTATGTTTAAGTGGAATTTTCTTTTATTTCAATTTGTTCCCATTGCTCCTCTTCCTGTCACTGCACCACTATGAACAGTCTGTTTCCTTTTCTTTAGTCCTCCCAATCAGGTATTTACACACAAAATCTCTCAGAGCCTTTCCTCCTCTGGGCTGAACAGTCTCAGCTTTCTCAGCCTCTCCTCTTATGTCAGACGCTCCAATCCCTTAATCACCTTTGTGGCATTTTGCTGGACCCTTTGCAATGTGCCCACTTGCATTGGGGAGCCCCAATCTGGAACCAGCACTCCAGACACATCTCATCAGGGCAAAATAGAGGGAAAAGGTCACTTCACTTGATGTGCTGGCAATGCTCTTCCCAATGCACTCCAGGACGATGCTGTCTTTCTTTACTGCAAAGGCACATTGATGGCTATCAAGACCCCCAGGGCACTTTTTGCCAGGCTATTTTCCAGTAGTTTTTTCCTCCCCAGGACCTGACATTTCCATTTATTTAACTTCCTGAGGTTCCTGTCACCCATTTCTCTAGCCTGTTTATGTCCCTGTGGATTGGAGCACAACCATCAGGTGTGTCAGCCAGTCCTCTCATTTTTTTGTCATCTCCAATCTTGCTGAGTGTATGTTCTGTCCTATCATCCAGGTGTTTAATGAAGATGTGAGATACTAGTTGCAGGATTGATTTCTGGGATGTAACCCTAGTGACTAGCCTCTAGCTGAACTGTTTGTGTCACTGATCACAAACTACTGAGCCCATCAATTCAACCAATTTTTACCCTGCTTCAGAGGCCATGTCCTTCATTTTCCTCATCTCATAGTTCATACTTTCTTCATTTTCTATGAAGATGCAAGGGGAAGTGATATTGAGTGTTACAGAGAAAATGAAAAGTAATAATCATATGGAGAGATTATTGCCTTCATTTGTTTCTTTATATCTTACCTTCTTAGACCCTGGTTTTCACCACAAGTATGGTAAGTGGGGTTACATGGCTTTTCTGAGGATCTGTCTCTCTAAAGTACATTGCACAGGGAGTCCTTTGATTTTTTAAAGCCACAAGGTTAATTTTCCTTTGCATTGGAATGCCATATACTGCCATGAGCTTGCATTCCACTTAGGGTGTCTGAATAGAAGAACCTGTTTACTCCCTCTCCTAAAGAAAGAAACTTCCCTCACTCAGTTATTGTGAAGTGGAAACAGAACCAGTTATTAAACAGTTTTGAGATTCAGACCATGCGACATGAAAACAGAAAATCTACCAACTATAAGGTTTTTCATCCCTGGCCCATTATTTCGGGCCAAAATTTTATCCTGTAACCAAGCAATCCTCCCAGTGAAGGGGAAACTGAGACATTACTGGAGGAAGACGGGGAGGTACAGTTTGGTTTGTGACTGGCTGGTCTTTTCTAATGAAAACCGTTTTTTCACAAAGAATTACTGATTTGCCCCAGAAGTTTATCTTTTTGTAGCCTTAGTTCAGGTGTATAGTGAGCCAGGTATCATCTGAATGTGCTGATCTGTTATAGTATCTTTATTCAAAATACTGATAACTTCTTAAGTACTCTGCTTACTGAATACACAAGAATACAAATAATGAAAGGACTTGAATTTCATCGGGGCCCCTCAGTTCAGGAAGGATATTGAGGTGCTGGAGTAGACCCAGAGAAGAGCAACAAGGCTGGTGAAGGGACTTGAGCTCAAGTCCTATGAGGAGAGGCTGAGGGACCTGGGGTTGTTTAGCCTGAAGGAGGCTCAGGAGAGACCTCATCGCTCTCTACAACTACCTGAAGGGAGGTGGTAGCCAGGTGGGCATTGCTCTTTTCTCCCAGGCAACCAGCAGCAGGACAAGAGGGCATGATTTTAAGCTGTGCCAGTGGAGGTTTAGGTTGGATGTTAGGAAGAAATTTTTTACAGAGAGAGTAATCAGATGTTCAAATGGGCTGCACAGGAAGGTTTTTAAGATGAGACTGGATGTGGCACTTATTGCTATGGTCTAGTAACCACAGCGGTGTTGGATCAAGGGTTGGACTTGATGATCTCAGAGATCTTTTCCAACTCGGTTGATTTTATGACTCTGTAATCAGTTATCACACAACCAGTCTCTCCAGCCTTCAGTTCATGCCTTCAGAATAAACTGGTTTCCTTCTTTACCTGTTGGATGGATAATCATTGTACAGAGGGTAGTGTGAGCTCCTTCCAGCCAGGCACAGTGATGACTTCTAGTCTTCCATTCCAAGAACGCACATCAAATTCTGCAACCATCGATGTATGCATGCCTACTGCAAAGTCTGTCATGGCAGGGGCCTTATAGATGGAGTATTGTGACAGTATAGGATTAAAACAAATGATTTGGGTATTCATTTTACCGAAATTACACAAATGGTACTGGCAGAGACAGCTGGGAGGTGGGCAGGAATTTGCAGCTGAGCTGGAATTTCACCCAGAAGAAGTGTAGCCAACAAGGCAATATGTAATGTGGAAATTTTAACCCTGAAGCAATGTTCTGCTAAAAACAAGTGAGCAAATCTCTTGCTACTCCATGTATGCAGACATATTTTTTAATTTCCATCTTAGAACAGATGTTAGATCTTACTCTATTATAACACATTCCTTTTGATCTGTATCACTCCCATTTATAAATACGTCATCTGAAGTGGTGAAATGCCAGGGGACTGCTCTATTGCCACATCATTCATTGGACAGAAATACTCTGAAGTTGAGCATCACCAGCCACATTTCTAGTTGAAGAAAGTTGTGCAATATAAACATTTGGTTGGTAAATAAATAAGGCATAAATGTCTTAAAATGTTCCCTGCTGCCGATAGCAGCTTAGGTTAAATGTAAGCTCTCTGTGTTTCTAGTATATTTGTGGCATTATGATTAAACCAGAATTCCTTCATTTGCTTAGCTCATCTTCTAGAGTGAAGGTTGCTATCACTAAAAACCTCTGGTCTCTGCTTAAGACAAAAATCTGTAAAGAGAGTTGACACTTATCCTCTAGATTTTTGTTTTCTTCTTTGGAAGTGTGAGTTTTGGGATGCATTTTGCTGGAGCAGAGAGGTATAGCAATGAAACAAAGCTAAAGGTCTATACTGTATTTTGAAACTATAGAAAAACAGAGGCATGTTTTGTGCACCACAGTAACACTTTTATGAATACAGTAAGTATCTTGCTACTCTTTCAAAAAGCTACACAAGCCATTATCTACACAATACACTAAAAAGCTACGTTTCATTTCTGATTCCTGAAGATGAAGACAGAATTACAGTACATATTTTGCTGGCAAAGATCAATTGGTTAAAGGTTTCTTGTCTTCATACCAACAAAACAGAACTGTACAAAAATAAAAATGTTTAGAAGCAGATATGCTATTAAAAGCATGCTTTGGCTAGCACATCTGTCTATACTCAGGGGAGTGCTGGGGAAGCTTGAATAACTCTTGGCAGTGCTGCAGTTTTGCCTATGTAAAAGCACAGCAATTGTGAAGGCATTTTGCATCATAATGTACTGATATAACTATTCAGACTTAGTACAGATTTGTCCTGAAATGGAACTAAACAGAAGTGCAGCTTAGAAAGGAAGATGTTAGATACATTCAGGAGACATTTGATGATTCATGGGTGCACATAATCTACCTAAGCACTTACCAGTGATGATCTTTTCAACATGAAAAATAATGCAAACTCATTTTGCAACAGGCTGATGAACAAGACACCAGAGAGCAACAGCTGCCAGCACAACCAAGTAAAACTGAAACAGAGCAGCCTGCCTAGGCTGAACTGAGCATCCCATTGCTAGTCCTGTGAGCCAGTCCAGCATTTTTTGTACAGTGACAAAATGGAACAAGGCTTTTGGGGGAGAGAGATAAGGAAAGATGACAACTGCATCACCAATGCAATTCTCTTTTTGATACTAATTTATGATACTGCAAAGGCCAAACAGAGGGCACTATGTACACCCTCATGATATTGTTGTTTCATCTGACTAGGACTCTGCTTTTCAGCTCCTTTGATCAGTTCACATTGTCCAGAGATGAATCCTATCAATTGTGCTTTAATCCTAAGCTATAAATGGGAATATACACACACACAAAGGAAAAGTGGTCCACTATTAAAGGCACAATCCCTTGGAAACTAACGCTAAAGTTCTTGCTTTGTCACTGACTTTTGATCTCAGAAAGGTCATTAACTGGGTATGGGTGAACAGAGGGGGAATAAAATTTCCACCCTCTACCAGGGTAAGGAAAGGAAAAGTAAGTTGTCAGCTGCTCATACATACAGATAGGTTAAACTGTTAAAGATACACTGCCAACCTAGTGTGTAATCAATCATATTTCAATCATTGATATTTGGGGCCAGACTCAATACTCTGCATTTCTGCTATAGTTGACACAATGTCACCCTGATCTCACTTGTCTCATTCTGCCACAGAATTACTTTTACCATAACAGCACACTTCTTTGAGGCAAATAAAGAAAAGTTCTGCTTCCTAGAAGCATCTCGTATATAAAATGAAATACATCTCACAGGAGAGCTGGATGGTCAGCTGCAATGCTTTCTTTTCACAAGACATTTTTCTGCAACTACATGTACAAAAGAAAATTTTCCAAAATAACAACACTTCCACTTTGCTGTTTTATGGAATTTGAAGCCTTCCTGCCTTTTTTCCCAAAGATTTTTCTGAGTTCAGCATATTCATTTAAGAGTTACTCTTTCTATCTTTTGTGCTGGTATAAAGTGATTTCATTAGTTAGTGTGGAAAAGAAGGGTGAAACTGTTTGCCCTGCTAATGTCACTGCTTAGACATACGACTTTTGAGGATCTACTTCATCTTTCTAAACCAATCAGCGGTAAAATACAGTCAGAAAGTATTTCTTTTCCAAGTACCAAAATGAATGAAGACCCTAAAAACTGAAAACATAGTGCATTTTATAATAATTCAGGAATCTTCATGAGTAAGAGCCCCCACACTGATACATTTGCTAATTTTTATTCTGCCTCACTGCTCATCAGCAAACACAGTCAGCTTCCATGACTAGCAGAGGAGTCAAGAGAGGAGGCAAATCCTTTTGGCAGAGAGGCATATCACTCAATCTTTTACAGAGGCAGGATCCTGCAACACTCAGAGACTGCTTCCGTGGCCTATTCATGCAGAAAAAAGGAGTTTTCCTGTTTCTTGTGAAAGATGACGGGCCAAGATGACAATCCTCACTAAAACCCACCCAGTTTAAACTAACATTGCCCTGCCCTCATCTCTTACTGTTGCCACGGTCTGGTTAATGCAAAACTCAACTGAAAACACATGATATTGAGAAGAATTTAAACATATGCATGTAAGCACAGTAACCACAGTTCATGTGGAGGTCTTCCACAAGGTTACTGTCCCCTCAGCAATACTGCAGGACAGTGGAATTTATAGCTGGTCCAAGCACAAAAGTTCACATTACTGTTTTACATTTAACAACCTAGTAAGCTCAGGAAAAGAAAAAACTTACAGCTTACCCTTGATCCTGAAAAAGAGCTTACATGAACCCCACCACTTCAGCTGCTTCAACTGAGAAGTTTTAATTTTGCTGAAAATCCTTTCTTGCCCTCTTGCCTTCAAAATCAATATGTCATAGTGAGTTATTTCATTAAGTACTCCTCATGCTCTGTACACAGCTTGTCTTTGAGGACAACCTTTAGATATACCTGCTGCCTGCAGTGCTGCTAGTAAAAGGTCACCTGGTATTTTGTAATGGGGATATGCCATGTGGGATCTTCATAAATATATATTACAATTACTCCTGTTACTAAGGAATGAAAATTATCTTTTGGTCCTTAGTGAGACATATTTGTTCCCTTCCCTCCTTCCCTTCTAGGCTGACCTCTTGCATAGAGACAGGCATGGAGACAACCTTAAGTGACAACGAGACAAATTTCATTTTGTTGTGAATTGTTTTTCAATTATTTTTCTCCTCTCTATTTTTCCTGGCTGACACAGACCAGGCTGTTACTTTGACAGGGGTCCCTAACCTCCAGATAAATATGCAAATTTTTATCTTTCCTTCCACTTAGACCTGTGTCTGATACATTGTAAGTACAAAGAAATGTTTGATTTGAGTTTTATATGAGAAGAACATAGTTACTTGCTTTTGTTATCATCTTTAATAACAAACCCAATTTGACATGATGTAATCAGTGTTCAGGTATAATATAGATCACAGAGAGCTTTATGTTCTCTGAGGCAGTTGCTGTTAAAAAAAAAAACCAAACAACTTCTAAAAATCTCTAACACCCACTACTTTCTACCTTACAACTCCCACATTCAAATTAGTATTAAGAAAGTTATGGACTTACTTGAAACAATGGAAAGAAAAGCAGATGTAACTCTTCAAGTTTTGCACTTCCTACAGAAAGTCTTTAGACTGATAAAAATGATAATTACCTAAAAATTTTACAAATAAATTATTTCTAAAATGCATGGATATATTCCAGTTTTCATTCATTGTAAAGCTAAGTTTCACTGATATTTTTAAACTACAGAATTATACTACACAAAGAATGGCCCTGTCAAGGGATTTTCTTTTCTAATACCTCTTGGGTTTAAACTAGTTCTTAAAAACCTGTTGCGTAGTATCATCATTAATAATGATGATATAACAGATATCTCCAAGTACACAGATATAAATATACAGAGTGTTGAAGGAGAACTGTACAAATGAATTCCATTCTGTCCCAGATATTGTTACAGCACAACATGATATCTAAAAAGCTGGAATTTCATAAATGCAATCCTCTGTAATTGACATAATTTTGTGAACCTATGACATGGAAGGTGCACTGCCTGAAACAAAATGTATGTGTTAGTAAGAACCTGAGCAAGAGAAAATACAGGTCACTAGAAGTCATGTTAATCTTTCCCAAATACCTGGGGAGTGCTGCATTTACAAAAAAAGCTCACTTTTAGCCTGTTACACCTTGGCAGCTGCTAGCTGATATAACAGTCTTATTAGAAATGTTAGTATCTTCAAAAGATTTCTTTATATTTTATTTCACCCACTGGTACATCTACAAATTAAGAAGTTTCTGAAATTTTGTAATGTGGTAATTTTGGCAAGATATCATTAAAAGTTTATAACCTTGCCTTAATGTAAAGACCATTTCAAACAGCTGGGCTACAGCATGTTAAGAAATTGTTCCTCCTGAAAACTGCATGTTATCAGTATTACAGCTGTGATGTGAGCCTCCACTGTTAGTTCAAAACAATTGTAAGTAAAAATGCTGCAAAAATGTGTCACCAGCTCCTTTTGTTAGACTCTGAATGTGTGCCCATTGTACAGGCTTTTTCATTCAATTACTAACATGCAGCAGAAGGTGCAATAATTGCTTAAACCACAATGACTTAGTTACTTGTAATTGTATAACACAAATTTCATAGAAGCATAGAATGTTTAGGCTGCAAAAGACCTTTAAGATCATTGAGTCCAATTGTTAACCCAGCACCATCCACCACTGAACCATATACCTGAGTACCACATCCACATATCTTCAAAATACCTCCAGGGATGATGACTCAAATGACTTCCCTGGGCAGCCTGTTCCAATGGTTCTGCTTGACAACCATTTTGGTGAAGAAATTTTTCCTAAAATACAACCTAAACCTCCCCTGGCACAACTTATGGCTGTTTCCTCTTATCTTGTTACTTGTCATTTGCGAGAAGAGACCAATCCCTAGCTGACTACAACCTCCTTTCAGGTTATTGTAGAGAGCAATTAGGTCTCCCCTGAGCCTTCTTTCTCAAGGATAAACAACCACAGCTCCTTCATCCACTCCTCATCAGACTTGTCTATGGAGCCTTCATCATTTCCCTTCTCTGAACAGGCTTTAGCACCTCAATGTCCTTCTTGTAGTGAGGGGCCCAAAACTTAACACAGGAGTCGATATGCAGCCTCACCAGTGCCAAGTACAGGGGGGTGGTCAATGTCCTGGTCCTGCTGGCCACACTATTTATAATACAAGCCAGGATGTCATTGGCCTTCTTGGCCACCTGGGCACACTGATGGTTTAAATTCAGCAGCTGTCGACCAGCATCTCCAGGTCCTTTTCTGCCAGGCAGATTTCCAGCCGCTCTGCCCCACGCCTGTGGTGATGTGCGGGGTTGTTATGACCCAAGTGCAGAACCTGGCACTTGGCCTTGTTGAACCTCATACTGTTGGCCTTTGTCCATTGATCTAGCCTGTCCAGATCCTCTGTTGAGGACTCCCTAATTTGGGAAACCTCCCAGTGCACTGTGCTAAAGCACCCCACCGCAGACCGTGTTGGCACTGGAGTCGTTCCTCTCAGCTACTCAATTGTCTAATACAAAAAGAGATTCATGTGATTTCAGTGGGTTTGGAGTTGAATAAGTTATGGCCCAGTAATTACGATTCTAGGAAGGGGTTCAGTTCTCTGACAGACTGTGCAACTGTAACCACATCACATGAAGCTACATGCACAAAATTTACATTTGCTGAAAAAAACCCAACATAAACTAAATTTGTACTTAAGCTCAAACAAGCATTCCCTTGGTAGTGCAGCTGAACACTTGAAAGGCTGCAGGCTTTTGCTCTGTAGCCACCAAAGTAAATCACATCACTTTGTATGTGCCCACAGGCCAATCTAGCCAAGCTGCAAATCTTGCAACCCATCTCCTCCCCATACATCGTACTTCACAGATTAGTCTCATGCCATGGCTGTTTTTATGTACATAAGAGTACTTTAATTTGTAATTCTTGGTTTTATCAGGGAGACGAAACTTAACTACTCAGTCGTCATTAGAGGAAATAAAGTGAACTATAGGTTTATATTGACAGAAGCAATTTGAGTAATTCAGTCAAAAAATCTGTTTCCATTCTAAAATCTCAGCTTCATCAACATACCTGTCTTTGTCCTAACCCCAAGAAAATTTCTAAGACAGAGAAAAAAAAAAAAGGAACACATCTATTCTCACTGTTTCTTTTTGGCTTAAGCAGCCTCTCCTTCATGCCATGTCTAAACATAAAATACACTTGCTGTTCACTATACAAGGAATCTTGATGTCTGAATTACCATATCTATTTGTGAATAGGGTATCCCAAGTCTTTAACCACTTTGGGTGTTGCTCCCTGAAACACTCCTGTATGCCCACAAGCCACATCCATACATGTAACACAAACCTTCAATTTCATGCCACAGAAACATTTCAGTAACTGGCAGCAAACATCCCCCCCCAACTTTTTTTTTCCAGAATCTTTGAACAGAAAAAAAATCACATGCAAAAATAATGATGATGTGAGACCAGATGGGCACCCTCTGATGCCCAAAAAAGAGAGAACAAAATGCTACATAACTCTACAGGGAGTAGAGTAACTCTCCCCAAACAGGTGCACACAATCCAGTCTATGCCACCTGGATCTGTTTTTTATTGAGGAGCTTGGCCACAATCTTGATGTTCTTCCTTGTTCTCCTTCCCTTCAATCCTTGCTTTCTCCTCCATGACCTTCTGGGGAGGCTGGCATTCCTTCCGTGAGCCATTTGTGTCAGATAACACCAGCTCTTCTCTGTAGCATGAGCAGCTGCTCAGCTGAACCAATCCAGGACCTAGTAATTTAATGTCTCTCAGCATTTAGTCAACAGATTGTAAGAATTATTCATTAAAACCATGAAGGATTACAGTCACAGTGGTAAGGTAAAGAAAAAAGATTTAGTATCTTGTTACCAATCCCTCAGTCTTCTACTTCATATAAATACTACTGCCTGGTATTTCTTATTAACTACAGCACTCTATTTAAAATCCTTTCTTTAAATCTGGAAAACCCATTTTAGAGAAAATTTCAATTTAAACTTGGTTACAATTTACTTGCTAGATTAATCTTGCAAACTTTTAATGGGTATATTAATTAGACATCATTAATAACTCCAGTATCAGCCATGAATTACTGTTGTCTCTTAAACTAAATATGATTTACTACATTCATCCTCAAGGGCATAATTTTGCAAAAATTAGCAAGCAGGAACATTACAGTATTCAAAGTTTCATTTTGTTTGATTTTATGTATGGGGCCAGACCAGCCTAAGAAGCACCTGGAACCTCATGCATTTTCCATCAATATTCTTGTGGGATTGAAGAAAACAATCAATGGAAAAGGGCTTAAAATGCCAACTTTTCAGCCACTTTTCCTATATTCTACGGCAAGTTATTGGAAAGAGAACTACCTCACCTCAAATGGATCTCTTTTTTAAACGTAACAGTGTGTCTTGAAATACTGCAAAGCCTTACTGAAATCTTTAATACAACAGTTTATAAAGTACACAGTCCTTGTGCACAAAACAATTCTAAAAAGTGCTATTAAATATCCCCTTTCATTCCTAACATTGTAGCCATTTAAATAACCTTCATACTTAGAATATCATCAAGACCCTGGAAAACAGAAAACTACACCGTTCCTAGCTTTTTTGATAGATTTTTGCTTTGCTGCTTCATTGAATCTCTCTTGCTATTACTCCAGTAGCTGGCAAACCAAGGGTATGCTGTGCACAGCAGAAGGACAAACCTCCAGCAAACCAGTGTATCTGTCAGGTACCTAGCAGCAACACCAATGCACGTGGTTCCTAGCAGTACCCATCTCTCACTCTCTCCAAATACTACCAAATAGCTTCATGACTCCTCTCTGCTCTTGAAATACTTAGACGTTCTCAACCATCTAGCTCAAGCTCTGTACATGTTTCCCAAAGACTTCTATCATAAGCACAGTGTAATCACAAATGCCTTTGTTATTTTCATAGCATTAGACATTCTGTGCCCAGTTCTTCTTTCACTTATCCTGACAGAACCACTTTACATTTGAAGAAGTTAAGTAATTTATGGAAAGTAGTTCAGCAAACTGCAAAACAGAACATCCTCAGTGTATGAGGCAGCTCATGCTCGTTATGGAGACTGGTATTCATTCAAAGGAGGTAAGTCACCTGTTGTTCTTCCTGCCAGTACATTCCCCACAATACAGAGTAGTCTCATTCACAGGTTCTTTAGTTCATGACATTCCATTAAACCCTATGTAATCAGATTTAGAGCTAAATATTCAAGTCCATCTGAGAGAGTTGCCACAGCCTCATGCATCTTCTCAATTGTTTACACTCCTGTCTGCTTCTTCCATATGACCTAGCAGTCCCCAGTGCTCAATCAAATAAAGGTGAACACAACAAAGCATTCACTACTCCCCATCTGTACAGAAGAGATGATGAATCAAACTTCTGTCACACAACCACTCCAAAAGGGAGAAGTCACAGAGTGATCAATTAGTGCTTTGTCAAATGGACCCCTTGTCCTCTAGGCTCGAGCTCTTCTGATTGTTTTCTGTTAAATATCTGAGACAAAGAACTGTTGACCTCATCTTTCAAACTTCAGCTTTCAGCATCGATCAACAGTAAATAATAGATAAGCCCTTGACAATACATTTCCATGCTATATCCATTTTTTTTCAGCTGGTGTATCAAGTCACAAGGATGCAACTCTGTCCATGGAGACTATAGAGGTCTTTGAAGTTCCTTTAAACTGAAAGCAATCCAGAATTTTATAGACTTAAATCATCTTCCGACTGTTGGGACACCAGACAGTTGCCAAACAATGTCTGGGACCATTTATATAATTTTAGGCAATACACAACACAGCTCTCAAGCTTTCAGAGAATTAATTAATTCAAGATAATATAGTCAACCCAGAGCTAAGAAAGAAATCATCTTTGTTGAGTGCATTATGATTTCCCAGGATACTGGGAAATCAGTGGGCAAGAAGCTAAAGCTTATTTTGGATGTGACAAGACATAAAGCAAATGCCTTCATATAAAATAATCTAGTGAATAACTAGTGAAGCTATTTAAATATTTAAGTCTGGCAATCAAATGTGAGAAGAACAGGGAGAAAGATATTTACATTTTTCTACGTTAAAACTTTTTTTGCTGTTGGTATTTTTCATATTGCATAGCTTCTTTTAGTGACATCCAGCTGTTTCATCACTTTAAAAAGAAATACTGAGTCTTCAAAATCAAGTCCCTTCTCTGTTGAGCTCAGTAACACGAGAGAGTTGGGAATACTTCCTTGACTTTTCTCACAGTGCAGAGCTTCATGGTTTTAACAAATTCTCATATTTTAAGTAACAAAACCCAACCACTTTGGCAGCTTTCCTTCCTGGTATGAACCTCATTTTCAGCAGGCAAATGTCCATCCAGAAAGAATTTCCTTATTTCTTATGCTAATACTGAACCTCTACAAGCTGACAACAAGGAGCTTTTTTTTTTTTTTAATCTGTTACATTTTGGGGAAACATAGCCTCATTTCATGCACCAGGGCCTCAGGCTTGCTTAGATTAGCTTACATCATGGATGAACTTGCCCTAATAATTCCTGATGTTGGCTCATCATTGCTAAACTATAAATGGATATCTCCTGTTTGGCTGGGTGCCCAGGCAGCTTTCTTTTAAATTCTTAATCCCACTTAAACAACATGTTCTTAATAGAAACAAGTGGTGGTTTCCATACAGTATCTAAGTAACTAAATAAAGCACAGCTACCACCAATTCCCTTCTCTTCAGCATGACTTGCCTAAATGCTGAGGACTAGAGGCTATCTGACAGTTCTGTTTCTGGTGTTGCTACTCATGCTTTTTCCAGCGAGCTCTTCAGCTCTCTCTCTCAGACAGTTAGTAAGAAAGTAATATTCTGCATCACACATAACGCTGCAATAATCTTAGGTTGGCCTCAATTAACCACATCAATCTCACCATTGAATACACCCTAATCCACAAAATCACAGAATCATAGAATCACAGAATCACAGACTATGCTGAGTTGGAAGGAGCCCACAAGGATCATCAAGTCCAACTCCTATCCCTGCACAGGATCATACCCAAGAGTCACACCATGTACCTGAGAGTATTGTCCAAACACTTCCTGAACTCTGGCAGGTTGGTGCTATGACCACTTCTCTGGGGAGTCTGTTTCAGTGCCCAACCACCCTCTGGGTGACGAACCTCTTTCTAATATCCAACCTAAACCTCCCCTGACACAACTTCAGGCCATTCCCTCAGGTCCTGTCACTGGCCACCACAGAGAAAAGATCAGTGCCTGCTCCTCCTCTTCCCCTCACAAGGAAGTTGTAGATTGCAATGAGGTCTCCCCTCAGTCTCCTCTCCTCCAAACTGAACAGACCAAGTGCCCTCAGCCCACTTTTCATACAGCTTCCCCTTAAAGCCCTTCACCATCTTCGTTGCCCTCCTTTGGATGCTCTCTAAGAGGTTAAAATTGTTGTTATATTGCAATGACCAAAACTGCACACAATATTCATGGTGAGGCCACACCAGTGCAACTAAAAATGTTTTGTACCAGGAAAAAAACAAGTAGTACATCAGACAAAGTATGTAGCAAGCAAGGAAGAACACAAAAGTTCAGTTCTGTAGTGGATAACTATATACATCAAAGAGGCTGAACAACACTTGATAAGAGAAGCCAAACATATACCCATTAAAAAAGAAATACAGTCCTCTTGACCCATATATACCTCCTTTTAGCTTGTTCTTTCACTGATAAAATACAAAAATACATAATAGCATTTCTGAGCTATAAAACCCCCAAACTCCTCTTATCCATATACTTTATAGGCAATAAAATGGGGCCCCAGTTTTCCCAATCGATTTTAAGACTTCCTGAGGTGTTTTAGACATGGAAGGTGGGGTAAAAGAATACATATATCAGAAACTTTCATTCTTCTCCATGATACAGCTTATAGCCACATTTGTTATGATACCCTAATTTGTTTATAACTAAATATTTATTTGTACACTTAACACAGTAAGCCTTGATCACAGTTTTCACTGGTGAATTTATGTGACTACAGCTAGTAAATACCTCAGCTGTAATTCAAGAGAGTCTGATTTGGGACATTAATCTTCAGAAAGAATAACCCATCTTTAAACTCATGAATAAGCTCTATTTACTTCCATGGTTAATGGATTGTGTAAATACACATCCCTGAGTGATTTCTTTAATCAAGGTCTTTTTTTCTTTAGGTAAAGGCCCTGAAGCATTCCCATGTAACCAGTTTTCTTCTTTTTTTCTCTCAGCTGTAAATGTGCAGGTTGTCCAGGTCTTCTGGAGTAGCGCTGCTGGTGGCACCTCAAACACATTGCATGAACACAACAGGGAATGTGGGAGGTTCACTACACTGGAGAACTGCAATAGCCCTAGTGCAGGGGTACAACCCAAACTTTTTCTGTCTCCTAGTCCAAACCCATTTTCAGAAGCTGATCACCAAACCATAATGTGTTTTTAAACCATAAATGTCTTTCTAACGAGAACTTTTCTTCCAATTCCAACACAGTATCCACTCATTCCCTTCTTTGCTACAGTCGTTATTGCTTATTGGACATTATAAGTTTTTTTAAATAGTGCAGTAACTTATCTATTTGCCTACAAAGAAAAGCTTATAGAGATATGACTAGCTCTAAAGGTCGTGTCAAATTTGGGAGAGAATAGAAAGAGACTTTTACCAGAATATGGGAGAATATATATCTACATGAAGGCTGTAAATATTTCAGTTGAGTGGATTTTATTTTGCATTCTATCTGGTTTCACTTATATGATAACTGAAGGGAAATGGTGATAGAAAATAAAGCACTTTCCCATGCTGTGTCTAAAGCTTTTTTTTATGACTAAATGTCATCATGTCCCAAGAGTACCAAAAATACTGGTGAAAGTCATGTTAATTTTTAAAAACAAATATGCATGAGAACTGGTTGTAGCTGGATGTAGTTTTGAATTAGAACAGGTCTGTCACTAAAGTAAGTTTTATTGTGATGTACACGGGAGAGTTTGTATTAGGTTCTTCAGGAGAAATAAAGAGTAAAATATTCTCAAATCTCTTACTAAAAGATTTTTAAATCTTTTAGCTAAAACACTCCCTCTGCATGGAAGACTGGCCACATCACTTCTTACTGTCACAAGTGAAAATATCACCAGAGACATAAATATACATCCTGAGAACAAGAACCAATCTCTGCTCTCACACCAACAGCTGTATCTTTCTAAGTGAAAATAGAGTTGGCCCTTAATAGGAAAAGAAAGGATGGCAAAAAAGTGTTGAGAGCAAAACAAGCAATTAAGGAAAAACTGTTCTCACTTTTTTTCCAGCTGGCAGTCCCTAATCAGGAACTTTCTCCCATTCTTACTTACTGGGCTGTGATTGAATTAAGAACCAGTTCCCATATATTAAAATACTTCACTCCTTTCCCATACAATGCACCAGCCAGTTGTCAAGTACATACAACAATTCGTACATTTATACATCACGTATGTACCTGGTCCTAATCGAAGCAGGCAGATCTAATTGCTCAATTTCCATGTATACTACTGTGACATTTCTATGTCCCTTTTAACTTGGACATTTACCCGGACATTTGTGTTACCGGTTGCCTCAGTCTACTTGCAAATTGGCTGGTACAAAGTTTTTGAAACAGGAATTCCTCAATAAAGTAATAAATACTGACTTTCATACTCCCATTGGTCAGAACAACGGTTAAGTCAGTTAAATAATTATGAGATTGATATTTTATAATTCCATTTCATTAATTTTAGAACCCAATCTTAATATTTGCAGAAAATTTTATTTTGTAAGCACACACATTCAGACACTATTTTATAAATTTCCACTGTGCTTGGACTTCAGAGGTCTATTCCCACCAAAGAATTCTCACAAGATTCCTATTATCTCATTTTCCCTTTTTTTGGCCTTGCACTTTGACCCTGGCATTCTCAAAAGGACACTTCACTTTTTACATTAGGCCTCAACCACAGACTGGTTTTCTAAACAATAAAATAGAGTAACTTGCAGTGCATACTTGTCCAGAGTCCGAGAGACAGGCTCCACAAGCCAAATATATACAGTGGGAAAGTATAATTTAAAATGTTCCAGACTAAACATTTTAAAATCAGACAAAATAAATATTTCAAAGCATTAACCTGAAAACTATTGCTTGCTGATTCTGGAGCTTGATGTTGTTACTGCTGTAGCTCCTTGTTAAAAGATCATGAATTTTTAATGTTTTTAGACATTCTACAGACAACACAAGCAGTATACATTGGCTCACAAATTATTTGCTGTCCTTCAGCATAACCTACAATATCCAGTGCTGTACCTTTGAAATTAGGAGATTCTGTAGTTAATAGAAAGCTTGCCTTTGCTAGGATGAGTTATTTACTTTTTTATGTATAATATTTTGAATTAGTACTTCTAGCTATGTGAAATAAGAATACCAGGCTCAGGATAGTGGTAATAATAAGAATTATTACTATTATCATTTCATGGATAAAGCTGCTGAGTCATGTGGGGATTACCCTGGTATCAGGTAATTGCAGAGAGCACAAGAAAGGCTCTGCCACCTGAAGTGCACTTGGTCCATCCCCATCCAGAAGGACAGAAGGGTGTATTGAGGTGTTCACAGCCCCAGGCCCTCAGAATCAGGGTACAGGAAGTTAGATGAAGTAAGGACTCCTACTAGGACAGGTTCACCCTCTATAATAAGGTACTGCTGCTTCTCACAGGATTTCCCAAACCTCTATGCTTCTACCTTTTTGGACGGGCTCTCACCAAACTCAGAAGGCAATATAAACATTATCGAAATACATATGGCATCTGCTATATTCATCAGACTTTCTCTCCAGAGCTTTGGGTTTTGGTGGTTTTTTTTTTTTTGGAGGGATGGCTACGATGTTAGCTATTGGATTAAACTCAGTAAGGTATTCAGCTCTATAGACCATTTAATAATCTAGCCTCACTTAACCTTCAGCATGAAGATCCGACTATATCCTGTGCAGAAGTGTTCATGATATCAAACGTGAAAACATTTCAAGATTATCTAGGGCCTGTACCCCAATCAAACCACCTTCCTGAGCATTAAAACCAGTAGTGCAGATACGGAAGTATCAAAGCTGGATATATTATTCTAACCAGAAAAATGAGATTTCTATTTTAAAAATAAAAAAGTCTTGCAGCTCAGGAGCCCAAGGAAAGCTCTGATAAAAATATCTTGCAATTATATTATTGTAGATGTCAGTTTCAGATGATTTCATGTCCCAGCAGGAAGATTATCATGCTGTCTGTGTCACAAGAAGTAAACTGAGATGTCACACAAGCTATTTCTAAAGCCTTCAGAAGGATCTGAAGGAGTCAAACTCCTATTCTGACCAGTGGGACCATCCGTAGTCTGGCACTTGGCTTCCCAAATTGCTTTGTCCAGCTTACACAGGGAGAAAACATGTTCCAAAACAACTGAATCATTAAAATATATAATAGTCTTGTCTATGAGGTACAAGTATGGTACACTACTACTGTTATTACTATCACTTCCAAAATTAATATAAAAATAAGTGGCCAGTCTTCGC
>JAWWLV010000088.1:59606333-59622094 GCA_035041135.1 Platyrinchus mystaceus
GGACCCGGGATTCGAACCTGCGGTCTTGGCGCTGAGAGACCAGTGTCTTAACCGCTAGGCCACCAGGGGTCCCCTCTTCCAAAATTACAGACTGAGAAAAGTACTTCTCAGTCAGTAAGACGTGAAAGGTTGGGTTCTTTTCTAGCTTCAGTCTGGGATTCTGTTAGTAGGGGATTTATGTGTAAAAGCACCACTTAGCCTTTTAAAGTTGAATCTGATGATCCTGCTCATGCAAGATTCTGAGAGTTGAAACAAATTTGCACTTTGCATCTACTACCATGGCTGACATATTTCTAAGAAGAAAACACAGAGCAAGTGTTGTATCTGAGTCAAGACTCGGGGCAGAAGAGCAGACCAGGAACATAAGAACACTGCATGCTGAAACTAATAATTATTTATTAGTTTCATTAGTTTTATTAGATACTCATGTCTTCTTTTAAAACAAACCCCTGTGTGGACACTCTTTCTAGAGTCAGAATACTGGCACAGAGAGTTAATAAAACCCATACTCTCATCCCTGGAAGAAGGAAAGAAAATCTTAACTCTTCTGTGTAACGTTTATTTCACAGTAGCTATTTTGTAGATTCCCACTGTAGTGGTTTGACCCTTTCTGAATGCAGGTGCCCATCAAAGCTGGTCTGTCACTCCCCTCCTCAAATGAACAGAGGAGAGAGAATAAGGACGGGCAGAAATCACTCATCAGTTGCTATCATGGGTAAGACAGACTCAACTTGGTGAATTAATTTAATTTTTATCAATCAAAATCAGAGTAGGATAATGAGAAGTAAAGCAAACCATAAGATCACCTTTCACCCACCCCTCCCTTCTTCCTGGGCTGAATCCCAGTTCTCTATCTTCTCCCCCAATGTGGTTCAGGGAGAGGGGGAATGGGAGTTACATTCAATTCATCTCATGTTTTTTCTGCCCATTTCTTCCTCTGGGAGAGGAGTCTGTCCCCTGCTCCAGTGGGGTGTCCCTTCCACAGGAGACAGTCCTCCACAAACGTCTCCAAAGTGAGTCCTTCCCACATGCTGCAGTTCTTCACAAACCACTCCAACGTGCGTCCCTTTTCATGGGACACAGTCCTTCAGGAATGCTGCTCTAGCGTGGGTCTCCCACAGTCACAAGACATACCAGGAAACCCGCTCTACTGTCAGCTCCTCTGCCCTTGGGTCCACAGGTCCTATCAGCATGGTCTTCCCACAGGATCACAGGCATCTTCCTGCTCTGGGGTTCCTCCGTGGATCACTGCTCCCCTGTGGATCTCCATGGGCTGCAGTGGGAACAGCCTGTTTCACCATGGTCTTTACCATGGGCTGCAGCGGATTCTCTGCACTGGTGCCTGGAGCACCTTCTCCCCTTCCTTTGTCACTGACCTTGGTGTCTGCTCTCACACGTTATCACTTCTGTCATCTCTGGTCACAATTACTTCTGCATAGGAATTTTTTTCCCCCTTGTAAAATATGTTATCACAGTGGTGTTACTACCATCACTGAGGGGCTGAGGCTTGGTCAGTGGCAAGTCTATCTTGCAGCCAGCCCCCTTTGGACAAGGTGGAAGCTTCTAGCAGCTTCTCAAAGAAGTCAGCTCTGTGGCCTACTGGCTACCAAAACCTCAAACCCAGTACACTCATGAATGGACAAGTTCTTGCATTAGTGATCACAGGATAATGAGATGCCCTGTAATGTTGAATGTTACAGTTTATAAAAATAAGGTCTATAGGCGCATCCAAATCAAAAATCACGTGTCATTAAACATCAGTTTTGTGATATAGTGGTAAGATAATGATAAAAATCGACCCATTATTTCAAAGGATACTTCAGTGGATACTGACACTTTTTTTAACATACTAATATTTCTTAATACAAGTGTGTATGTTATCTTTCTTCACACATATGGGAAAATTTCTAATAAGCCTAAATACTCCTGGTATGAGCAGCACTTAGTGCATTTCTTTCTCAGATGTGAAAGGTATAATTTAAATTATATATTGTAAATAACTGACAAGAAGAAACATGCAACATGGACTTGTCCATGGTTTTATGAGAAAATTACAAACACGGTTTTCCAATGCACTGCCAAAAGCAAATTAGCCATACACACACCCAGTCACCTACTGAAGGACTATAAACACATCCAGCTCTGCACTGGAAATTCTTAGCCTTAAGTCACAAAATTCTGAAAGGCAAAGGTATACAGTAATTGCTGCATAGCTTAGGAAGAGAAATGCCATCTAGTCCACCACTTAATACAACACCACATACCTTGTCTGGTGAAGTATTTGATCTGAATTGTCCTATATACCAAGGACAATACATCACAGATGCATGCCATAGAAACAGCCAACACCAAGTCACTTCCACCCGCATTAAATCCACAGCCTGAACTCCTTGAGGTGTTGCTGCAGGGACATCGATGCTGATTAGACATGACACAGGAATAAAACAGACACACTTGAGAACACTGAATAGTGCTCCCTTCCTCATGCCGGTAAGTCTGTACAGCTGCTTTGCAGTACTAAATGAATGTGCTGGTCCAGATCTGCATTAAAGAAAAGATCTTAACATTGTGCTCAGTCAAATAATGTAGACACTGCAAGGCCACTTAAACTACCTCCACAGTAAAGGAACTAGGTGGAGGGGGCTTAACTCAAGAGCAAGCGATATTTAGTTTTAAAAGAACCTGTTTCAACCACCAAGGCAGAGAGCTGGAAACAAGACCTACATTTTGAAGAGCAATACATGTCTGCTTCTCACGTGAATAAAATCATGCCCAAGCAACCACACCTGACACACTGACTTCTTGTAACTCACTCTTCCACCTTTCTAAAATATTCACAGAGTGCTATTCTGCCTTTTGTGCATTTGCTCTTCAAAAGATCTGGAATTTCAGCCTGAGACTTTTTCTTCTTTTTCCCTACAAAAATTGCATTTTAAGAATAAATTTCACAATCAGTTGTTTCAAAGATTAATTATTTATTATATTTTAAAAATTAAGGGTAATCCTCCTATGCCTTTAGATGCAGTGAGATGCAAGGACATATCTGAAGGAGAAAAGAATGAATATGACCATATAATTCCAGATGAGGTAGAAAAAGTCATTTTGCTTTAAGAAGTAACTGTGTATCTGTTTTCCACGTTCTTCTAATGAATATTTCATATGGGTTTTAATGCAATGCTAGGGTAGAGCAAAATGTAGGTAGGTGTAATGGATATTGGATAGCGCATTACTGATGAAAAGCCAAGTAGACGTGGCGAAAGGGAAGAAGCAGTGCCCCTGTGGAACTTAAACAGCTCCAGGAAAATTAACAGTTCAGCAAGCTTTACTAAGTACTATGAAATTCTCTCCTGTGTTGTTGCTATTGAAATACGTTTTCATGTTCTCCATCAGCAACTTCACTTTGTTGACTTAATGAGATGTTTTGCAGTCTCGAATAAAAAAGAAAGCAAAACCCAGAACTTCTTGTCTATAGTTTCACTGCATTCATGAAGGATTCCAGAGCATCCACCAGAAAAGAGCACAGAAATCACTGTACTCTATACATGATAAAATCAAATGAAAAGTGTTCTCTGCATTTGCCCTGCAAATCCTTTATTAAGCTGAAGCTAAGGAAAGGCAGAGCTAAAAACTACCGACCACTGAATGGAAGATGCACAAATATAGCTGATATTTCATGCTCTCTATTCAACATCAAAAGGAAGGGTGTTGTCTTTGTCTCCATGGCTGCCTAGGTGTGCATTTATTGATCAGAGTATTGAGGCTGAAAGGACAGAGACAAGAAAACAACACTGCATGCAACACATAAGGTCTTTCAAGACTAAGATGTCAGTTTGATGTGGAGGACATTTCATTATTATGTCGTATTTGAAGTATGGCCAGTTTCCATCTAATTGCTAAGAATAAACTATGTTGCAATTTCAGTGAAAGCCCTCAGGCTTTTTTCATATACAAATGTGTTTGAAGTTTTCCAGAATGAAGCTTATATTTTGTCCTTCTATTTTGATTTTTTATTTTTAACCTTATAAATAAATAATAATAATTCAAAAATGCTGTTTCATTTTATGCTTTTAATACCGCTCAAAATCTTGCTCATTATATATATATATGTAAGATTGCACTAGAAAACACAAGGACAACTCAAAGTCCAAACTATACCTCATGGAGATGGAATAGACTCTTTCCCTAATCCATTTGCTACAGCTCATAGTCCAGAAGACTGTAAGGGATGAATAGTAGGTTCCCTCCACAAAGCACATGGAACTGACCTCAGCCTCTCTCCTATGAATAATGGGAGCTGTTGCAGTGAGATGATGACAAACATAGCAATATAACACTTTGCAGCTCCCACTCTTGAGCAAGGCAGGAAAGAAAAAAAATAATTCAGCCCTCGAGACATTTGCTAATATTTTTTCCTTTTCTTTCTCATAGCCCCAACATAGTTATAGTAATATTATGCTGGTGCAGCTAATAGTCCCTCAAACATGAGTCGAATCACCAGCCGTCTTAAGTGCATCTAAAAAAAAAAAAAAGAGGAAGAGAAACAAACAGTTGCTTTCAATAAACTGTCAACCTAAATGATTCATTGTGCACAGTTCGTGAAGACAGTTGCTGTTATGACATTGATGGAATTCATAAATACACAGGTACAGCTAAGAGGTGATGGATGTAGTCAGAATATTGTCCTCCATAATTTCCATTCCTCTTTTACATTATTCTTCATTTTTTACCTATGACAGGGAATTATTTAAAGATACACTCCTGTTATAATCAGGACTGTGAGTAAATTCTGCTGTGGAGATTTCATAGCAGGCTCCAAGTGTGTTTTGACTAGGATGAGATATGGGTGGTTTTTTTCCCCAAGCACTCTCTGCTTGGTGAGTTCCTCCTCTTCTAGGCATTTTCCTGTTCAGCACCTGTACAGATAACAGTGTATGAGATGGAAAATAATCAGAGAACATATTCCTCTGCATGAGATTGTCTGTGCTGTCCTTTCTCGAGACTATTAAAAATGAAGACCAGATTTTTAGTTCTAGCCAAAATTCAGACAGAAAAGGAGAAAACTGTAGCATGGATATAGAGGGTACCATGGTATTTCTTTCCTCTCATTTCTCATTCCTATCTATAGCCAAAAGCAGCTCTGTCTTGCTCAGATTAATGGGGGTAATTCAGGCCTGAACTTAAAATTGAGGTTCACAGATACATGAGTATGAGGACCATGGTAATCTAGTTATAACTGAGCTCAGCTAAACTGATTCTGAAGGAAATTTTTTCTGCAGAAAAATTTTCCTTCAGAATAATACAACAGTTTGATCCAGGACTGTAGTCTGTGTCTAGAATCTCACAGCTTTAATGTTTCAGTGCACTAAATGTTGAAATGTTCAAGGTACCTCCTTGAAAAGCAAGATGCCTGCATAAAAAAACTTCACTATACCAAATACTGGAGGAACCATCAAGATTACAGAAGCTCTGGATATCTTTGAAAATGCTTTTATATATTTTGGGAGGTTTATGATTTTTCTTATCTAGTCCTGCATTGCTCAATTTTGTTCACTATCTCCTTGCAATCTTCAAAACCTATCATTGATATTTAGGGGATGAAGAGTATAATCTTTAGGTTTCCAGCTGGAGTGGTAAGATAAATTGCTATCAATATTCACTGAACATTGGCAGGTACCAAGAAACTCCAATTTCTCAGAAAACTTATTGGTCTTATGTTCAGGTAACAGCCACAAACATCACCGTTATTTTTCTGGCTACTCAAACACACTGTGGCCAACTTCACACAGTCAACATTTAGTAGATAACACTGGTGTTTCCTCAAACTCCAGCCATTGTTTGATGTATAGGGTAAAAAAAAAAAAAAATCAAACAATTGTGCTACATAAGAAATCATGTGACTCTGAAATATTTTTAGAATCCCTTTTTAGTCACATGCCCATTGTTGCACATTAAGTACCTACTTCTATCATCAGGCTAATTTATCATCAGTTTCAAGAACCATCCAGGTTACACTCCCTTTGCAGAGTATAATAAAGGCATAGTGAAATGAGTAAAGGACACAAATACAATTAAAAAAGCTACTTGTATATTTAAAACAAATTACAATGATGACATGTTCAAACAAACAAACAAACAAAAAACCCCCAAAAACAAACAAAACCCAACTTAAGAAAAACTCCAAAAACATTCTATTTATTTACAAGCTTACTTTTAACAAGTTTCCTTCAAGAACAATTATAGATTCTTTAAAGAAATATTGAATCATCTAGCCAAGCAAGAAAATAATTTCTACAGAAAAAGTACAACCAAAAAGTTTCTGACAACTACAACAAAATGACAGCAGTATGTTCCTTATAATATATAAATAAAATGGAAGAAGATATATTTGAATATGCTACTGTACCTTGTTTTTAGAATTCAAACTCAAGGATAAACCACAACAAAAAAATACCAAATACAGATATATACTGCAAGCTAAACAAGCAGTGGTATCTAATACAGTTGAGATGGTTAGTAAGAGCAGCATGAGAAAACTACACCACAGGGTAAAAACTAATGATTGACAAACACTAAGCACCAAAAGGACTATGAGTAAAAGGGGAAAAAACAGAACTTGTTGACAACTGAAGAGCAGCGAGAGGAGATGAGCTTAACGTATTTCCTTTTAATGAGGTGTTAAGTAGATCATCTCTAGAGGTTGGATAATGACTGTGCTGATGAGTTGGCCAGGGGTGTGAAAAAAGCTGAAAAACATGACATTTGGGAAACTCAGGAGAGCAGTGAAATATGAGATGAGATAGCTTCTGAGAAAAAAAAGTGAAGTACTTCTGCCACTCAGATAACTTCTAGTGATGCTAGGGCTGCAAGGACTAAACATCTCATTAAGGTAACACATTTTTTAAAAAGTAAGCACAATTTTAAATAAAAAATCCTAACTTCTACCAACTCACTCCCAGAGAAAACTTCTGAAGATGCAAGTGCTCTGTTACTCTTCCTGTCTGCATGCCTTGGTTAAGCAGTTAAGCAGTGCAGCTGGGCATCTATCTCTTAATTTTTCCTACACATTACCATCCTACTCTCTGTCTGTAACTGTAGTGTCCCTCTGGAAAAATGGGGGGAAAAATCAGGCAGTACCACACTAGAACACCATATCAATGGAACAGGGGAAGAAGAACAAGAAGAACAGGCAGGATTTGATTCACTGTGTATCAGAATTTTTTTTTAAAAAAAATCAACGTCGTGGGAACATTTTCATGAGAAAAATGGCAAGCAGGAGCATTGTCAGCTAGTATCAGAAAAAAAAAAAAATAAAATGTCTAAAATAACTAGCAGTTGTTTGAAGGAACCTGACAGTGACAAAGGCAGAGGAAGTTTGTGGTAGGTGTTCAAGGATGGCAAGGAACAGGATATGTTCATATGCAGAGATGCTAAATATAAACTCCAAGGTGCAGCAGAGATGAAAAACACCTCATCAACAATATCTGTAGAAGGTCAGGATGCAGTATAAAAGCAAGGAAAAAGACATAGGCCCCTATTTAAATGAAAGATAGCAGAAAGAGATTTTATGCCATTTCCTATGGTGTTGTTGGGCAAATATATAAAATTACATAAAAGCTACTCTTTCAAATTGAAGTTTTCTTTGTACCAGAATTACAGACAACACAAACTGAAGACCTGGTGATGCAATACAAAAGTATTACTCCGTGTAAAAAGTATTTTACAGAATAAACGTGCTATTAAAGTTAGTGCAACACTATCTGACTCTGGCTGCTTGTCAGAAGAGATTATTGGAAATATTAGGGTTTTGGACTTGTAATTTTTTTCTTGAGATGGAAGTGAAAGCTTTGAGTTCTGAGAAAGTTGTTAACAGTGCAACAAAATTTGAAGAAAGGGCTGTATAAATGCATAAGGTAAAATTTTCGTGAAAATAGAGTTTGAGATAATGCTGGCATGGCAACCTACATCATACAAAACTTAGGACTGAATAAGAACTTTCAATTAAAAATTTTAAAGTTTCATGGCCTATGAGTTATATAATTTAAAAAAAAAAAGGCACCAGCTATGATTTTTTCTGCCACTAAAAGAAATACTTATTAAAGAAGTACACATAAGTTGTTACACAATGGCTAGGCATGGAAATCCATCAAGTGATATAAAACTATTAAAGAAGGTTCTGACCATACGGTTTAGTTCTTTGCTTTCTTTCACAAATGACCAGTTGATAGCCAAAAACTCTCTTCATTGGCCTCTCAACACAGATACTTCCATTCATTACCTAGTGCAGTGTGGTTTTAATTCATCGAGCTGCAGGATATTTAATTCAGCAGATCATCAATTTCTGACCATAGTTCTTTTCAAGTCAGTTTCCTGAATGTTATTTTTCAGGTAAGAATCCAATGGTCCTTGTTTCAAGTGATTGTGACAGTGAAATCCATACAGAAAGCTCAAACATAGCCAGTCTACCCTTAACTGCTTGTTTATCTTGAGCATCACAGCCACATTTAATCAATTGGCATTGATTTAAAATGCAAGGTAATCTCAAAGGAGAGAAGTAGGGTAGATGGGCGAGTATAGATTGGGTGGGAATGACAACACAGTTCAGATCTAGTTTTACAGATGTTCTGTGTAGAAGGAAGGCACAGTGACCTGGGGAATTACCAGGAAGAGCAGACCAATTTTTGTTATTATTTCTGCTATGACACCCATCTTGGCAGCTACAAACTACTAAAACCTAATAAAGGTGATTTTCCTGCTCTGTGTTCTGACACAGGTCTTTCCATATCAGCTGGAGCTCTAGTCCAGGCACACTCACTGTGGCTCCAGTGGTACGCAAAAGAATCGACAAATTCAAAAGACAGGAATAGCAGAGGAAGAAGAGAGACATGATAAAGAAAATAAAGAAAAAGAAAGAAATAAACACAACCCCCTCCCCCCCAAAAAAAAAAAAGTTTTCAATTTCCATTTCAAATAGAAATACTGAATGTTTCCCCAGAAAGCATGTCTTTATGGGCCATCTGAAAAACATATAGGTTTTATTTTATTGTTATGCTATGCAATCACCAGAACATTCTGTGGCCAGAGGAGATTGCAGCATGAAGCAGATAATGAGGTGTAGTAGTTTAGTAACAGTCAATAGTTTTAGGGGTATTTTTTTTCTACTGCTCTTAATCGGGAAGCAGAGACCAGAAGATGGGCCACCGTGATGAAAGCCAAGTAGAAAAATTGAGCTTGCCATTGTTTGTAAAACTGTTATGCATATATCTGACAGCAACTAACCAGATCAAAGCAGAGTACAGAGGGGATGAGAAAGCAACAGCCACAAAAGCAGGAAAAGAAGATAAGAAAAGAGTTACAAGCTAACTAGCACAGGGACATAAAATTGATATAGACCAAAGTCACAAAACAGTGGAACCCAGCAGTATCAAAGACATTGCTTGTTTCAGAACTACAGAAGAAATGGATACATTAGGGTGTGTCATGAAAGAAAGAGATGTAATAAAGAGGTAACACTGAGAGCCTCTTGCACAATTAAAGTTGCAAACACCCAACAGGGGAGATAAGACATTTTCTGCATTTTCACTTACATAAAAATTATTTATCCTAAAGAGACAGATTTTGACACAATACAAAAGCAGTCCTGCCATTATGTATGGGGAGCAGAAGTGGAACTGGAATATCCTTTTTCTTGCCATTAGTTATGGCATTAAACTTCAGAAACTGTTAATCCTTGACCAGTTTTGTTTTCCCCACTCCATGCTGCTGTCATCCAAGTGATCCAGATACAGTGACTGGATTATTTGTACGCCAATCATACTCACCCCAGGCCAGACAACCCTATAGAGAGCCTAGAGAACTGGTAATCGCAAAAAACTTCTCTTGGATATTCCTCAGCATTGATCCCTCCATCAGTGGGGGTTGAGGGGGGTGGAGGAAGAAAAAAAAAAAACAGGAGTAACATATTCTAATCCTCTCTCTTCCTTTATTTTCTTCAAACTACAAATTTTCTAGCCTTCTTTTACCTCACCTCCTGCTTGAATTTACAGAAACTTCTAGCAACTCTTCACCAATGTAAGAACCTCACAGTGTCACTCACCTATTCCAACACATCAGAAACAGCATCAGCTGTCTGCCCTCCTTTCTCTGCAGCTGAAACAGCAACAAGGTGCCACCAGAAAAGCAAACAAGATGGATGGGAAATGGCTCTCTGCTAAAGTCTGTAGTACCATGGCACAAGAAGTTCAAACAGAGGATGTCAGGGTCAAGGTTCACTTCTTCACTGTGACCTGATCTTCCTAGGTGAAAATTTGTAGTGGGTAGATGTGTACATGTGTAACTATTAGAAAAAGGTACTGTAAATTGTTTCCCTTCTGTCAGATTAATTGCCATGCACTTTATTTAGGGGCAACTTAATCCCACAAAGAATAAAAATAAATGTGTGTTTAGCATCTCAAACTATTCTCAAGTCCTGCTCAGCCTGCTGTGAGACTACAGTTTCAACCATAAGACATGTTTCTTTTCAACAGGTAAATCTGCCATTCAGTAGAAAAAAAATCATCCATTATAGCATATATCCAATCTGCTGAGAACCTGGCCTTTGCTGATGTTGGCTTCAGTGAATAAAGGGACATTGATCCCAACCTCACCAGTTCTTTTAAGACTCAAGTTTTACAGTGGCTTTGAGGAGACATTTGTTAATAATAGAATAAATAGGAATCCATGTTCTTGCAGTGAAAAGGAGGTATAAAAATGAGAATGATAGGACTTTTTAAAAGAAGCTTACACTGAAATTCTTCACTTTGCATCATAATGGGGAAAAACAATTAAAAAAAAACAAAAACAAAAACAAAAAAAACCACCCCACCAAACAACCAAAAATCTGGAGGCTCCCCTCCTCTGTGTGAATGTGAAATATGCAATATCATTTCTCATTAATTCCCATGTTGAGCATGAAATACCTCCTGTACATTGAAAGAATGTATAAGTATACTCAACAAGAGTTTTGAAAGCTTTTATCAAATAACTTTTTTTACTAACTGGACTGCAAACTCTAAACTCTTCTCCTTCTTGATGCTTGTATAAAAAGTATGCTGGAGATGAAGGCTATGGCTGAATTGCACAAGACCTTAAATATCACAAGACATTCAAAACTAATGTAAAGAGAAGGCAAAGACAGAAGAAATTGATGGAACAAGCAAGACACTTTTTATTCCACTACGTTTGCTCAATGGAAAGCAAGAAGAGAGTTATAGTCCTTTGGAATATGAAACACCGTTCACATATTGAATCTTTAATCTGGTTCACTTCAGTTATTTTTCAACAAGCATTATAAAGCCTGTATTAACTGAACAGGTGTGAAAAATTGCTTGGGACATCCAGAAAGAAAAATAAAAGTGTGTTTTTAGGTTTTCCTCTTTTGCACAGAGAACAAAATACCTCAAAATATATTTTGCTTTTGTTTTTTCTCTTCCTATTTGATCCCAAAGATGAAAAAATATTGTATTTATTTAATGCTAAGTTTGAATGTCAGAAAATGCTATTCTTAGGATGCAGCAATTCATATTTTGTTTGAACAGGCTTGCTTATTCCTGAAGAATATCTCTAAACACAAAACAGAAGGGAGAGGTTAAGAATAAAACAACAGGAAGAATACATGCACCACAACCAGTAGTAGAGAGAAGAGACTTCAAATGCAATGTAGTGTGCCAATCACCATCACAGATTTCAAATGAAATAAAGCTGCCACATCTGCCATTCTGCCATCACTTCTCATTAAAAAAAAAAAAAAAAAAAGATTGTTTCAGATACTTTCTATTTTATTTGTACATACAGTAGAAGCATGAATTCCAGGCAAACGAGAAAAGCATGGTCTGTGTTCCAAGAGACAAATGAAAGCCTGGACACTTGAAAGCTGGCATATTTTGTTCCCACACCTGTAAGCTAAGTGAAAAATCCCCTTTCACATCACAGCCGACTCACTTCTGCTGAAAGGACTCTAAATGGTAAGAAGACCATCACGAAAGGCACACCTGTTGAGGTACATTTAAGTTCCTTGTTGAAATTTGGACATGGGTATGAATATGGTAAATGTGTTATTAAAATATAAACAAGTGGTACAATAGAACACCCTTTTTAATAATTCTTCAGATTAGCTACATGTTATGCTGTCCACACACAGACACACACATATAGAATGAAGACTGCAGTTAATAATTAAACAATGAAACCATTTTGAAGGGCAAATATGCTATACATCAAGGTCATGCATTTAAATAACTAGATGGTTCATAAATCCCAGATAATAATCATCCAATTAAAGCAACTTAGTGACTGTGCTGAAGTAGCTACTACTGTCAGCTGGTATTTCATCTTCAGCAGTAGTGTGTATTTCGATAGTGTGGAGTTTTTTTGGTACAGAATCAAAACTAAATTTTGAACTAATTCAGTGACATAATTTAGAAATACTTAATGCTTCTGGATTTCCAGCTTTTTGTTCATGGTATAGCCACATTACTTGGACCAACTGAACACTCTCCTTACAATGAACAGTCTCATTTCTGCTTCTTCTCATGTATCACCACAAATCAAGGATGTGAAACAGAAGTTGTGTTTACAAAAAAATATTTCTAAGAGGACTTAATTGCATTCATTGCATAGAGTACAGTAGCAAAAGTTAGGAACAAGCATTTTGATATGAAAGGACCTTATCAAATACGTAGGACTGAATAAGTAGATTTACTTAGAATTACTCAGAACTACAGGCTACTCCATGGAATGTCAGCTGTATTGCTTCTATTTATCTTGTACTCTATTCATTTGAACTAATGTTGAATAGTTTTAGGAAAAAAAAAGGTAGTTGCCAGTCTCAGCATTTTATATCTCATCCTATTTTAGAACAAATAATCAATTGCAAACTTAAAAATGATCCTGTGAAATGCTTTCAGAGAGCTCTTTGAAATCAATTCAGAGTTACTCTAGAAACAATATGACAAGACACTCATGTTTCCCAGCATTTGACTGTTCTGCTTCTCAACCTAGTTGTAAAGCAGGAAGATTGGGGAAAACAAACAAACCAACCAACCTCAAAACCCCTAAACTTTTGTTGGTCACTCTGTTTATGTTCTTATGCATTTGAACTCATAATATCATTTAAGGTTGCTTAGAGTTTGCATTTTCATGATCAAGTAAGGGGGTAACTCACCTTGAGTTCTACTGAGGTTTAATACAAAGAGAAAATTAAAATCAGAACCTTAGAGCAACGCTGCAATAGATTTGTGTGTACATTATACATATATAATAATATATATAATATACATAAAATATATAACATACATAAAATAACTTGTGTCACTTTTTTGGACTAGTACAATGGTTTACAAGAATGGCTGTTAGGCCAGACAGAAAGTGATACATTTGCATAATCACTTTCGACCTATTAACTTCATGCAATTTTGCACTTCCCTCTATTGATGATGAAGCTATGAAAAGACATACTGCATGCTGGATAAAGCAAACTTTCAGCATTCACACTCCATTAATTAATTCATCACCTAAAAGCTAAGTATTGATTTTTTAATGGCTCTACAAATCTGTTTAAGCTACTATGATGTAATTAAGAGGACGTGTGTTTACTGTAAATTATCTAACAAGTACAAGGGCTGTGCATTCAGCAATAACAAAAATTTTAGCTCAAACAACAGGGAAATTGACTGTTTGAAAATGCTTTTCCACTAATTGTATACTACCATGATTATTGTCGAGATGGATTTTTAAAACCTTCTACAGCAGTGAAAATAGAAAGATCTGATATTCCTTGGAAAGAAACAAGATCTCTTTCATTGAAAGAAACAAGAGATCTTGTTCAAATTCAATGATGGGGAGTCAACTGCTTAACATAGGTGTCCACAGGCACAACAAAATAGAAATCTCAAGCCAAGCCTTACAGGAAAATGACTGTAGTGCATGGATTCCTTATACTATATTCTATTCAAAATAATAGCAAAAGTAATAGCAAAGTCAAAATTCCCTCAGATGGCATCTGAATATCCACTAAAATCCTACTCAAAAGTCAAACTAACACATGAAACTGATATTATCTTCTTCATCTTCAGAAGTATGAAAACTTACAGTTAAATGCATAATGATGTACAACATATGTCTTCTATGAGTGTGAGAAAAGCCACAATCAAGTCAACACCTGACATGCAGACTATATAAATAATAATAGAGGAGCAACCAAATAAACAGTAGACATAGTTTTTTGCAAATACAAGTAGATTTCTTACCTTATGTTTGCACTGCAAAAATGAGATATGCATAGTATATCATTATCACTGCTGGGAAAAAAAATAAAAGGAATATGAGGCGTAAAAGGAAGGGAGTTGTGGTCACAGATACTAAAACAAAGAATTCTAGATTTAGGGCTTTGTGGGGGGCAAAAATCATGTAAGATAAATCCCTTATTGATACATTAAAAAATCAGTATGGAATGGTCCATGAGATATTGACCTCTGACCAACCTCTACAACCTCTTCAACCTAAGAAGGTATCTTTGCCTGCAAATCTCTAGCTTTTCAATTACGCTGGGGAAAAAAAAAAAAAGTCTAGCCAAGTATCTCTCTATGGTTGAAGTGTGGCATGCATATTTTGTTGTATAGCAGCCTCCAGAGGGAGGACTTCAACAGTTCTGCTGAGAATAGTTACTATTATTACTCAGTTTTCAAATGACATCCAACTCTAATGGGAGAAGGGAGGATTTTTGAAGGTACTTATCATGCAGAGATAAAAAGACATCAGAATAATCCATCTATGTCTTTTGATACATTAATTAACAGTGGAGCTTAGTTAGATTTTTTAAAAATAAAAAATGCACAAGAATTTTATTCTTGGTAGCAAAATGAAGAAATTTCTAAATACTTAACAACAAAATCATGAACATATTTTTTCAATGTCATATAATATACTAATAACAATAATATACTAATTTATTTTTTGTTTTGCTTTATAACTGTATTGACTTTTTCACTAACCCAATGTTCCATGCTTACTGATAGAAGCTAAAGAAGAGATGATTTTTACATCAGTAGAGTTCACAGGAGACAGACATCTCAGTATGCAGAGTCCATTCGCTTAAATCATAGAATCATGGAACCATTGAAGTGTTGAGAAAGACAATGACTAGTTACCAGAAGCTCCAATCTATGGCAATAGAATAGAGGAAAACATGAAGATAATTATTGTATGTATGTTTGGCCCAAAGTGTGAATCAATAATTAAAGAGTTAATTATCTCACCAGTTATGGATACAGGTTTGGGATTAATCCCTGCAAATAGGCCAAGAGACAGTTATGCTCCCTACATGCAGCACAAGATAACCAGCCCTTCTTTGGCTGCACAGATGGGGATTCACAAAAGGTGCTATGGTCCCATAAGGTAAATAATTTTAAAATGATCAGTGCCAAAATACTGCAATAACCAGTGGCAATACAGTAATGTTCCATACCTCTGTGTGTCCAGACTGAAAATCCTTTATCAGTGTTCATAACACAGTGTTAAAGCATCCTTCTGCAGAAAATCAAAGTTAACACCACTAAGTGAATCATAATGGATGCTAAGATGATTAATTCACTCTTTTATCATTTCTGTGTGCTGAAAACCTTTGTTTCTGCTATAAAAAGTGAGCCATGGTGTTGCAGGAATGGCACAGATTGTGAGCAATCTTTCCTGCATTTCTGTGAGCTCTGTCTCTCAAGGCCAGGCACAAA
>JAWWLV010000088.1:59624715-59684560 GCA_035041135.1 Platyrinchus mystaceus
CTAAAAAATCCATTGCGCAGGCTTGAAAGGTAAAAAGACCTTTCCCAAATCTTCATTTGCGAAGACTGGCCACGTTAAATATTTACTCCAGGAACAACATTAAGAAATTGTTTCTTTCATAATGTTCTAGCTCCTTGGTTCTATAAATTACTCTTTTGCACTCATTTAACTTCCAGTTTCAGGCTTTATCTAGAAACCTCCTATTTCTAAATCTTGCGGTCTTCCACTACATTTTACAACCCAGGGTGTTTAAGCTGCAGGCCAAATCCTGCATGCCAAAATTATGCAACTAGTGTTTGACACAGTGCTTGGCACTCTTATCTCCTGAGAGCGCTGTACCCACTCTACCATAGGTGTCTATGGCAGTGATCAAAAAGCAGGCATTTGCTGTTTTATGTAAAGCTGTGCACACATAGGTAGCAGGAATATATGGGCGCATCCCATCATGAGAAAGGCATTAATCTCATTCATCTCCTATGATTTGTTTCAGTAGTAGATTCGAGGAGCCTCTGTACATGACTTCACATGTATGAAGTTTCCTGTAGTACAACCCAATACACTTCAGTTGGTCATGTATCCAGTAACAGGACAGCCAGATGGCAGGTCTTGATATCCTCCATCTGAACACTGCCAGGAAAGCCAAAGAGATCTGTCAACATGTCTTTATACGTTTTTCTTAGAGAAATTAATAATAAAGATGGGACAGAATAAGGAGAAATAAGGGTCTAACTTTTACTTCCACAGAAGTAGAATAAGGTCAGTTTATTCTAAATTACTTCTGAAGAGTTTATTCTGAGTTCTTCTAGAAATCATACCTGGTGCCCACTGGTGAAAGAACAGTCAAGCTTCCTTTTCTGGTGGGCTTTGACACACTCAGGGACTAGGACCTCAAAACTTTAGTTACAAAGAATTAGAATAAAGCAATTTTAGGGCACTTTTGCAGCCCAGGATTACTATAACCCATTGTGTTATACAACCATATTCCCCTAGTATCTCCGCTAATAAACTCACAATATCCATCACAGGATTTCAGCACAAAGCTACCTGGTAACGAAGGGAAATTCCAATGGAAATGGACCATGAGGAGCTCACAGTGCTGCCAGGGACTGGCACTGCATTTTGGCACCATTTTTATTTTTAGTATTTCAGCTCTGCTTTCAATGTACAACTTAGTGTACAGTGCTGGATTGTTGGTATGCCATAGCAGAATTGTATCAGGAAGACTGCAGAACTGTTTTTTGAAGCTGATGCAAGCTTCTTCAAAACCCACTCTGCTTCATTTAAGTCATTAAAAACACCAAATGTTTTTGTTCATTATTTGAAATGAAGTTCCAGCTGCTCTAAGAAACCCTATATGCCTCTGGTTTGTACGTCCAAATCCCTGGTGCTGTTGTAATTCTTGTAAACACCACAAATAGGTTTTAACCAAAGTCTGCTGCTCTAGAAATGACAAACCACTGTAGATTCTTACCATGAGAGTGTCATTGCTAACTGCAATTGCAACACAGGGGATACTAAAAATATAGCTGTGGTAAGACTTTATTTTGGACATCAGTGCAAACAATAAAAGCTTCAGTAAACAAACTCCATTTTCATTTCATTGAGGTGTTTAACTAGATGAAAGCAAAGAGATGGGAGGAAAGATAACCTTCAGAAAAATTTCATACATGCCTGTGTATCAACTTTCTGACAATTAGATAGGTTTTTACATGTCATGAAACTAGCTGAAATTGGATAACAACAAAAATGGGCATTTTTATATTAGTACTTAATGACAAGTATATTGTAGTTTTGCACTGGTGTTTCCTACAGTCCTGAGCTTTCATATTCATACTGCTGAGCTGTCATGTATTCACAAATAGAAGCTTCCCATTTTCCTTTAGCTCTTGCATTAGCACATACAGAAGTGATGACTTATTATAAAACCATATGGTCCAAGAAAGCACTGAGACTAGAGTAGGGTAACAATCCCCAGGGCTTTGCTACAGCTCCTTCTTTCTTGATCAAAGCTTTTGATTTGCTTCAACCTGTTAGGCATATGTTTCCATACAACCTTACTTCTTTCAGTACCCTTTTCAGACATCTATTTCTAGCTCTACTGTTGATTTAAAGTAACTCCTCAAAGTAAACACATTTGTCTTCCTTGTTTTCCACTATATTATTCTGCTATGATGGACTGCCTTTTATTCAGCTTCAACTTGTGATCTGACTATCACAAGACTGCTGGATAGATTTTCTATGACCATCTAAAGCACATTTTCATCATTTACCTCAGAAGCCTGAATTTTGCTGAATTAATATGGCTGATTTAGCCTCTCCTAAAGGAAATGCATAATACTTTACAGAAATAGCATTGTTTTTTATATAAAAATCCCACTATAAATCAGCAAAAACTAACTTAGATATCCTGCTTACCCATGATAACTCAAAATAGCTTTACCCATAAGCAAATACACACATGCATGGGCTTCTTTGTCTTTGTTTCACCTGTATCCGCATGAAAACAGTGTTCATGAGAAGTGTTGAAGGGCAGGCTTGGAAGCACAAATCCTGATTTTATCTACACAGTCAACAGAACAGCGACTTCCATAACTGTGCCATTGCAGAGTGAGATCAGTGCACAGAGGGTCCCTCCTGTGTGCCCTCTGCTTTCCCTCAGCCCTCTCCAAACCACCCAGTCTCTTGCAAGAGTAGCTGTTCACAAGCAGGCCTCCAGATGCTCTGCTGTTCTTATAGCAATGTTTGATTGCTGATAACTCAGAATAATCTTCTGGGGGGAACCTGAATTAATATCTTTTTAATATCTTTTTAATATCTCAAGCCTTCCTTCTAGCATTACGCACTCTAGTAAACAGCTATGCTGAATCTCAGAGTGCACAAATGTAGCATTCCATCCTGAGGCCCAAACCCCTTTTCTCAGTTTTAGAATCGTGTCAACTTCTATTTCCCTTCAGTATACCAGATACCAGCTGTATCAGCCACTTGTTTGGAAGCTGAAAAAAACCAACAGTTTTATCTTGTGCTTCCCTTCACATATAAGAGACTTCCTGTCAACACCAACAGCACTTACACATTATCTGTTTTCAAATCTCACCTTGAATATATTCTTTGCTATGATGTTCAAGGCAAAAGGAAAACAGAAGAAAAAAACCCCAAATGCAAGACAATTTTAGAGACAGGAAAATAAAAAGCCAGCAAATGGAATATAAATATGTTTAAAATATTTAATGGGTATTTCTTTAAAAAAAAGAAAAAAGTTACATGGGCTTAGTAAAAAAGTATGGAGAAAAGAGATGCCATGTCAATTAAAAAAAAAAAAATCTTTATTCAATCTTTTCCATCTCTTCTCTGTCCTTCACAAAATCCTAACAACGAGGTTGTACCTTCAATCTCTTTTTGAAATCTTGAACATCTGGTTTCATGACTTCTAGCTTTCCTATATTATAGTAAAGGCTAAGAAGTTAATTTATTTTTCAATGCAAAACAACATCACAGGACTCCAGGAGGAAGAACTTAAACAAAGGCATCAAATGCTACAAACCTCAAGACAGAAATAATCAAATTTGCTAGGACAGGAGAATTGGAAAATGGTCTGTCTGACACTGATGCTTGAGGTAGTTCTTTGCCTCAGCTCACAAGCTCTCTAAAACAGCCTGACCCACATATTCCTCTTTTTTTTCTAGGCCTCACTGAGAAAACAGACTTCTTAGAACTATTGTGAGGTTCACTGGGAGGTTAAAAACATGGAGAGTTATCTTTAAGTATAGAAAGAGCAAAGTTTATTGTGTAAACATTTACACAGCGAGCTGACCTTCTTCTGACTTCAATTGGTAAAGAGACCAGGGGGAAATGTTTTGGGGCAGGAGTCCAGGAAGCTGAGTGGAATGGGAAGATAAAGAGTGGTCCACAGTTGAACAGGGCAGTGGGGACAGAGAAGGGCAATGCTCCTCTGCTCCATGCAAAGGACTGCCCAGCTTTGGAAAAGTATTGCATGACACCGATCTCTGAGGTGAGCAGGGGACCAGAGACAAGTTCCTTCCTGTGTCCTTATCTGAATAGCTGCTTAGAAATCTGGGAAGACAGAGCACTTCCTTGAATGTGCAGAGATGGAGGGCATCCTAGTGGCATGAGATAACACTCGCACTGTGTCATCCTTTGAACCACACAGCCACAGTTGGGATCCTCTGAGCAATTCCCAATCCAGGCACTCGAATTCTCCTGCAGGCAAGCTGTGCAGTGGGATCAAGCTGCCTAAACATGGTGACATTTCAGATGCCCAAGGGCATCCCATTGCCAATTCAGAAAACACGTGTGTGTTGGGGAGTGTTCTTTTAGGTCTGACATCTCCTTTGTCAGCCCCATGAGAAAGCTTCAGATGATAGGATGCCTCAGGTGGCACATGACATGTCTACATGTTTCAATCTGAAGCTGGCTACAAAGCATACTGACTCCCAGGATGCTTTGAAAGTCTATATAGGCAATATACTGATGCATAATATACATTCTGTAATGCAATAAAGAAATTATTTCTCATATTTTCAGTAATCTGAACAATGAGGATCTATTTCAGTTGTCCACACATGACATATAGTGCATACCATGTTTAAATGTCCTAAGGTGCCCAAGATATTCATATAGGAATAGCAGATATTACACAGGACCTGAAAGAAACCTACAACAACCTGGCTCTGTGACAAGTAGAAATTTTAAGGTAGCTCAAAACATAGTAGATGCCTCTGAATGCAGAATTGCTTGGGTTTGTTAACAGTAAAAATGTGATGCATGTTGGTTAACTTTAAGTGACCCCTTACCTGTCCCATAATTTCTGCAGGCTCCGTGTGATGGGGTGTGTGGTTTATGACGGGGTTTGGCAAGGCTCTATACTGGTAGTAGGCCAGAGGACTGTAATTTACTGACAACTCAAATGAACTGCCAGCCCCAAACCACTGGATAACTGACATTTCCCAGTCAAAACACGACAGCAGATTTTGCGTAGGTGTGGACATGGGAACAGTGAGTGGAGAGAGATCTGTAAAACTTCCCTGCTTGTAAAGCAAACAACACACCATCCCTGTCTATTAAGGACAGTGATGATTAAATATGTGACATAACTTCTACTTACCCTATCTTAAAACTTTTTTCTGTGCACTTCAAAGATAACTCTAAGATACTTCATCAGATAACTATAAAAGACTCTGGAAACTGAAGAAACAATGAATCTGAAAGAATGTTTTGCCCAAAGCTGAGGCAATATTGTATGCCCTGAGAAAATGAGCTTACACCGTAATGTAAGCACACCCTTTCTTCAGTTTTTCATCACTGCTTAGGTGTTACATGCACTTTACGTTTTCATATAAGAAATAATTATTTTGTTTGGGCAGATGGATTCCTTCAGCTATTACACCCCTTTCAATCCCAGTTCACTGTGTTTGTCTGTGTGCTTCATGCTCCTCCAAAATGTGGTCACTGGAAAAGAACCAAACCAAATCAGACAAAAACAGTTATACATGAAACAAACAAACAAACAAACAAAAACCAGCATTCAACATAGAATTGCAGGTGCAAGCTTTCAGTTAAGCTCTATTATATATTTCTGTCTTTTATGAAATTCAGTAGTCTGCAGTCACAGAGACAGCTAGTCTGGATTTTTTTTTTTCAATTAATACTTATGGGTTTCTTTTTCTCATCTATTTTTGGAAATACAGTAGAGAGCAAGACAGTGCTGACAATATCAGGAGTCTCTGTCAGAGAGTCAAGAATTCAAATGGAATGAGTTTTAAGTGAGGCAAGAGCAAAAAGGGGAAAAACCAATGTCCTCCTCCTTTGAACTCTGACAAGACAGATGAATCTACAGCTAAAATACTTGTGAGTGAGACTGATGGCTTTCCATGGCAGATGTTTGACTGCAAGTTCAGACCATTCATGTCAGAACTTGATGTGAGGTTTAAAGTACAGAATGACTGAGTTATCTAAGAAAAAGGCATAAATGAGTCTTCAGGCAGGAAAGGCAAATAATTACAACACTAAGGTATTCAGTACCTTTAATACAGTATGAGATGCCTGCAAGAGTTCATGGCTCTCAGCTGTGGAGGTATTCCTCTCTTCTATAACAAGGCAATAAAACCACTGCGCACTCACCGTGCAGTGAGGACTTGTACAGGTATTGAGCAGTACAGAAGTCAATACACGAAGTCATTAGAGAAATGATTTCTTATGAAAATTCCCCTCTCCCTCTTTTCTCTAATCAAAGTGAGGAAATGTTTATCTCCTGCTGCTACCCTACATTATCCACTTTCTCTCTCTCTCTCTCTCTCCCTCTCTCTGGGTAAATTCTCAAACTGTCCCACATAAGAAATGTGGAAATTTGTTATGAATCAGGCCCTAAAAATCTGACACCAAATCCCATGCTGAAATCCTAGAGGCAGAGTGGAAAAGATTTCTGGAATATAACTGGAATTCTGCCAAGAATTTTTAAGAGCTTGAATGTCTTGGGGGAATATATAAAAACAACCTCATGATTCAGCTAACCAAAGAAGTAAAACAAGTTCCCGAAGGCAGGGATCAGCACTTTGAATATATTTGGGTGCTTCCTTTAATTTCTGTTTTTCCTTTTCCTTATTCTGTCCTTTTCCCAGTTCCCTTCTACTTTGAAGTTAGAATGGTAGGCTTTGTAAGTTACTTTTCCTTCTCACCCAGCCAACAGGGAAGGGTCATAAGTAGGGCAGCCAGTTCCCTCTTCTTTGAAAGCTGTAGGACTGCTCTACTTTAGATACACATCCTCCTGCCTAAGCCCCAGCACAGTGTGAGCCCTATCACAAATTTATAAGCTCCAGTTCTGTCCTGTATACTACACAGTCCAGACATGTAACAGTCATCTTAATTATAACTCAAATGTAGAAAGCATACCATCATCATCTTTCATGATTAGAACAGGGCAAAGCATTTATTGCAGTCTCTTATAAAATGGTGTTTAATTTCCAGCACAAGAAAGACCACCACTGCACCACTTAACAATGCTTGTATGCATTGCCTGTTCTGGAAGCGGGATCTCCTTGGTTTGAAGAAGCCTGTCTGACCCTCATGAATAATGAACCATCTAAGAGCTTCAAGAAGAATCCTCTAAGAGATCAATCAAGTGAGACCAAAGGGAATGACAAGAATACAAGATTAAAGAAGAGTCTCTGATATAATCTTGACAACGTTGATTTGAGCACGTAAAAGTTTAATAAATTTAACAGACAGTGGCTAAAGCTAACTCACACGTTATGTCTTGCATGATCCTAGCTGGAAGCATTTTAGATTCGTGTGAGCAGTCTCAAGTAATTCAAACTTTCTAAAGTATGTTGCACCTAGCTATTGGTTAAGAAAAAACGGTGGCTACTAGAAGCTTATTGGTTCTCAGAGGTAGCAGGATAATAACATAATTTAATCAACAAAAGAAGAGCGTCTAAGAACAAGAGAGCTTCAGTCATCAGTTATACCTACATTAGCAAGTGATATGACAATGTAGATAATCAGCTGAGGCTGTCACTGCTGACGTACCCTATATGCAGTTCACAGGTCTTATTTCAGACTTGAACTGACCTCATGAAACAAATGACTCTTCCATACAAATTGTTCAACACTGCCAAAAGGACTGTTCCCCGGCTTGATTCCATCTGGGGTTGTGCTGCATCTGATATGCATTTGGAGCAAATCTTTCATTTTTTCTTCTTGATAACTTTAGGTCCAAACATGAAAATAAAAAGATAGCAGAAAGCCAAATGAGGATAAGCCTTTCCTTCTTCAGGTGAAAACAACATGAAAATAGAAACTTCCTCATTGCTTTCTATATTTTAGGGCATTTTGACACTACCAGCAGCTTGGGGTTCAGTAGAATAGAATGGCAGTGAAAACGACAGTGTTGCCCATCAGGAGTGCCAACACCTTCTGTGCCTGAAGCTTTGGAATAAAGGATGAAATGTTATAAAAAAGCAAAAATTTCTATTTAAAAATAACATACAACAAGGATGCGAAGAAACCTTTAATGACTGAATTTCAAAAGATAACTTTAGCAAGGCTGCCATTGAATTCCCTAGAAGAGCTCCCAGAGCTTCCAGCAAGATGAAAAAACTTCAGCTATCACTAGGAAACCAGTAGTTATCTCTCTCTATGATAGGAAAAAAATGGTTTATTCTTAAAAACATATTTTTAAGAATAAGGGGTTTTTTTCCTGAGATAAATTATTTCAGGTATGAGAAGAAAAGAAATCCTACAAGCTTGAGAAGTGGTCCCATGTGAACCTCATGAGATTCAGCAAGGTCAGGTTCAAGGTCCTGGGTGGGGGCAACCCATGCTATCAATACAGGCTGGGGGACAGACAGATCAAAAACAGCCCTGCCAAGAAGGACTTGGGGGGATGGAGGGATGAGAGGCTGGCCATGAGCCAGCAGTGTGTGCTTGTAGCCCAGCAAGCAGACTGAGTGAGGTGATTCTGCCCCTCTAGTCTGTTCTGGTGAGACCCAGCCTGGAGTACTGCATACAGCTCTGGGGTCCTCAGCTCAGGAAAAACAGGGATCTGTTGGAGAGAGTCCAGAGAAGGCCACAAAGATGATTAGTGCGATGGAGCATCTCTCCTATGAGGAAAGGCTCAGAGACTTGGAGTTGTTCATCCTGGAGAAGAGAAGGCTCCATGGAGACCTTACTGTGGCCTTTCAATGCTTACAAGAAAGACAGGGACAAACTTTTTAGCAGGGGTTGTTGCAACCCCTTGTTGGACAAGAGGTAATGGTTTTAAACTAGAAGAGGATAGATTTAGACTAGACATAAGGAAGAAATTTCTTATGGTGAGGATGGTGAAATACTGAAACAGGTTGCACAGAGAGGTGGCAGATGCCCTATCCCTGGGAATATTCAAGGCAAGGTTTGATGGGCCTCTGAGCAACCTGATCCTGTTGCAGATGTCCCTCCTCATTGCAAGGGGATTGGGCCAGATGACCTTTAAATATCCCCTTCAACCCAAATAATTCTATGTCTCCAGCACTATGAAAAGAAGGAAACTTCAGCATCTGAAAATCCCAATGGTTAGTAATGCTCCTATGGAATGAGATAATACAGTCAAGGAGATTTAAAATAATGACATAATCTCTATGCATACATTAATCGTATGTACAGCAGGAATTAAACTACTAGGCCTTGTATCCCAAATCTCTATCTAGCTCATTAACATTTGTGTTTGGTGCTTGATCTCTAGCTCTCCAAAAACACAGAGCCAGCAGTCAAGAATGGAATTTAAAATTGTGCCAGACAAAGAAAACTTATCCATAACTCAAAGTCCACAGACAAAGCATTTTTAAGTCATACTGAAATTCAGTCCCAGCAACCAACAAATGTAAACATACCATTCCACCAGCCATGTGATGGGCTCAGAGTACAGTAAGTTGCAAAGTGAGGACATACAGTAAAGTATGTGAAAACTAAGCCTCCCCACTACAGATTACACGTCTACAGAACTAACCGAGAAAGGAACATGCATCAACTAAAAGAATTTAAGAATCAGAAAACAAAGGACATAAAACTATCTCATCATTACCCTCCAGAGCACATTTCATCAAAAAGAATTGGCCTTTTGTCAGTGGAGACACAAATAAACTTCATAGTAATAAAAAATATGAGAATATTTCCACAATCAAATGTCTGCTTTATAAATGAGATGGTTAATTTTAATTTCAACTTTCCTCATTTGAAAAGAAAAAAAGTTGACCCCAGCAAAGCACACAAAGGAACACATACATAACATCCTTTAAAAAAAACCAAATAACCCTATTGGGGAAAAAATTGGTCTACGCACAGACTTTAAATGATGCACAAAGTAAGGCATTTAATCAAGGTCTCAGTTTGTTGAACCAGACTTTCCAATTGGCAGCAAATGAGCCTGAAGTACAGACAAGAGGTTTCTGTTATCTGTAGCATTAAATGTCAGGTGATACTTGTATATTAAGTACAAAAAATCTGCATTTCATAACCCCAGCAGCAAAAGTGAGTGCTTTAAAAAAGAAAAATCAAACTGTCCTTCTCTTTTCTCATTTATACAAGAAATTGAAGGAGTTTCATTATCACCTGACCTGCAATCATTAATATCAGCCTAGAAGAATGTTTATTACAAGAACATAATTTAGCAATGAACTTCGATGTGAACATAACTAGTGAAACCCAAGCCTTAAGATGTAAAAAATAAGTCTTCTGCAACACTCTTCTTACATTTTGTACTTTCATAGGCCCTGTAAGGATCTTAAATTATTCAAATGTTAATTCAAAGAGATAAAAAGAAACATTAGGCCTGAGCAGAGTGTTCATTCTCTCCCCTTCTAGTGATGTGAATTTTTGACTATTTTTAGCGCACACAGAATCCCAAAATCTCAGAATGGGTCAGGTTGGAAGGGACCACAGTGGGTCACCTGATCCAACTTCTCTGCTCAATCAGGGTCGTCCTAGAGCACGTTTCATAAGATTGTGTCCAGACGGTTCTTGAATATCTCCAGCGAGGGAGACTTCACAACCTCTCTGGGCTGTTCCAGTGCTTGGTAACTTGCACAGTAAAGGAGTTCTTCCCCATATTCAGGTGTAACTTCCTGTGCATAATTTTCTGTCCATTGTCCCTTGTCCTATTGCTTGACACCACCAGGAAGAGCCTGGGTCCATCTTCTCAACACCCTCTCTTCAGATACTTACAGACACTGATGAGCTCCCCTCTCAGTCATCTCTTCTCAGTGCTGAACAGGCCCAACTCTCTCAGCCTGTCTTTGTAAGAGAGATGCTCCAGTCCATTAATCATTTCCATAGCCCTCTGCTGGACCCGCTCCAAGAGCTCCATGTCTCTCTTGTACTGAGGAGCCCAGAACTGGACACAGCACTCCAGATGAGGCCTCACCCGGCCTGAGTGGAGGGGCAGGATCACCTCCCTCAACCTAGTGGAAATGCTTTTCCTAATGTCCTCCAGGACACCATTGTCCCTGACCACAAGGAAACACTGCTGGCCCATGAACAGCTTGTTGTCCATCAGGACCCTCCACATCTTTCTCCACAGAGCTCCCAGCAGGTCAGCATCCAGTCTGTACTGGTGCCTGGGGCTATTCTTCCCCAGATGCAAGATCCTGCATTTGCCCTTACTGAATTTCAGACAGTTCTTCTCTGCCCATCACCCTAACTGAAGTCTTCTTAATTTACTTATCAAGTGAAAGACTTGTCCTTGAGGCTTTTCCATAGACAGGACTGTCAGTGATAACAGCAGGAGCTCCTCATGTGACACTCCAATGTATTCACTTCTCTAACCCTACCAAGAATTCTTGAAGAGACAGAAAGAATTAGATCACTCTACAATGTTGGTATTCCATGAGTGACTGGATCAAATCCAACAATGTTTTCAAAGCTAGGTGTTTGTTTATTTAGTGTTGCTGAAGGAATGCCAGCAACAATGAAAAGTATTCTCAGTGCCCAACAGGATTTCTAACGTAAAATAATACATGTGTTTATTTACTGAGATCTCAAAGTTGCTACTATTAATAGACACAGATATAACATAATCACTGAAACTATTTTTCTAGTTTTGGCAATAAGGCTACTGAAGTATTCATATCAGTAATGAAAGTCTTCTGCAAGGTACCCACCCTTCAGTGATAAACAGATCAGTGGGGTCTGATGGAATGTGACAGGAAACAGACACTTTCTCCACAAATGTGAAAAGCCACAGATCTCACCTTTGGTAAAACCTTTGTCTGTCTCTCACTAAACTCTTGAAGTGCACTAGGAAATACAGCCCAGATGAAATTAGTCTGAGTGCACAGTTGGCTGAAAGTTGTTTTTAAAATGTTGGTATCAGCATTCACAGTCAAACAGGACATATTTATTTAACATGACCTCCCAAAGTTCATGATATTTTATAGCTTCATTAACAAATAAAGAAAAACTTTGTGACCTTTGAAAACAGCATCAAACATGGCAGGTAACAAACACTTCAGAGAATAAGACTATAATGGAAAAGACCTTTGCCCACTGGAGCAATACTCTGAAATACAGTTGAGGTCAGAAAGGAGTAATGCAGACTCCTGCACTTAAATCTGAATTAACAACTCTATAAATATAGTAGAGGAAAAATCCAGCTGATCAGAAGCTTTGCAGAAGAGGATCGGGGGGATTCCAAACTGCATATGAGTCAGCTAAGTCAAGCTGTTTCAAAAATATATCATACCTTAATTAAATATGTAAAAATAGGAGATTTATCAGAAAGGCAAACTTTCTTATAAGGAATCCTCTCACTTTCCCTTTTCCTGGGCATTGGGCCAGTTGTAGTAGAACTCTTTTAGGAGCACAGCAGCCCCTGAGTGTCCAAAGGAAAACAACATGCACTGCAAAGAAAGAATGGGATTTTTTAGTCTAGAGAAGAGGGCCCTATGAAGAACATGATTGTCTTAAAGTATAGTAAAGACTGCCACAGAAGAACTAGATGTCCTTTTTATCCACCATGGCTAGGACAAAAATAATAGATTTAAACGCCAGTTGTCAAGATGCAGAATAAACATTAGGAAAATGTTTCTAATAATAGGATGTTAAAAATAAAAAAAAGTTTTGAGATGTAAGGGTAAGAACACTTTAGGATTCTTAGAATTTGAGATAAAAAAGATCTTATTGTCTCCCTCTGCTGTTTTGTCTCTGAGTCTATGAGAACACAGTTCTTTGCATCTTTTGTCAGCAGAGCTGTAGAAGAGCTCCTCTGCCAATCTTAGAAAATGTTAAGATAAAAACTGGCATACAGGCAGTTTCTCTGAGTCTTTGACGGTGTGTGTGTGTGCATTCACATAATGTTCTGTGTGAACATGTACATACATTCCTATGTGTGTTTGCATGTATATGCACAAGCCTGTGTTCATATACATTCTTGTGTGAATGCGACATCCTTAACATCTGAAATTTAGTTTTAAAAACATTTAATAAACATTTCCCTCCATTAAGACTCAATAGTATAAAGGGTTGGAGCATGTAGGATGGCTACTATTCAGGGATGCTTTAATGCTGTTATTCTTGCCCACCTTTTCCTCCCAAAGTAGAGCAGGTTTGGAGAGGTGAAAAAGAAAATGTAAAGAGAGTTTTTATTTGAAAGGGCAGTTGGCATAGTTCTTGTCTCATTTACATCCACATGTAGCACTGAATGCAGCAAAAGGACAGCAGTATAAAACTGAGTTGAAGAGAGAAACAGATCTTTATATGATTATAGTAATATATGAAGAGCTATTGATCTGCAGATTTGTTCCACAAGGGTAAGACTATTCAACAAGCATATTCGATGAGACTTGCACATAATAGCCTAATGATGGAACCAGAACATGATACAAAATAAACATCCAAGTAATGCAGACGATATCTAAACCTGGTGAATGAAGGAGACAATAATCCCCAGTATTCAGACCAAATGGTTTTAATTTACACTTGGCAGCTCCTTTTCTCCATCTTGGAATAACTGGACAAAGTTTTCCTCAGTCTTGCATTCCCATTCTACAGTTTCAGTGTTCTGGTTGGCTGCCCAATGAAAAGCTAATCAACTATGTACATTTCATTTAATCATACCAATATATCACCTCTACTCATGACCACACAGCCCAGAGAGTGGCAGCACACAAGAAACTTGAGAGCACGCTGAAGTTAGATGTGAAGACATGAAGGAAGTTAGGTAATTTTATTATGAGAACAAAGTTACTTAATTAAATCCCTTCAAAAGTTTATGAGATAGTCTGACAAGGCCAGGAAAGAAAGTTTTCCCCAAATGGAATGCAGCAAATACTAACTTGCGTTACTTACAGGAAGAAGGGAATGGGAATTTACCCTAAAAATATTTAGCTGCTTCCAGCAATGAAGAAAATTATTTGCAATATTAAAAAACCCTGCGGATAAGTTTGGCTGGGGGGTTGGGGATTTTTTTGTGTGTGTGGTTTTTTGGTGTTTTTTTTTTAAGGTCCACACTCACTCTTGGTGCTTCAACAAAGATATAAGTCTGGAGAGGGAGGAAGAAAAAAAAAACCTGCAGTTTACACAGGGTCATTAAAAAATTTAGACTCTCTCAGCTGAATATCTCCTCTGCATTAAATGTGATTGAGGCTCTCACCATTCCCATTAGCAACCACTTCTTAGGCTGCACATGTAGCTCCCCCCGAGGATGAGTGAGTATATTCCATTCCCTCAGAGCTCCCCAGGCTCACCGGGCTGCACATGTGCAACAATACACTCCAGCTGAAGGCTGCTGTGGTTGGCAGAGCCAGAATTTTGCTGTAATGGCTGAAACTGTGACCAAGAACCTGTCTCTCCACCCTTCCCAGTAATCCCCCTGCTAGCAGTATATGGCAGGAAACCATCTCATTTTAATGCATGAAGGATAAGAGCAAAAACTGAATAGCAAAACCAGGGGAGTGGGGCACAAGAAAAAACAGGCATAAAGATATGTCTAGGCAAATATACTAAAAACTAGGAGAATGTGGTGAAGGAAAAGATGGAGAAAATTACTCTGAGCTAATAGAGCTGAAGATTGGAGAAGATGCCTGGCAAGGAAATGGACACATGACAGAAGTTTAGAGAAAGAGAAAAAGACATCAAGCTGGAAAGGGAGTGACTAGAAAGGTTGGTGCCCAGCAGAAAATGTGCATATGCAGAGCCTGAAGTGAGGCACAGCATCCCATTTTGTCTAAGCATTACAAATGATATTATCAAAATACCTTATGGTCAACTTGTGACGATCATTCACATAGGACAACAAATTACAGTCAATTATTCTGTAACTAAAGCAGCAGAAATCTGAGCAGTTTGCCTAAACCACTATGATTAACCACTCTAGAAAACAACTGGTCCCATTTTCAAAACAAGGAGACATTATACATGTACAAAATGAATATTCTTTTGCTAAATTTGCAAAGTCAAACACTTTGGAAAAAGGAAAAGCTAGTATCAAGGCTATATTTTTCTTGTATAAGCCTCTCATGCAGATGCATTAAGACATAAACATATAAAGTTTGCAGATGATCTTTGTCTTAATCAAAAACCAGCACATTAGTTCTAATCTAACACACTGCTCTTTAATATCCTGGGGTTTTTTCCCTGGATTTTCACTTGTGTCTGAACTACCGAAGAAAATAAGACAGGCAGTGTTCTTTGACTGACAGCAAGTGACAGCCAAGTCCAGATCTACATGGACAAACTCTGCTTCTTGCCCCCAAAACAGACTGGCTGCATCTAAACTATTACGAAATGACCTGGGTCCCCAGCTTGTGTTCATGCATTGACTGCGCAGATGTTCTTTGTCTTGAATAAAAAACATACCAAGGGGGTCAATGCTAAAAGTGACAGAGTATGGAGAACTGTAATCCCATCTTTAAGCACATATACTTTCTCTGTTCTGATTGGTAGAAGAAGTATAGCCAATAAGACTAGAATTCCATGGAAGAAGCTTGTGTTACGTAAATAAAGACAATCATCATGTACATGGGGCAGCATCTTCAGATCTGGTGTTTCCAAATAAATGGACTTGTCTTTAAAACTTCAATAACGTGCTTTTAATGTCATTTGTCTGTGCACTGCCTAATTCAGATAGGGACACCTTGCCCTGCATAATAAGTTGGTTGGCAAATCCAGAAAGAAACAAAAAAAAATATCTAAAGAAACAAAATAAAAGAGAAATACTATAGGACTGCAAATCTAAGCTCTCTTATTAGGTAGCATTCAGGTTTTATGCCTTAGCACTGAAAAAAATTCATACATTATGCATGTGTATCACTAATTCCTGAAATAGTATGTGCAGCATTGCATTCTGTAGACAAGCAACTGGCAGGTGTTTTTTACAATAGTAAGATGAATTCACAGTATGGGATATGTTGATTGCTCATGTCAGTCCCTTTGAAATTTTAAAGCGAGAGTAATCAGAGCTATAAATCTCTCCTAAGTATAATTAGATTACTATTTATACCTAGTGTTGTTAAAACCAGCCTAAGAAATTACTTTTAAGGCGTCATTACTGAAGAAATAATCTCTTTAAAACAATAATCACTCAGTTAAGTACAAATCATATACCTACTTTCTATAATGAGAACACATAATTCAAGTATTTAAGAATACTGAATGTCTTTTCCTATTTAAAAGTTTGATAATAGCATTTTCAGACTTCAACTCTGAAACTTCAAGTTTTTCACATTATCTAACACGTCTGGGACCATCCCCCAATACTATAATGCACTGAGATGAAAGATTAGATATAGTGGCACTTCTGTACAGAAGGGACCCTTTGAGGGATGCAAGTTTTGTGTTACAGAACGTGAAGGTTAGGACTACAGTAGGGAGTATTATGATAACGAGGCAATTATGATCAACTGACTAGAACTGGAGTTATCTCCATAGACGTTTTATCTTTTAGGAGCATATTAGGAATTCCAAAAGATGGTAAATACATATAATCTCATCCAATGGCTCACTCTTGTTAATTTACATTTTATTTCCTATGGAAACTACCTTGATTTTTTTTTTCTTCTAAGGTATAGCGACATGGAATCAGTAAAACCTGAGTGTCTAGTACCATCTTTTGATTAGGCAGATCTCAATAAAGATATTTACATGATAAAAAGAGAGATCTTTAATCCCTAAGTAGAAGCATGGCATTCTAGATGAATGGGTTATTTTTAATTTATCAGAATGTTCCAAGATGAAAGTGTTCATGGTCAGTCACCTCACCACAGAGCTGCAAGCTTTAGTCAAAGAATGCTTATACAGCTCGAAGCTTGCTGGCATTCTGAAGTAAGCACTTATTAAACACTAGCAATTGCATGAAGAACACCAACAACAGAAGCTACTTCCAAATCCATGACTGGAATAAACCAGGAAGATAAAAGATCAAGAGGTTGCAGTAATAAGACAGATATTACATTAATATATATTGTCACAGGGTCCAGAAGCAAAAGAGCCTATGCCTCCCTTGCTATGTATAAACTTCAGCAGACTTTGTTCCTCATTTTTCTAGTGGAAATTCATGATCTTGTAGATTGTTTCATGCAAAACAGACTCCAGAACTCAGCAGCTCTTGAAGAGGCTTTGTCCATAACCTACAACCCATGTGAAATCAAGAGCAAAACTGCCCCCAAGGTCTCACAGCATTTTAAAGTTAGTTCTCATATGGAACATCCTCTCTTTCCAAGGAATCACTTCATTGCCCCATTAATATTTTATTACACAAAACTCAGAAATGGAAAAAGCATATGTTTGGAATGATATGTGGCAATAAGAATAGGACCCCATTTTTATGTAGTTTTCCATTGCATGATCCAGCTCATGTATTTAACAGTTTTGGTTCCATTCTCTTCCAATTTTAGTTTTCTCTTAGAATCTTCAGCTGAAGAATTTTTCTAAAATAGATGTATTTTAGCATAAATGTCAAGAGGCTTTTTTTTTCATCTCTAGATATTGTAAAATGTAGTATTGGCCAAGTCTAGCAACTTATAAAAATCAGAGTTTAAGCATAATTGTTCAGGTAATGCTACTCTCCCATAAGGCACAATTTAGTTTTCTAGTGCTATTACACCTTCTATTAACTCAGTGTTTGTCATAAAGTAATGGTGTATGCTGAGATTTTGATTTTGTTTACTTTGCTACACATTACTGATATTTAATAGACTGTATCAGTTCATTTATCTCAATTATAAATACCATTTAAACAGTTACATCCTTTATTCACAGACACTGTTTTGGATTTTTAAGGAGTAACAGGACAGATCCTTCACAGCATTAGTCTTTCTCTATACCATGTTATTATGATAAAACATTCCACTTCTGCTCTCATGGGTAATAGTGCTCTTGACTTCAGTGTCATAAGAATAGGTATCAGGAGCAGAAGACACCTCCTTATTCAACACACATATCTAAAACTTTCTTTGAGATTCCTAACATTTAATTTTAATTTTTTTAAGAGGCCCAAACACAGGCTCCACTGAAGTATACAAGCAGCATTATTAAAGACAATATCTACAAATATTGCCACGACCATCAAACACATTCTAACACAAGTAACCATTCTTTCAGGTGCGAGGCTCCATGCAAAACCACATTCATTCAAATAACCTACTGTGCTGGTTCTGGCTGGGGTAGAGTTAATTATCTTCATGATGGCTGTGTTTTGGATTTGTACTGAGCAGTGATGATGACAATCAAGATGTTTTTGTTATTGCTGAGCAGGGCTTACACAGAGCAAAGGCCTTTTCTGCTTTCCATACTGCCCCACTGTTGAGAGGTTGGGGTGCATGGGAAATTGGGAGGAGACACAGCCAGGACAGGTGACCCAAACTGACCAAAGGGATATTCCATACCACATGACATCATGCTTAGTATATAAAGTGGGGGAAAGAAGGAGGAAGAGGAGTACATTTTAAGTGATGGTGTTTCTCTTCTCAAGTAATATGTGATGGGGCCCTGCTTTCCAGGGGATGGCTGAACACCTGCCCATGGGAAGCAGGGAATTAATTCCTTGTTTTGCCTTTCTTATATGCATGGGTTTTGCTTTTCCTATTGAAATATGTTTAGCTCAACCCATAAGTTTTCTAACTTTAACCCTTCTGATTCTCTCCCCAGTCCCTCTGGTGGGGAAGCAAGCAAGTGATGGTACTTGTTTGATGACTGGCGTTAAACCACAACTACATACACTGCTTTGTATCTGCTTCTGCCTGTTTGATAGAGACACTGTGAATGGTGCACAGGGTGGAGTGTTATGAATGCCCAAGTGTGTTATACACAACCCACACGGTGCTCAAATGACTTAAAGTCCAGGAGCAAAAAAGAGAGGAAGAATCAGGAAAATTTTAAAATGTTCCCAGTTTCACATTCACTTAGACTCAGCTGCATGTATCTTCTTGGCCATTTGTTAGCAGCTACCAGTAAGCAATGATGTCCAAAGGGAAAATGTATTCTAGTTAAAGATTGGCTTACAGCCTCATCAGCCAGGTTTTACAGCTCTTAAAGCACAGCAAGAGAAATATTAATACTGAACTTGTTGCAGAGGGGCTTCAGATAGCAGGACATCATTTCTTTCATAAGTGCATTTAGCTGGAGACAGCAGAGTTACGTTAAGAAGGAAGCGGGGACTTCTAAAAATAAAATGTCTAGAAAATAAGTTAAAAACAGAGAAATGCTATGCTCTCAATTTGAAGTAATTCATTTTTTTTCTGAAAATGTTCCCAAGACTCAAAATGTGTCCTTTGAGTTCTGAACACCCTAAGTACAGTAGCATATGTCTTTGCTGTTTAACCAAATCCTCCAATGATTGGAACTGTTTCTAATTTTTTTCTGTGTATGTGTGTACATAGAAGGGAATATTATTTATAACCATCTAAGGACTGGCACAGCATTTTTGAATCAATGCCATTCTACACATCAATGTTACAGTTGTTCTATATTAATCTAATTGTTTTAACAACATTTGAAAGTTTGTTCTTAACTAATATAGGTTTACATGTTCTACAGTTCTAGCCTGTTGGGTAATAAGGTCCTAAAGAAGGTTTCAGCACTACCTTTTGCACTAATACTAAAAAAAAAAAACCCAAGACACCACAAATACATACCTGTTCAAGGACCTCCCAGTATTATTAATGTCTCCAGGAAGTCTCAGTCTAGCTAAACTGATGTAGGATTTGAAGTGGTAAAACTAAGGAATGTAATTTCTGCAAAGAGAAACACCCTAGGGGATGGTGGAGAAGAAAGATTTCATAGAATTCAAAAATGAGATAGCCAAAAATATTAAAGCGGGAAAATAAAAAAGTAATAGTCAATTAAGCCAGAAGGAACTGAGACAGAGAGTTTACACTGTTTCTATTCTGGAAGGCCGCTGTCCTTGTCTGTGGTAGTACTTCCCTTTATCTCATCAGCAATGTGTTGCATCACACCCAGGGACAATTTCTGGTGCTGATATTTTACAATAAAATCAGAAAAGTCTAAGGAAAGTCATCAGCTGATTAGAGTTTCATTTCTAAAAGAGAGAAGCACTTTTTCAGTGAAGTCACATTCATAGTTTTTGGGTTGGAAGAGACCTTAAAGGCCATCCAGTTCCAGTGGCCCTGCCACTCACTGTACTTACTTGAAGTCAGTTCTTTTCTTTCCTCCTTTATTTTTAAAATAATGCAAATATTTTCACATTATCATGTTTTTTTGCCTAACTTTAAGCCCAAGTAGGCAAGCAAACTTGTGACCACCCACTAGGATGATGTTACTGACTTTGATAGATACAAGAAACATAAGGGTGGCAGCAAAAAATAATATTAGGACACTCCAAAGATGTCTGTATAGATTGAGGAAAAGTCACAACAGGGCCTAGTGCTGAGACCGAATTTTTAGACACCACTAATGACACATTCTTGGAGCTACTAATGAGGAAACCCACAAGAGGGAACCAACAAGAGGAAATCCTTGAACCTGAGCAATGTGTTGGGCAGTTCTGAAACTATCTCTCATCTAAGAAATATACAGCTGTAATTGTAAAGTTTGTGGTTAAAAGCAATTGCCAATGGGGTTTCAGCATCCTTCTTCATAGAAATCTGAACACTGAAACCAAAATCCTGCATCCATCTTCTCAAAACTCTCAGAGTAGAAATTTGAGCTACAAGTCAATAATTTCCATGAAGGTCAAGCTGATTGCTTCACAGAGGGATTAAGGCCATCATAAAAACAGGCTCAAACTGCCACCATGGAGAAATACCAGAATTTTACTCCAGAATATAATCACAGTCCATCTCTAATAGAAAAGTGAAAGAAGTACAAAATGGGACATGAAATGGAGCCACCTTATTGTTTGCACATATGGGTTAATGAATTCAAACCAATAAATCTCACATAAGTTTGAAAGTAATAATTTAAATGCATGTGTATATGAAACAGCTATTTCAGCTCTCTTTGTACTTCTTACCACTTTACTTCCAATGCACATATATTTTTAATTGCCTAGCTTCTCTGTATTATCTTTTACTATTCTTAGTCTAGGAAGTATTATTAGATGAGCTTTATCACTTTAATTGTTCTAATTTAATGTTGTGCTTTTTAGTAGAAAATCTAATTTGAAATGGCAAAGGGTTAATTATGGAATTTTCCAGGGGAATGTCCCAAGGAAAGAAAAAGATATGAACTAAAATCAGTGAAATGCTAAATTTAGAATCTAATTTCTAATTCTAATTTTACTTCATAAGGTACTCTTATATTAACCCTACATATGGAGAAATATCTCTGAAATATACTGTGCATTTAATGTTTTGAATACCACTCCACATACGAGAAAAATGGAGCATATGTTAAAGAAGAACCCTAAGCAAGCTTTTATTTAATTCAATTTATTTACGCACCTGATTAAACATGTATATCTGAAGATTTTCATGTGTCATTTAAAGTATAAATAGTTGTAATTATATGCAACAAGCTCAAATTCTCTTTATCTTTCACAAACTCGATCTTCTGAAGTTCTCAGTTTAACTATGCCTATTTGTTTAATAATCTCAGTTTGCTGGATTCCAGTGTTTTCAGAGATTTTATATTAATACTTGAGACAGGAGCATTTTAGGCAAATCAACATCACATAAAATATAAATCAACTCTCTGCTGCTCAACAAACATGCATACAGACACAAGCACAGAGCCCTACTGGGAAATAAGTCCAAACAAAAGTTTCTGCACCTTGCATTTTGTGGAGATGCGGACAGTGTCAGCTGAGGAGGTTTGTTTTGATGGAAGCTGTGCATTTAGAGAGGAGAATACTTCAGAGAATGGTCTGTGGCTTCCCAAAGAACCAAAATCCTGCCCAGTGATTGCTGAGGTTTAGGCAGAAGAGACTCCCCCACCACTGACCCTTTCAGAGTTAGTCACCAAAAATGCAGTAGCACACAAGGCAAAAAGGGTTTGGGAGAGTATTTCAGCTAGTCTGCCTCTGCCCTCCCTAGTTACTTCTATCTGGTGACTGCTCATTGGTTGCTATCTCAACTGGCCTATTTTGTTTGTTCAGACTGAAAAAGGTAAAGCCCATCTTCTCAGGAGCTTCCCAGAGTTACAAAACAATCTGCAGTGATGACTTCCCATGAGATTTTCTGATTTGAGCCAGTTACTATGTCCCAGAAAGAAAGACTGGCTTTAAGGGGCAGTAAATCTGTACAAGAGTCCAATATTCCTGCATCTGTATTTGTAGTCTCATACACATCTGTGGACAATTAATTTGGTCAACCATATCAACCTTTCTCTTAGAGGGGCTAACAGGCCTCACTCAGTACACTGGGATAAGAAACAGGGGAATTAGCTTCAATTTCAATGCTACCTGTTTACTGTATCAGTTTGAGCAAATCAGTTTGAATAAATCAGCAAACTGCTTAATTTCCAATTCTATAAGTAGAAAGTACATAATTTACTAACTTTTTTTACTAATTTACTAACTTTTGTGAGACACACTTGGTTACTTGAATGAAGAGAGGCTGACTTTAGAAATTTGTTCTTAAACAAATTTCTAATTCAAATCCCAATGCACAGCAGTGGAAGTTGAATGCCTAAATCCTTTAACCATCTTTATTGAAGTCACTTTTCCTGCCCACACATATACACACACTTCTCATAAACTACTCAAACCTCTGCATTTTGTTGGCAAGACATTCCTCATAAAACTCTCAAACAGGCCATTTGTACTCTGGCTATTAAATGCTTTTAGAAAAAGACAAAGTTTACAACTGGCAAATGGAAACAAGGAAGTTTATTTTTCATATATTAAATAAAATGAGAGTCTTGGGTCATGTTGCTGTTACCCAAATTGAATGTGTCATATACTGCAACTGCACAACAGAGCATATGTAGTTGTCTCTTCATTCAAATTGTCAGCTCTCTATCAAATTTTTAAATAGGTGAAACTTAGATTATAAATTATTCTACCACCTTAGATTATTTATTTAGACATGTGGCAGAAAAATGCAAATCTATCCACTTGCAATTACGAATACATAGAATATATGCTTATGCACTGTAACTTTGATGGTAAGGAATTCATTGGAAAACATCTATTTTCTGGTATTTATGTTCTTTGGAAAACATTTCTTGGAATCATATCTGTGTGCTTCACTCAACTGAAGGACTAACAATGCACTGTAGTTTATGTCTGGCCTCTAGATGATGCTACAATGCTTTTAACTCTCTGACATTTAATAGTATGATAAATGCAAGCAACTTTGAACTGTATTCAAACCATTTGGTACAGTAGCTTAAAAGCAACAGAAAAGTGACTGTGTTTACAAAAAAACCCCAAACAACAGAAGCAGAGAATGATCAAAACCTTTTTCTGTGGAAGGTTTCTATTGCAAGTGGATCAATGTTAAGCACAAGACAAAAACTTTTCTAGAATTGTTTTGATGCATTTCATAATGAAGACCCTGTGACATCCTGCAATCTGTAGCAACAACTCTCAAAATCCTTATCCCTCAACCTCAGATTCCTCCACCACCATGAAATACTATTAATTCCAATCTAATTTGCCTTATGTGCCATGTATCTACCTCACATGTATGAGGCTCACTGACAGATAACCATTGGTAACGTGAGGATTATAGAAGATTTCATGAGTTTCAGGATATGCTTTCCTGGTGACTCAGCCTAGTTGCGGAGCACATTAAATGCCATGATGTTGCCCATGTGGTCCCAGTGAGAGACAAGTTTCTCTCACTTTGGGAAGCACTTCTAGCTGCTTCTAACATCGTGCCTGAATAGACCTTGGCTGTTTCCTAATCCCTCTGTTTCCCATTTCTCAGTGATGACTTCCTGTCCACCCACTGCTTGGATCCATGAAAGGATTCAGGAAGCCTACATTTATGGTTCCAACAGCAAAAATTTGAAAACAAGAGTTGCAGGCAGGTTACCAAGACAGTAAAAGAAAAGAGTTGGGTTTCTTTGGTTTGTAGTTGGGGTTTTTCTAGCAAATCAGATGCACTACAGCAAACCAATGAACTTCACCTCAGATAGCCTCTCATCTTGGCCTCTTGGGAAAAGGCTTAATGTTGTGAGAGGAATAGGTGCTAGCATCTTACATTTAAGAAGTTAAAAACTTCAATAGAAGTGAAATTGGTGACAGGTTCTTTGTTTTAATCCTTAGAAAGGAAACTACATTTTTAAAATTTATATTTTTCACCTGATGGTTGATAGTGATCAAAAACAGTGACTAGCCAATGGCAGCCATCCTGCCATGATCATATCAGGTTATGCTACACTGCCACACAGATGATCCCCCTTAAGTTGTCTGGCAATAAGTCCAACTGGAGACATATTAACTTTAAGAGATTAACATGTTAAGAAGCCGTAGATTCGCAGTCTCATTAGTGAATATATATCATTAGTGAATGATTTCTTTACCATGTGAGGCTGCAAAAAAGCCATTAATCAGTGTTGTTGATTTTGCAGGTGACACCATCTTCTCACATTGTAAGAATTGTTGTGTTGGAAAGGCTGACTTTCAGCCTTACATCTAGGTTATTGGTTATAAGGATGCCTAGACAACCATCCCTACTTTGCCATGTAATCTTTTTCCTACCCCAAAGGCCAAGGGAGTCTCCTGGCTTACACCTTTCTACTTGTCCCAACAAGCTGACTTTTCTCTAGCACCCTTCTTAATTAAACTAACACTAGCACTAAACTTTAATGCTAGTGCTATCACTAACGCTAAACATGAACTGGGGCCTTTATATCCTGGAGAAGACAGTAAAATAATGAATTTATTGTGTGCCCATATAAGTGTAATTCGTTCAAATGAAAGAAATAATTGCCTGCAGGGCGTGCTCAGCATCACTCAGTGGCCTGCAGCCAAATGAGTCCTTGTAAACTGGGGAAGAGGTGGAAAGGAACTCTGCATCTTTTTTTTTTCTCCACTTTTTCACTCCTAGCTGCTGCCAAAGACCTCAGCCTTTGTGGCCAAGAGATAAATATGTCAGTGTCTACAGTTGTGTGGAAGATTATTTATGGGAGGTGGGGGGAGGGAGTTCACATTTGCCTTGCATGAGGTAATCAGTTCCTGTGTATACCTCAGGAAGCTGTTACAAGGCTTAAAAAAAAATTAAAAGGAGATTATGCTTGTGCTTCCAGGGTCTATCCAAAGTGTTGTACAACAGTTTCTCTGAGCATATGGATCTGTAGTTAGATGCAGTGGTTCATAGACCAGCAAGACAGCAAAGTCTTTCAAAAAGAAGCTGTGGAAAAAATACCAAGAGGACCAACAGCCAAAGAATAGTCATGGCTACAGCTTCTGACAGCTTTTCAGGCCAGAGAGAGGGTTTTTCGTGACAGTCCCTTTAACATTAACCATTTCCACATCTTGATTAGATGCAATAGCACATCAAGTGAGGGGAGAATTCTAGCAAGCAGAGCTGAAACAGGTATCACTGCCACAGCACTCCTCCTGCCAGCTGCCTCTCTCTCTACTCTGCAGTAAAAATGGCACGGGTTCAGGTGGATTCCCATACCACTCACTCTCTGCATCAGAGGAGAGGAATTTCAGAAGCATGAATGGAGCATGGCACAGGAACAAGCAAACATTCAAGGGAAAGCCTCATGAATGTCTAGATTCTAGCAAGTTTGAAATCCCATGTACTTACTGAAAACCCATGGCACTATAGTAGTCAGCCTTCACAGCCATATTGTACATTCACTGAACCATAGAATCATAGAAATATGATCATAGAGCATTGAGTCCAACTGTTGACCCACCACCATCATGTTCACCACTAAACCAGACAGAAAAGAGAATCACAGAATCATAGAGTCATAGAACCATAGAATCATAGAATCATAGAATGGCTTGGGTTGGAAGGGACCTTGAAGATCCAAACCCCCTGCCATGGCAGAAACACCTTTTATTAGACCAGGTTTCTCAGAGCCCCCATCCAGCCTGGCCTTGAACATCCCAGGGATGGAGTATCTGTTCCAGTGCCTCACCATCTTCACAATAATTTCTTCCTAATATTTAACCTAAACCTACTCTCAGTTTGAAATCATTCCCCCTTGTCCTATCACTACATGCCCTTGTAAAAGGTTTATCCCCATCTTCCTTGTAGGCTCCCTTCACGTACTAGAAGGTCTCAATTAGGTCACCCTTAAGCCTTCTCTTCTCTGGGCTGAACACTCAGAATTCTCTTAGTCTTTCCTTACAGGAGAGGTACTCCATCCTTTCAACCATCTTGCACTCAGTCTTGTTAAAACTTATGAGATTCCCACATGTATTTCAAACACTTCCAGGGATGGTGATTGGAATTTTTTTAAGGAGACTCTGCTGTTTAGGAGTATCTGAAAAGGGAATGGAGGGAATGGTTCTTCTGGGGCTCCATGTGCAATCCAGGGGGTGCAGTGGGTTTTCCCTTTACCAGGTTCAGCTCTGAGTGGAATTGAGCACAACCAGGGCTGCCTGCCTTGTCAGATTTTCTACTAACAGAGCCGGTTGAGGTTTAATCAGATGCTGGTAGGGGCACAAGGCAAGAGGACCATGAAGTTTGCCAGAATGCAGTTCAGCTGGATAAAATTTTTTGAGCAAATTTGATTCAGCAATGTGAAGTTAAACTGGATGGAAGCTTTGAGTCATGGGGATTTTAATCTAGGATGAGACACCCCAGAGTTTGTTTCTTGAATTGCAGAACTGTGGCCTTGAGGCAAGGCACTGAAGTTAGTAATAGGCTGAAGGTCAGAGCAGAACGTGCGGTGTGTCAAATGATTCAGAGAATAAACAGACTCAGGAAGGGCAAACACACAGGCCTCAGAGGCAATACAATAGACTGACCTTCTCAACTTTCTTTCTTCAGCCTACTACGTCACTAGACATAAACGCGGGCAAGGAGATAAAATAAATGAAAGATGGATCTCAGCAAGTGGTCGGGTTTTCAGCTACTGGCTGCTCAAGCTGCCTTGTGTAACAGAGTGCAGGGATGAACACGAAAACAAGCAGAGTGCTTCTAACCAGCTGTTTCAGCTTTAGTACCAACCTGGAAAATATTAGCAGATGTATTTTCAAATAGTTCCAAAAAAAAGGGGGGGGGGTGGAGGAGAGAAAATCTTTTGCAAACATTCTTATTGCAGGTATAGCTTTGATACAATTTCTTAGAGAAGGCATTAGACAGTGGATTTATTTGAAATGTATTCTAAAATGTAAAATAGCAATTAGAGCTAAAGAAGGCTTTTCTGCTGGCTGTTGTTTGCCAAAAAAATATAAATTTATATTACCCAAATTTATCACAAATACACTAAATCTCATCAGTTTTTCATAGTCAAAAACATCCTCTAAAAGCCAAAACATTTCATTTTGATATTTTCAAAACAGAATATTAAGATTCTGGTCTCAAAAGGTTTTGAAAACATTTTACTTTTTATTAAACAACAAATTAAAATGAAACTAAATGTTTAATCTGGAACAGTCCCCCACACCCTTGATTAAACCGGTGAAACAAAAATAAATAAACAAACAAAAAATAGTCAATTATTTGCACAGCTGGACCATTAATTAGGAAATAAAGGCAACACAATTGATATCTAGTGACTACTACATCTTCCTCCAATATGGTCTTTGAATAAAATACAAGCAAGAAAGACTAAAGCAGCTTTGAACTACAGCTCTTTAGGTAAAGGTTGGATTTCCCAACATAGTCCCACATCAGCTGGGCACTGTTATCCTCAAAATTCTGCTACAAAAGCTCTGTGAGCACCAGAGAATTTGTGTAGGTGAAATTACCACCAAGAAGTTAATAATTGTCTTTCCTTGAAGGAATAAATTCAAGCCAAACACACAAATATAAGAAGATTTCTTTATAGATTTGAGATCCAAAGCCAAATGGTGCTGCATAAGGGTTTCACTACCCTCCAAAAAATTCTTAAGCAGTAAAAAAAGACCACAGAGTAAAAGGAAATAAAGCAAAAGGAAGGAGCTCCTCTGCCCTTATGCTGAGCTGACCCTGGACTGATGACAGCTTCATTTTCCACTTGGCACAGGATGAATTTGGAACGCCCCCAACTGTATGAGAAGTCCTCCCAAAAATCCTGTGGCCCAGTTTTGACCTGAAGCAGAGTCCAGCAGCGTGGGTGAATCAAATCAGTTAACACCTTGTCAGAAATGAAATAACATAACAAAAAAAATGCAAACCAAAATACCCACCAAACAAACAAACAAGCAAATAAACCCCAATACCAAAGAGGGAGAGGGAAAAAGAAAGGAAGAGGGAAAGCAGAAGGAGAGAGAGAGATGGAGAGGGAGAGGAGTAGAAGCACACTCCCACAATTTGTTTAAGGGATGTGATCAGAGCAGGGCAACTCACTTGTTCATTTCCAAACTGAAAACCAGAATCAATTCCTCAGTGGCCATCCTGCACACAGAAAACTTTCTGTATTTTAAGCAGCATGTTCAAGTTAAAAACTGCTTATTATTTCCAAGCAAATATCAATTTCAACTGCATAAGTGCCCAAATAGAGATCGATGCTACGCCGGGCTCTTCTTAGTGACCAAAGGGGTGGGAAAGGGAGGCATTGTCTGTAGCTAGATTCTGAACTAGCATAGCCTTAAAGACAGTTGGAGCAGCCCGGGATTTACTGCTGTTTATGCAACAATCTGGACTTTACAGCAGTGGTGGTTTGGCAGAGCATGACTCTGTTTTGCACTCACTCTATTTGCAAAGGAGTTGTTTTTGCTGTGTTTATAGTTGGGGAAGGAGCTCCCTTCTGTCTGAGGCCATAACATGCCAGTTAATTACATCCAGGGTAAGCTCTTTTTGCACTGTAGTAGAGGCAAATCTGCCTGCCAGAAACAGCCACTGAGAAATTTTCTAGCACTTAAAAGCAAGGAAACCCTGATCCTATGTACAAGGCGCAGCAGTCAAATTGCAACACACGTTATACTCTTACACACTAGGAGCATGTGACATTTGGTAACCAAAGGCTTTGGTTATTCCTAAGAGGTAGCAAGTAAATAGCATTCTTGTCAGAAGTGGCAAACACCTGTTTCTCTATGAAGGTGGACAGCAGAAGCTTTCCCTAAATTTGAAGTTGTGAATGTATTACTGCCTGAGAGATTCTGAAAGCCTTAGTCACCAGGTTTTGGGGCAAGGAGCATTCAAGTGGCCTCGAGAAAGTGCAAAGGATTACTGCATGAATACAACTAACTTAAACTCATTACTGAGCTTCTTGTTCCTCTTTTGATACAAGATTATTTTGTTTTGCTGTATTATTTTGGGGATTGTTTCTTACTTTCAGATTTCTTTTTACTTTAATTCAACTACAATAATTTATTAGTCCTCCCCACACCTCAGTTCCTGGACTGCAATGCAAGCTCTGCCTTCAGTTCCTCTGGTGTGTTTCAGACCATATGAAAATAGCTTAAATTCCTTCTGGACTTGAGGCAGCCTGGCAAACAGACTGTTGTTTTAATATTGTTGTTAGATGCCTCATTTATAAGGCAAATAACTCATATCCCATCTAAAGTGACTATTGATAAATAAGAGCTCACTGCAGGCAGAATATATAGGCATATACTGAATAGTAAAATTGCGGCAACCCAATGACATCTGCAGCAAGCACACCTGCTGCCTGACACCAAGTAGTACCTGAAGCTCTGGCTCCACTGATATTTTTGCCCAGAGTTCAATGCCTTGAATGTCATTTTTTGCAGGCTGTTCTCAAACCTGTAAATAAACCGTTCATCTAAGGATGATATACAGCAGCTGAGGTACAGGCATCTAATGCCACTTACTAAGACACTGATAGATAAAGCTCAGGAGTCCCTACTCGCATGACCAGGTAGGCAGAGGCTGGACAAGACTTCTAAGCGCATAGAAAACATCATTCAGGCCTACTTTTATGCACCCGCATTGCTCTTTAATACACCTCATGGGCTTTTACTGTCATTTAGGCTCAGCTTCTGCCTCCAAACCTTCAGTAAGGAACTTCTACTCCTAAACCACTTGAGCTAAAAAGATACCCAGATCTGCTTTAAAGGTGTTTATGATGACTGAGCTGCCACAGAGAGATTCTGTAGATAATTAGAATTAGCTCCAAAGAAGAGGTTTAATCTTTTCAATGTGCCCCTAAATCTTGTCCTAAAAGAAGTCTTTCTCAATTCAATTCCCAATCTCCAAAGAGATACGTCACTTCAAAAATATATATTGGATGAAATCTTGGACACAGGCTGTGATTTAGGTTCTCAATTTGTATGTGCCGCCTGAATAGCTTTAAGATGTTACAGCAGTCAGTGCCAATTTATTCCAAAGGATTATAATCATACGCTATAAATCACAGAGATGCCACACAAAAGCCATGTTGCTGTGGGATTCAGAATATTTTGGGCTGGGGATTTACTGGTTTAGTACTTCTTTTGTTCATTCTAAAACTGCTGTCATATTTTGAGTCTTACAGAGTATGGCTTTGTAAAGCAATGTTCCCTCATAAATTAAACTGCTTAGAAAAAGTGCTTAGTAATGATTTTACATTTTGGCTTAAACACAAACCTTTTTGCTTTGTTGTATTACAGCCTGTACTCCTCGTGGAGCTATCAACTGATTTAACAGCTTGCTTTTCTAGCTTCCCTTTTAGTTGAGAATTTCATGTAGTATTTCAACAGTCTTGATTCTTCTTCCACAATTCACAGAAAAAAGGTAATTTTCTTTTGCCATGGGAAGAAAAAAGTGGCTTTTGAAATGGACAAAGATCATTACATAAAAAGCAGTATCTTCACAGACTGTCAGATCCACCAAAAAGGAGCTTTAAAAATACAGTGTGGTCCATATATGTATTTAATATAATGCCTGAAATGATGGTAATACTTCTCAGGGGATTTGTGAGAACAAATTCATTAATATTTTCACAATGCTTTCAGATCAGTCTTTCTCTATTTCCTTGTTTTTTTCTGGTTATCTTAAAAGAAGGCTCAGTATGAAAGCATAGGCTTGATCCCTTGGGAACGCAGTGTATGTTGCATAAACAATTGATTTTACATGTTTAGCTATTAAGACACATTTTAGAGAGGTTTCAAGACAGCTTTAAAAATCCAGTGCTTCAAATTTGTGTTGTGGTCTGCATAAATACATGGATTAAACAAAAGAAAGATGGGGGGAAATGTGATTTTATTTCTGAATGTATGTTTGCAGAAAGCTAAATTCTTTGACAACTTTGCCATACCAAAGTGTTCCTGCTCTGGATGCAGAGTTGAAGAACAGCCTACTACAATGTGTAATGTTGCTCACAGTGTAGTTGCTGCATTACTAATATTCTGGCAGTGAACAAAATTGATATAGGGCTGTAGTAATCAAATTGTCCTTGTTTTTATTGGATTGCACCTGTGCTTTAACATCGACTCTATTTTTAACAGTTAATATGACATTAATACAAATAAATCATATAAGGCTTGTTCTTAATGGATTTGCAGCATGCATGCTTATCACACATGGTAATGTATTTCCAATTCACATTAATCATAGGAGGATAATACATTGGACAATAAACCACATTTTTGACAGGTTTGTGCAAGTTTAGATTTGCTCAGCTGAGATCTCCTTTTCCTCAAATCATCTCTACTTGATTTATGATTCAAAAATTTCCTATGACATCCCTCCAGCTTGTATGATTGTTGAGTACATTGCTGCAATCCAGCTTACTATTCCAAGTGACTATATGTCTGAATCAAATATTAAACTCCATTTTAGGGCAATTTGTGTTCCCAGAAATCTGTATAAAAGCTTTCATTTTTTTTTATACTTATGCCCTATGGGTCTTGCCATTTTATGCCATTTAAATGAAGGAAACACAACAATATACTCAAACAAATCATATAAGATCTGTGCACCCACACTCAAGGCACCAGTCCTATTACAAAACAAAACACAAAAAAAACCCTGATCTGAAACCCCCACCAAGACAGCTACTTTAGTGTTACAGGTATTTTCCTCCCAGTCAATTTCTGTGTAACCCACAGGAACTAATTAGTGATGGAACCAAAGCAAACTCCACACTTCCAAAGACTGGGTGTAGATTTTTTCTCCATCATCTGTTTGCTATCCAGTCTGTGGCCACTTGCAGCATTTAGTTACTGGCCCCTTTCTGTGCTTCTATCTGCAAAGTGCAGATACTCAGCTTGGTGAGAAATCAAGGAGCATTACACAGAGGGGTGCTGGCCTGGGCCGTTCACTAAAATCAAGAAATCTATTGGTGTAAATGCAGAAATATGCTTGTTCTGCTCCTCAAGGTGCTGTTTGCAAACAGCTTACTTATGCCTGTGTAACACAAGTTCCATTTGAGCCCTGTGTTCTGTTTGTCTTGTACCTGTGAACATGAAAAATCTCAAACACCAAGAAGCATACTGGAAGTGTGACATGCTGGACATGTAAGCAAATTCATGTGTAGTTGGATAAATTCAAGTGGATTGGCTGACATAGCATTCTGCAGCAAAAGTTTGGATCAGGTCCTAGCCAAGATTTCTTCTCAAACCAGCTCACCCACTGCTTGTGTATGATAAGGGTCTTGGCAGTATATTTTCCATCCAGCAGGAAAAATTTTTAAGTGAATGTTTGACTGGGATCTAGCTTAACGAAGACAGTGACCATGTTGAATTATTGTTAATAAGGAGATGAGTGTGCCTGTTATTTTGAACCCAAATAGTTGTGCTCTCATCATGGTTCTGCTAAGACTACTAAATTTCAATATTGATCTATTGTCATACTAATACCCTCTATTTGGAAATTCAGGGGCTGAATATTCTGATTGACTTCCAGCTTTTGTGGCCTAGGATTAAAGTTTCTAATGACCATCTTTAAATAAAGCTGAAATCCTGGATGTGTGCATATCTTTGAGGATAGATGGCCCCAGTGCCATCCTAAGTACAGCTCAGATTCCACTGATAGGTAATTGCCAAGAAACCTTGGCCACAATGACATTAATGTATCAATGGTAAAGTTATAACCATAGTTTTTGGCCTCACTTTATTTATATTTTAGGGTGATATAGAGACATGAAAGTTCAGCATGTCTTATAGGTTTGTACTAGGCATCTGAGTGTAAAGACTCAGCTTTGTACTTAATATAAGGAAATACTCTTTTCTTGGGTGTATGTGAATTTAAAAGTATTTGCATACAATTTTTATCTCAAAAAATTATTCATATAGTACTGTCTTCACTGAAGGATCATCACTGGATTTCACAGTACCGACTCAGGCACTTTGTAAACAAAATACGAAAGGTTACAGTCACGTATCTCATTGGAGGCTATTATTTCATCAGTCTAGGAAGGAGAAACACAGCAGAACCAATTGTCAATCAATGTCTTCCATATCAGTGTTTTATAAAATGAAAAAAAACTTGGTCACACCTTGTTTCAGGTTTACTGAAATGCAGTCATATGGACCAAGACAAAGAAGTTCCCAAGTGTTCTGAAACAATCAAAGTTTATATAAATTAGTTTGTGATCCATATTACTCAACTGTATCATTTTATTTTATTGAACACACTAATGTGAAATAAAGACCCACATGTTCATAGTACACAGCCTGAAAGTTCTCCCAGCAAAGGAGAAATAAAAAGTAATTAGAGGAATAGCTGACTAAAAGGATTTAAATTTTTATTGAGACCTCTGGCTTATATAAAGCCTGCGTTAAATGTTATTTATCTGAATGTTTTACTCACCTCATTCCATTTCTTTAGATAGAAACAGAATGAATGCAATGGTTTTGTAAGCATGATTAACCCTATATTATTGTCAGAAAGAAAGGCAAAAAGAAGTATAATACATATGGCAGCAAAATAGGCTATCATAAAATACTGCCCCAGGACTATATCATACCAATCTAAATGAGTCAACAGCAAACAAGAAAGTATGCCTTGGATGTTTGATCTATCCTTTTCTAATTAAGATGAAGGTGACCTCATTCTTGTTTCTACACACTCATGAAATTATTCTAATTTCAGAGTCAAGCAATGATCTCACAAGGGCCAAGAAATGATTGCTTAGGCTTGATATATCCAGGTCAGTACACTTTAAAGCTACATGATATGTTATTACATTATTCACCTCTTAAAATGTGTAATGTTCCTTTCATTGATTTGTTATTATGTCAACAATGAAACTGTGTAATGATGTTATCCAATACAGACATATAACTTTTGGAGGGGTCTTTTAATAACTTTTTACATATTTTTTTTTTAATTCTCACTTTTTGATCTGATTTTGACACACAACCCTTGAAAGCTTTGAACCAAGTTGCACCAAATTTTCCCTTCACTGATGGCTGTAGTGGAGCTTTACCACTTATCAGTAGCTTTGTCAACCATACCCTTCCCAGTGACAAACTGAAAGCCTATGATGTATAGTACTTTCTAAAATCTGTTCTACAGGCAGAGTTTTGTCATGAACAGTTGAAAATTCTGCTCCTTTTCAATGAAGATAGGTCTGCCCATTTTAAATCAGCATCCAATGAACATATTGGTCAGATGAGGTCTGAATTATAGCAGTATATTTGTTCTTCACTCTGGAAGAGAAGGTTACACCAATCCCTTAACTGGTATCACTGTAATACACTGCTGTTCTTCCTTGACTTCTAGTTGAGAAATACAAACCCATTATAGTCATCAATTAAGTCTCCCAAGAAAGCAGATGTAGCATTGCATCTACTTCACAAAGAAATAATGAAGAAAAATGTTTTTCTCAAAGTCCAAGAGGCCGTAACTGAGCTGGCAAATATCCCCCAATTTCCAGTCAGTCTTTAAAAACAGAAACTGTCTTCTGATACTGACCAAGGAAACTCAAGAAAGCAGTATAGAAAAGGCTTTCCTTCCTAAAAACAGGCACGTTCCTGTGGATTAAGAATTAAAAAACAACACCAGCCCTTAGAAGCAATGTCCATCTTGGAATTGTATTTGTTTCAGTGAAGAGTAGGCCAGGAATATCTAGTCCCCATTATTGATAAGAAACCTGCATGATAGATTGGAGATGCTTGTTGACTTTTGCCCTAATGGTCCCAAATTTTCTCATTTCAGTTTGAATCAGCTGCTATACTGCCAAGAAAACAGAGTCACAGCTCTGTTAGCTGCAGTAGGGAAAAAAAAAAACCCAAAACAACAGATCCCCGCCAAAAAAGCAACACAGAAAGCCTTGCACAATGAAGGATTTTGAAATGCTATTTCTCATTATCTCATTCCAACTATTGCACAGTCAAAAGTACAGAAAGATTTAGAGAGCTGAAGGAACAGGGAGAAGTAGGTGCTGCTTTTAAATGCATTTCAAACACAGTGTTGTAATTGGAATCAACAATATAGTCCAGCAATTTTGTCTCACTGATAAAAAACATGTGTGGTAATATCCTTCTCCAGAAGGACCAGATGTCCAAGGCAGTCAAGGATTAACAAGATATTGCCCCAATCTGCCTCTGTATCTCAATTTGCCTAACCTATTGTGGAGCAGCCATTCATCAGGATAGCTCTAACACCCAGAAATCTGCAGCAATTTTTAATAAAAAACTCCTAATAGCTGATGTGGACTGTGGAAGGAGCCTCTCTCTCTCTCTACATTTCCTTCATTTTCTTTTTTTTCTATTATGCAATAACTTTTTCAGAGGCTGTTGGAGGTAACAATTTCTTTTCCACCACAACACAATTATTGCTGTTCACACTTATGAATTGTGGGATGTGGTTAATCAATGGAGAGGACTATGATCTCAGTGAGCTGTCTTTTTTAAAGATCTGGCCAGAGAGGCTTATAACACTAATACTCTGTGATCACTGACACCTTTCCTGTGCTGACAATTATCATCCATTCAGCCAAAGAGCTCAAATAAGCCAGTAATGTACCACAGCTATCCCACACAGCTTTGTCCATTTGTTTTTTAAGAGTGGGATTCAAGTAAGGGCTTCAGATAGCATTTGTCACTCATTCCAATATCCCACCACTCTCCCTTTCCTACTTGGAGCCTTAATTATGCGTGTTGGTTGTGTCATAAACCATGGATGGAACTTTTTCAGCTTGAAAATGAGATACTGTCATACATGTCAGAGAAGATCAAATGAAGCTTTCCAATATACTGCCCCAGAGGTATTAACTTCTTAGAGTGGCTCTCCTTTTCCCAAAGGATTGAAATAATCTGCCCAGAAAACATGAGCCTGGCAGTCAGCTCCAACTGTTTTAGTAGAAGACTGGGGGAGCTCCTGGTATTATTTAATAACTGTAGCTTCTGGCAAGGGTTTAATATGCACATTTAAGCACTGTATTTAGCTCAGTTTTTCTGCATGCTAGATTGGATCTGTGGGGCACTGAAGTACAGAGCAAAATGCGGTTATGCTTCCTCTGAGAATTTTTCACTCCCTCGGGTCCAGTCTTAACTAAGAATTGTTATCTTTCACCTGAGGCAGGTTCTCCTTTGCAAAGCTAACAATTTTATAGTTGTAAATAAAGAAACAGAAATAATCAGTGGTCCAAATAAAACAACAGCAATAGGCCCTTTACCTATCAAAATGTCATCTGAAGCCTGCTGTTTTCTCCACTTGTGGCTCCACAGGGCTATAATTTACTTTAGAAATTTGGTTACAATAGATGAGAGTGGAGGTTTCTTGAACCAAGCCAACTGAAACATTTTCAAATAGCAATCCTACGTATTATTCCACAGACCACAAAGAGAACAGTAGAATGAAAGACAAAAAATCCAGTAATGAAAGGTTTGCCTCTAGGAACCAATTTGTCTCTACACTTAATGACTTTAGGTGTGATAGACGTTATGGCTTGGAGTTCAGTAGAATCTAGTATCATGAAGAAATTCTGTAATGCAGCTATTCCTGTGGTATGATAACCCATTTTTTCACTATGAGTCTTGCAATGAAATGAAACACTATTACCTTAAAATGCCCCCAAGAGAATTTTATATCACACCTCCAGCCTGATTTAGAAATGCAGAACAGTATGTTTTCTGCATAAAACAGTATATCCAAAGTCTAGTAGCAAGAATAAACCCAATTAAGATGGTAACTGGAGTTGTCAGGAAATATCCCATTCCTCCACAAATGGGCAAAAGATGACTGAAGTCACCTCTCCCTTCTATGCCTACTTCTCTTACACGTGCACACAAACACAGAAAAAGTGCTTATTAAGCTGCTTCAGACAGCTATAATAAATCAGCAAACTCCAGTATTCCTTCCAGCACTACAAAGGCTGATAAACAACTGCTGATCCAGGAATGTCATGGGAAGCGTTTTGTGTACCAAGAACAACAGTGTAACGCATATTTGTGTATTGGCTACTTATTATATTGGGTCATAGATGTTGAATAAGTCAGAATACTCAAATTAACAAGTTACTCACATGCTACGTAATATAGACTCATAGAATTGCTTTTGATCTGTAGCAGAGCAGTATTCATAATTGCCTCACAGTGGAGAAGATCTCAGTAGAAAGTCTGGGCTAAGAAGGCTTCTAAGAGCTCAAGGGAACACACCAGCAAAAGCAGACCCAGCTCCAGCATGTGTTCAAGATATGGGCTGACCGTGGGCAGCCGAAAGAGGCACCTCTGCAACATGTTCATTAGCATCTCCCTGCATAGGAGGTCGCAGCAATCTGAGAGAGGGACCTTGAGCCTCCTGACTCTATGAAGGCAACCAGAGAAGACCAAAGGTTTTGAGACCTCCAAACAAGAAACAAAAAAAAAACCCCAACAAAACAAAACCACCCCAAACAAAACCAAAACAATCACCTAAAAATGAAAAGAACAAATAAAGTTTCAATTAAGTTACACACTCATTTTTCTCTTCTTGGATACTAATACTAAAGAAGAAAACTAAAAAGAAAGAAATGGCTCACATAAATCACATAACAAAATAGATGCATCAATAAACACAGGGAAATCATTTTGTTTATCCAGAAGTTTGGAGAAGTGTATGGGTATTGTATTAAAGGGAAGAAAAATGCTGAACTTTATGTCGTTTGTGTCTATGTTTCTTTAACAGCCTTCACACCTGAAAATAACACAAAAATGCATACAAAAAAAAAAAATGTCCCTACTTGCCACTTACTGGTCTACTTATAGGTCAAGACTCATCTCACTATCTTCAGATTTTATAAACAACCTTAACTAAAAAGCATGCAGACGCTATTTTTAGAGAAAATTAATCTTATTCAAATACAGTTAGTTGCAAATGTTTCTTCATGAACTGAAGACATCTGGATTATTTTATCCTCCTGTCATTCTCTGGCTGTGATATTGTTGAATACATGAGTGTGGGGAATGTCAGAAATTAATTCAATTCTAAAACTTGCATTAATTTAACAAACTGAAGCGGGGGGGGGGGGGAGGAGGAACATAAATCATTATACCCTTACCCCATCCCATATTTTAATAAGTGAAACATCAGCCTTCTTGTTCCCAATTTGTTAGAGAGGTTATAAGCCTTTCTGATTAGAATATTTCCACTGTAGTTTTGAGATTCTGTTGTAGCCTGAGGTTGGTTGAAAAAAATATGTGTTTTGAAAGGGTTAACTTGTGGAACCCACTATAAAAGGCAGCAGTAAAGACTGCAGCTCTGTTCAAAAGAAGACTAGCACTTAGAAGTGAGTGAAAAATAAATAAACCACTGTAGAGTAGAATCACAAGCTTATAGAGGCCTTGAAAGGAAACTGACCTCCTCCCATTCTAGAATGTGAGTATGCTATTCTAATTAAATTACACCTTTACTTTATTATTTCTAACTCTAGTTCGTTTATTTCATCCCAGATATATGCTTTATTGATTGATTAACATCAGGCACAATTCTCTCTACTTCTTTTTGCAGTTTATACCTTCTATGCACTGATCCTTCACCTCAATCAAAGAGGGGTTTTTTTCTATTAAAACAAAATCATGTTTATTCCTCAGCTAATCTGAAGCCAACTTTTAAATATTTAGCCCACAAGACTAATCCACAGGCACATTAGTTATGTTAGTTGAACCATAAAATAAAAACCCAGAAAAACTGATTTTTTTTCCTTTCTTCTCTGACACAAAGAAGTAACCAGATCTAACATATTCCCTGTTTGCAATTTTCATCCGATAGTTGCTTAGGCAATTTTCCTGGCAATGAAGTTTTAAGAAAGTAAAACACAAATCTGCCGAAGGTCAGGTTTGTGGTTAACTATGTTCAATCTAGTCACAATTGCAATGACTTTACAGGGCTTGTGGAGCAGGAGGCACCTAGAGTTACTGTTGAGGCCCAAAATACAGACTTTCTGACTTTATATCAGGGGCAGCAGAATCTATGGGCAAAAAAAAAAAAAAAATCAACACAGTAATAGCTTCCAGGGTTTGTGAAAATTTATGACAATTTGTAGATTGGTCTCCAGTTTTCACCCTTTCCCGTGGAAAAGAACATACAGTTGGAATGGACTTTAAAAAAACAGCAACATTTATATGTAGGTATCCATGTGTCACAGCAAATCTGGAACATTTAAATTTTAAGCATTAAGAAATATTTTGCCCCATATTTGGTACTTTGAATTTAGTAAAGAAATCATCAAATAGATATGATTAGGAAGTTTGTGTACCAGAGACACAGGTGATCAAAGAAACGAGCCTGCCATGTACAGAGTCAGTCCCTGCCCTCACTGGTCCCTGACTTTCCCCCTACATGACAGGAACTGTCAGGTTCTTACACTAACATGTATCTACATCATTTCAGTGAAAGTCAGTATAGTGACTGGCTTTAGTCTCACAAAAATCCTGCATCGGAGTTTTCCAGATCCAACACAAAATGCCTATTTGACATCTTCCTCTTGGCTCTTCCCACAATCTCTAATATAATCCTACCCGTCTCCTACCATTGTTCCCTTCCCACAATACCTGTTGTTATGTACCCACTGAGTTATCTTATTTCCATTAAAACTCCATCTGACCCAGAAAGGAGTAAAGACATTTTCAGAAAAGTCTTTTTCTTACTGCAATACGTGATTTGAGAAAAGAATAACCAAAAGGTGCAAGCTGAGGCTGAGACCTCAGATTTTCCGAGGTATTTGGGCATGTGAATTTTCTTTCTATTAAAATTGGTGTGTCTGGGATGCTCACTCACTTTGTGATAGCTTCCTTCCTAGTTTCTTGAACACGAGGTTGGTTTAGTTAATTTTGTAAGTCACACCAATGGCATAAAATTGTCACATACTACTCAGCAGTAAAGAGCCAAATAGCAAAATTTCAAGTGACTCAGTCAAAACTAGACAGAGATTATATGTAATTCACTGCAAGTTTGAAACATAAAGAACTTAAGAAAAAAATAGGCAAGGAAATAATGTATCCTGAAGACCTTAAGAAAAGTTATAACAATCTGAGAGGAAATACTGAAAAATCAGTCAGAAAAGAAAAAAACTTTGGCTGAATTTTTAAATTACCAAAATTTTTAAAATACCAAAGTTTGTAAGCACAGCAGAAATTACTTTCCAAATATATTCTGGACAGGGAGAAATAAAAAGTCGGAGAATGGAAAAGAGCAAGTGGAGAATATGACACAACCCTGTTAGGAACAAAAAGAGTCCCAGCGTCTTTGAGTGATCAAAAGTTATTCTTATTTAAAATTCTTTTTCCAGCAAAAACCCAAACAAAAGCTTTTAGTTTTTTTTCACTTTTGGACATTAGTCTCATTCAAAAGACAGTCAAGAAAAGAATGCAGAGAAAGATTTTTGCTGATCAACAGAAACAACATTAAGTGCTTGCAAGCCAGTGGCATCATGCTTGTAGCAGCTTGGCTTTGAATTTGCACAGTGTATGGGAAAACATTCTGTCCCAATAAGTTCATGAAAGAATAAAGGAAAGATGGTGTATTCTCCTATATACTCATTTATATTTTATCCTCACTGTTCTAGTATTTTTATCTTATCATTGTGAGGATCTCCAGAGCTGCAGGTTTTTACTACAAATTCAGTTTATATAAAGGTAACTTGAAATACCTCAATGACTGTCAAGCTGTCTTGAACTTCAGAAGATGTGGTTACTTCGTGTCTGATGGAGATTTGATTTGCTTATTCAAACCTTTCTCTGTAGCCTAAAATTAACAACCTGAAATTCTGATAAAATCCCTCTTATACTAGTATATCTGAATCATCCACATCCAAAAATTGCCATAAATCACATTTTAAAAATATTTTTTCCCATTTTGCCCCACCTAGTTTTTTCAATCAACTGTATGGTAAATAGTCAATGGATAAGGCAGTAGCCTGGAAATGTGTAGTCACAAAAGATGCATCACCAGTTGCTTTTACAACTTAGTTCTGCTCCCAGTTTTTAAAAGAATGCATATGTTTTCTTAATGGTTTGTTCTGGGCATTTACATAGAGTACAGAGACTCACAGGCATCTCACCCTGCATCTCTCTTGCTCATAAAGCACCAGTTTTTCAGAGTGACTCATTAATAATAAACCCTCCACAAATAAAAGTCACAGGAGAAAAAAAAAAAAAAAAAAGGTAGACAGACCCAGGTGAAAGCAGCATATTACGGGGTGTTTTGCTAGCCATGAACATAATGTGTACATGCAAACAGATGTTTTTCAGGAAAAACTAACATTATATGTGTATATCCCTGTTCAGAAAAACAGTGCCTAGTTAAAGCAAAATAGGTATGATCTGCACATGAAAACCATAAATTTTTTTTCCACTCTGAACTGGTGTCATCAGAGTGTGAATTAAGTGAATTTTGTATATAGATGCTGCTTTTGTTAACAGTGGCTTTTGTCAATTCTTCACATTTGTATCAAGTTAACTTCTTTCAAAACACGTCTATAGTTCTGGGCTTCATTTTAGCTAAAGCTGCAATGATCCTTAGAGCTACATACCCTTCAGTTTTGAGTTTAATTTCTAATCAAAAACTGAAGAGGTATGACTGGCTTTGGGATTTGAATCCAATACATGTGATTTCAGTGTGTTCTGAGTGCAGATTCTAGTTTTTGGTCTATTTTCCTCCACCTTTTGCCAAAGCTTTGACAAATTGTCAAATATCAGGGACACACTGAGGTTCTACACATGGTTGAAAACCAGGGACAGATGGGAGAAGGAGTTTCAGTACAAACTGCTGAGCAAAAAGTAATGCTTAATAAAATATAAAGCATTTATCTATAATACTATTTTTTATTTTCATCTCAAATGAATGTACATCAGAAGTTGCAGTTTATAATTTTTTCTCCATTTGCAGTTTTGTCCTTTTGCTTTGGTCAGCAAAATAAAAACTTAATATTGTTGTTTGGCTATCTTTAGTTTTGTTTTTAAAAGCAGCCTTATTGTTGACCTAAGCCATACATTCATCTGTGAGATATAACATCATAATAGCTATGTGACATATATGAAGGGTCCATGTGTATTCCAAATCATTTGTGTGAACGTAACTGGTGTACATGTACTTTGCATATGGAACAAAAGGTATCAAAGTCTACCCCTTTCAGACTGAGCATTTACTAAAGGAGATACTAGTAGAGGAATTTCGAGGGATAAAAAGAAAATATAAGAAAGCCAACTCTGTTTTTCAGAGTTCTTTCTAGATTTTTCTCTCTTTGGTCAATGAACTGAGTTGAACATCTGAAATTGCATTTCCTATCTTTCAGCTTCCATCTAGTGCTTCTATCAAAGGTGGCAGATATGTCCATAAAAGAGATTAATATCTACTCACATGGAAAAATCTCTCTCTTGCTATTTCCCTCCATGTATAGAATCACCTAATTCACCATTTCCATGTTTGAACAGCCCCTTTAATGTCATATCCAAGCAAATCAAGAAAGGCTATAACAATCAGTCTTTGCTCCTTCCCAGCTTATAAGAGGCACAAAATAACTCATTTGTAGCACACTTAATTTTCGTTTGCATGAAAGTCTGTGTAGTGAAGCTGCTCAGAGGAGGAAACTGAAGTAAAGGGAATGGATGTGTATGAGAGAGCAGAAGGAGAAGCGGCTCACTGAAATTTGAAAAATCAAGTACCGTGACAGCTGCTGCTGCTGGAATAGTATTGCAAACCCCAGATTGCTGTGAGGTTATTCAGTACATCTGCACTGAATTTCCTGGGTTACTGTAACATATTACAAGGATGTGCTTTGATGTGTCCCACATAAATGTCCTCACCACCACACCCTCTTCCTTTCCCTCCCCTCTCCACCTACTCCTGGCCCTAGGACCCTGCAGTCCACAGCAATGTCATGCTGCATGCCTTCCTGCTCACATGAGCGGCAGTTGTCAGAGAAATGGATCCAAAAGAAACAGTCAATAAAAACAGAAACAGCTGTAACAATTTTACATGGCATGGTTCTGATTTCTGGGTATATCCTCTGCACACATGCTTTCTTTTTCTCTTTTCTTCTACCTTTCCTAAGTAACAGGGTATGATACTGTGGAAAAACAGCCACTAGGAAGGGAAAAATGCAGCAGAGAAGTTCTGCGCACAGATTTTGTCTTTTGAAAAGTGGGGTTATTTAGATGATTTTTGTAAAAGAAGTGACAAAAGGGAAACAGATGGAAAATAAGATGAAAAATAATTAGCAGACAGAATAAAAGGGGACTAGAGGTTCTATAGGCGGGTGTAGATTTTTTTCCAGAAGAGGCCTGACAATATTTTAAAACTTGCTGTCTCCTCATTGTCCATTCTGTCCCAATTATATCCTTCAACAGAAGGGCAGGTTGTAATTGTTGGCACTTGGACTTCACTTATTTTAATGTAAGAAGCAACTAAATAGACTTTAATGAAAGACTATGCATCAGCTGTGTATTATTTATGGCAAAACAAGGAGCCCTAGGGTCGCCCTACTTAGTTCAGACAATGAACAGTGGGGCCTAAGCCAAGAGCCATTCTCTGTTACCCCTCACTGAAGGGCTCTTGAGACTGCAACTCTTCACTGAATATAGAAAGAGCCCAGAGCACCTGGGCTTTTCCCACACTGTCTTAGCTGAAGTTGGGGGACAGAAAGACATGGGGTGATCCAACTAGACAATTTTACAGAAGTATTCAGTTAACACAAGACTCCTTAAGAAATAAGTAAGTAGTAGGTTTGAAAGATATCTACAAAATACTTAGCAAATTAGGCAAATCTGATGTTTTTCAGCCTAGGAAGGCATGACTCCATCATGGAAGATAGGGTGATTTCTGGATCAGTTATCATATTGGTGGCACAGATTTCAGCTCACAGCAGACATTTCAGAAAGTACCCAGCTCATCTCGCTGATTGCACTGCAGACATATTATAAAACTTTATGACTGTCTTGAGCATCTATCTGACATCAGACTGCATAGGAAACACACATGATTTACTGAAAATCAACTCACAAAACTACTTCATTGTTCTACCCCTAATTTCATTTTTCCAGAGCAGAAACGTAAAATAGAATAAAAATACAAATATCAAATATTCCTAATATATTTTCAGGTTTGTAAGCAAAAGAAAAAAAGTGTGGCTGAGGCTGTCTAGGTGATTTGCTTAAAGGTTTTAGCTGATGTAAAAAAAATACTGAACAGATGGTGTGATGACATGTACCTCTTTTTCCTAAATGTTAGAATACTCTCCAGAGTAACAAAATGCCTAAATTCAGTTCCTCACTCCTAAACCCACAATACCCCACAGACCACACTAAATACTATGTCACAGGACATTCTTCAAGGACTTTAAAATAACCATTAAAATACTATCCAGCAGGGGTATAACATTTTCCAGCAAAGCAAACACATTGTATTATTCTTCAAATGTATTTTAATCCGCTAATACAGCCATATCTTCCAGCCTTATCATCAAGTTACTCTTTCAGGAGAGTTCTCCCTTCAAACTTGCATTCTCAACCAGTGGCAGAAAGGACTGGAACCCAGACCTCCATGATACAACTTGCTGTCTCAACCCTTGGACTTCAGAGGAGAAGAAATAAAAATACCGTCTCTTCTTTGGTTAGGAAGCTTTTTAGCTTGATAAAAATACCTAGAAGCAAAATGAAAAGCTAGACTTTTAGCAGTAGTTTTTAAATCTATACAAATTTTAGTTGAAAAGCATGAGCTTAACACAGGAAGAATTAGGTACAACAGAAGGATGCTAATAAGACCAAGGACCATTTAGTTCACTATAATGATTTCTCAGTGACTTTAAAATTCTGTGGAACAGCACACTGAACACAACACAGTTTAATTTTGCCTAAGTAATCCAAAAACATAATCTAAACCGTTGTGGTATAGAGGTGTCACAGGAGCAGCTTTTCTTTCAGGTCACATTATAACATTTCTATTTCTTCTTCAGTTAGAATCCAGGGTGCTCAAGAGAACAAGATGAAGAACAAACCAACTCTCTTCAGGTCTTTCCATATGGGCCAATTTAACCTTTACACAAATATGGGGATTCTCACTTTAACCCTACTTCCAGTGGTATAATTCAGAACTGTGCTCCAGACTGAAAAAAATAAGAAGGCCAGATTCTGACCATGGATAACTAAGTCAGATGTGTTTGAATAAAAGAGAAGTTTGTACCAGTATTTCCAAAACCTGCATATCACATCAAGTGGGTTTTTTTAAACCAGAAGTGTCCCTGTTGTGTTTTTTACTTCCAAGGTTTTTTCAGCTGTGTCACTGAAGCCAAATATGGTGTCTCTCAATAAATCAGTCATATTTCAGGCTCTTATAATTGCATTACATTACTTCATCTTTATTTTAAAATAATACTAAAGTGGGCTATTTTCTGTTCAAACCATTCACATGGAGCTAATGGGTTCAATATGTCTGCACTTCTTTGCTATACCCAAGGAGTTTAACAATACAATGCTCAGGAAGCATGAACACCTGACATGCTAAACCTGATATCCCTTCTCAGATACTCCATGGTCAACCAGCTACCAGTTAAAAATGCTGTGGTATTTACAGAAAGAATGAGGAATAATACTGGCATTTCAGCCAAATGCTTCCTTTCTCATTAAAATGTGAGTGCCGGGCTATGTGAAGACTTTGGTCAGGTGCAGAGCCATGCTATGCTGGCCTCTGGCTGTTGTGGTGTGATGTAGTATATTATTTTATTGAATTATTCACATATTAAGCAACTAAACAATAATAGTTAATAACACCGAAGAAATTTAAAATAGGTAGTAGGGATTATCTAAAACTAACCTGGAATACAAACTCTTATTTTAAATGCTTTGTAAATGTAACCTTCAGGCGCAACGTGCTCATTCACAAAGGTCAAAACAGAGTAGTGATTGCAAGGGTTCCTGGAGTTCCCTTAAACTCTGTTTTACATCCATGGCTGTCCACAGCACACTCTGCATTGCCACCAGAGCTCACATTTGCCAGACGCCAAAACACAACAGACAAGGCAGCATCGTGCCACTTGTGCTCTGATTTAAATCCACCTCAGAACTTCACAGCACAAACATGCAATGCAAGGACAGGGAGAAGAACTGGGCTGAAGGTTGCTCTGAGACACAGATAGTGCATAAGCAATTGAGACGTGAAGCGATGTCCCAGGGGGAGAACCTAAGCTTGAACTGTGTTATCCTGCATAGCTAGGGTAAACAAAGTGTTTTCACAAAGTAGATACAGCACTTCCCTTATTTTTTTTCAGGATGGTTACATGAATTTGGCAGCATGAGAGAGGGGACAAATGGTTAGAAAAGAAATTGCCACAGATACTGCACTTAGTAAGAGCAAAGCACTTTTATTCTGCACTCTTCACATAATAGTGCAGCTTAATTTACAGATCCTTGTAGAGAACTATCTCTGCAAGCAGTCCTAAACTGTAATATCCCATGCTTGGGCCATAGTTGAATGGCAGCCCTTAGGGGGTCAGTACCCCAAACTTATGTTACTCTAAGTTTATTGCCAGCATGTGTTGGCAATACAAATACTGTCATATTGCCTAGGCTGTCCTTTGAAAGATATAGAACACAGCTCTGGAGCAGGTAGCACTAGAGGCTCAAGAGGCCAACTTGGGGACCAGGGAAGCATTTTAGTTCTGGCAAGCCATCACCAATATGTTTGCTTTATTTAGCATCTGCTAAAATAGTGTGGCTTCTCTCTACCTAGCACACAGACCAGAGCCCAGTAATAACAATAAATTCCCAGGTACATAAAATGAGCAGAATTCAGCCCCATAATAAATAAGTATGGCAGTCCATGGTTATTTCTTGCACACTATGTTTGGCAAGTGCATGATGGTACAGTCTGTGCTCATTTTCTGTGCCTGGTTTGATCTCTTCTAAATGACTGGTTGAAAGCTAGCCATCCAGTTCACATCAGCCATTTAAAATGCAACTTTATGAGAGGGAGGAAGCAAGACAAATCTCCACAGAATCAACCCTGAGCAACATCTCAGAAAAATACGACGTATTGTCCCTGGTTTTACTTCACAAGCACAGAAGATAACTAAACCTTCCTCAGATGAGATATCCAATTTCAGAGTTAGAAAACTGAATGTGTGAAGCACAAAATAAAGCTGTGATTGCAAAATAAAAAAGCATACATTTGTGTGAGAATTATTCTGGCTCCCATAGCTAACTGTAACATGGAAGACATGGACTTTGGTATAAGCCAGTAACCGTATACACAGGCTTCAGGAGCTCTTGTGCTTTGCCTGTTTTGAAGTCTACAGTAGCATTTTACTCCACTACTGTAGTACCTAGCTCATGCTTCTCACCTCCCCAGTCTGCGATCAGCACCACTTCACTTTTGTAGGCTTATGTTCAGGAGATGCAGGGGGAGGATTTTAGTCATTATGCTTTTTTCACAGCTCTCTTAAGCTTTCCGATTAAAACAGAAGAAAGTATTTTTAATAAAAAGCTGTAGCCCCACTCATTGAAAATTGAGTGGCTTTTTGAACACGTGCAATTTCTTAGACTGTTAATCAAAGATAAATACTTCACAGTAAATATTTGTGTTTATGTAAAATCACGTTCTGCAAATGGTTCCTGAGGCCATCAGATAACAGAGGTTGAAACAAACAGCCTGATGGCTCATGAGTGTTTGGACAAACATACTCTTTTTACATAAGAATCTAATTAAAACGTGAAAGGCAGCTCTGTATATATTCCCACATAAGTAACAGTGGCAGGAGAAAAGGGAGATGCTCATTCCTCTCAGACAGGGCCCCCCTGATCTTTAGACTGCTTTTGACCTTTAGTGAAACCTGAGCAGATGAGGTTACTGTTGCTGCTCTACTGCAGATGGGAATTAGCTCAGCATTGGATAACTGTGTCTTACAGAGCTGTCAAATAGTGGCATTTTGGAAGGACAGTTCAAAGTACTTGAAAAAAATATATTAAATATATGATTGAAACACCTTGAGGAATACACATTAGAGAGAGAGACTTAAAGGGAAGGTCCAGGGATTGCTGTGAGAAAGTCTCCTTTTCAGCTACATGAGACTTGGCAAGTCTGAGCTCAGCTGCACTCCTGTAACTTTCACTGCCAAAGATAATAAATAATTAGTATTCATTCTGCCTAAAATGTTAGAGAAATCTACTATTTAATGAGATTCCCTTCAAAACCATGCAAAAAGGAATGACACACAGGGCAAGAACCTGTATTTCAAGTCATGCTCATGTTCTTTAGGATTGCTAGGTGATCTTCTGCCTTTGGCATTGAGAATGTCCTCTCTCCCTCATGGCCATTGAGAATTTCTGAAGTACTTTTACTGAAGTGCTTTTACGAACTCCCCCAAGATTATTTACTGTGATGCCCTGGCTCCTGACAACATTCCCTACATTACTCATCACATTAGCCTAAATATATTTACCTTCAGGGCAAGGTGTAAGGTTTACCTATTCATTCAGGTTTATGGCAGTAGAATGAATACAAGGCCTTGACTACTGGTTTGCTTATGCAAGGAAGGTAGGGTGTGAATTTACAAGCTACATATGAATTTACACCATGCTGGCTACTCCCTGCACGTCTACATTTACATGCAGTTGAGAAAGCCACTTCATACAAAGGAACTCATAGTGTGCCTCTCAATGTCCATAGGAGGTTTTAGTGCAGAGTAGCTAATGCAACATTAATTCACATCTTAGTTAACTGCTGGAAATTTACCTGTATAGACAAGCCTTTGCACTGTGAATTTGTCTGATTTCCAGAAAGCACTGATCAACAGTTAAAGCAGTCAAGTTCCTGTAAAAACTCAACAGGAATACAGTTGCACAAAAGAAGGTATTGATTCCCAAATTAAAAATTATATTTTTGTTGTTATATGTGTACCCAGGTAGGTACTGTCAGAAATGAAATTAACTTGCCATCCAAACAAGTTTTACTTGAGAATCAATAATACTGGTTTGCATACTTAGGCAGTATAAAAATATCTGGAATCTCTCACCAGAGGAGCAGTATTTCTCTATCTAAGAAAAGTGTACATTCCAAGAAATAGCAAGCTGATACACAAGATTTCATATTCATATTCAGTCTTTTGTGAGCTTGGAAAAACTAGGTTGTTTGCATATCTGAAAACATGCCTGTGTACCTATTTGGTCAGATGCTTACCTGATGTAACTTAACAGAATTGCATCTGCTTCAACAGTAGCCTGCCAATTTTCATAAGTAAGAGTATGACCTAATTCATTTCCCAGAGAGGGAATAGTAAGGTAAAATACGTGTGCTTTTCATGACAACATTTTCTTGCTACAGCCCAAATAAAAAAGTCTGTTCTTCAAAACAGACTGCATCAGAAAAAAAAAAAAAAAAAAAAAAAAGAGAAAAAGAATCATCTCCCACTCCTAGTTAATTCATTGTAAATTCTTAGTAGGTCAACATCTACTTCAGGGACTTCCAAGTGCATGTTGTCTCATCTATGTTTGTCTTCGAAATTATAAGCTCCTCAGGGTATGCTTGGTGCTTCTCTGTGTCTTGTTCAGTGCCGATCACATCATCAGAGATTAGCAAATAATTCGTACTATTAACAATAACAAATAGTATGTGGCAAGATGTTCTCACACATGCCTTTTGCCTGTGAAACATGGCGTAAGAAAAGATGGCTTAGAATGACTTGGCAAGAAGCACACTTTTCGGAGTATTGAAAGGTCAGGTCCCTGGAGAAAGGACACTTCAACACCCAATCAACACACTACAGGCAAGCAATTCTCATGTAAGCTGTTCAATTCAGAAGAGGGATACACTTTAGTTCCTCTGGAATCTTCCGTAGGCTGAGCTTTCCCCTCTCTTCTCTGTCTGTAGCAAACCAGCAGGGGTAACTAAAGTGCAGTAAAGTAAAATAAACAGATCTGCAAAGTGCTGAGTCCAGTCATTTTCCCCAGGAGAATCTGCATGGCTCTGAGGCTTTACTGGAGATTGTAATTAACACCTGACTGAAGCATGTTTATGAACAAAGTCGGGGAGGGGAGAGGGAAGAGAGAGAGAGAAGAGAAATATGTTTCAGCCCTGAACTGAATGGTTTTGAACTGGCTCAACATTTGGGGGTTAATTTGGCAGTGGCCATGACTGAGTATAACACTGAAATCAAAAGGAGCTTGGGGCTTCTTGCCTGCTCCTCTTCCCACCCTAATCTAGCTGCTAGTACAGAGCATGTGTTTCCGTTTAATACTGGGTAGGAGTCAATTGATGTCTGCATTCTTACTCAAATATTTATTTGTCTGTGGTATTATTAAGAGTGTTTTTCAGTTAGGTGTAGCTTACTTCTACCTCTGATTATCTTCATTTCTTAAGGTCACATTGCAGCCTCGGGTTTTTTGAGAAAAGCTCTATCATCTCCTAAATTGAAGCTGTGCCCTATTTCTAAGTCTCTCTTCTTGTTGGTAGATAAAATCTTTAAAGTTCTTCCAGAATTAAAAAGAAAAATCTCCCACTGACACTAACAATAAGTCTAACAACAAAAACTGAGAACATGATGGTTTCTATTATTTTCATCTCAGAATGGCTCCATGAGCACACCCACAACATTCTCTCCATCTTTAAGGGAGAGTTTATGTTTGTGTTTTCCTCTTTGTTTTTGACTGACCTTAACTCAGAATGGAATCTCTGTTGACATCAAGATCTATTAAATTTTTACTTCAGGGCTCACCAAAACAAACTTGGAATTTAAACTTGGGAGCAATTGTATTTTACCAGCACTCCTATAATATTAAAAATCACAGAAACCTGCTGTGATTAACAGATTGATTTCCACCATCTTCAATAATTCACAAAACTGGCCTGCTCTCTATATATCATGATTATGAACAGTTCCACCTATGACATTTATTCTGAGCTCCCTTGATATTTCATACAGTCTAGTCAAGCATTCTGAAGTAACACGTGCATTGTCTATTCAAGTGCAACACATACTGACTAGACAGCAAACACTTGTGTCAATACTGGTACTCATATGAATAACTCCTAAAATCCCAGTTGTAGATCTGCTGTACACAAGGCTCACAGTTTTTTCTCTATATGACCGGGAAAAGCAGGATGCACCACTCAAGCAACACCTGGGCCTACCTGCTTTCTGTTGTCCCAAGTATACAGTGTAGCTTTGGTAGCATCCTATTTGTTTCAAAAATGCCCTATTTTATTTCCTTCCGTAAAGCTCCTTTGCCAAACTGTTTGTTGTGTGAGATATCCTAACTTATTAATCTATTTTCCACAATTTTGCTACAATTTTGTGTTAGTAAAAGAATCCAAATATTTTCTGAAGAAACGATGCCAAAGGGTAGTAAAAGTACACAAATTCTCTGCCTTTTTGCTCAGCAATTTTTGATCCTGGTATATATGGCACAGCTTGATGAGTCATAATGTCAAATGATTCAAAATTCTAACCTTTCTACAGTAGAGACAGAGAACGTAAAGCATTGTGTGCCTATAATAAAACCAAACCAATAAGCAAACAAAATGTCCTAATAGTTTAACCTAATGACCATTTTGCTTAGCCTTTTCCCCAGTTGCTGAGATTTCCAGGAATTTGGTCAAATGACTGACAATATAATCAAAATTATGGTAAACAGACTGCCTGTTTTACAAACATCTCCTTGGGCAGTCGACCTCCAGAGTAATGCCTTCTGTTTCAAAAAACTCAGATGAATTACTTGTGGCATTTATATGCCCATCAGCCACAGCACTGGTCTGAGCAACATTTAGGAAACCATTTTCTGAGATCCTAGTTAAAGGCTACTTATCTACTTGTTATAATTAGTGAGACCTTCAATCTGGGAAGCTTGTTACTATAAATTTAGCAAAAGCATGTTAGGCAAGTCCACTCTATCATAGCCACACAATAATATTCAATTTTGCTGCCTCCTTTCTCTAGATGTGTTCCTTTCACTGGCAGTACTGAGACAAGCATATACTAGAAGACCGGCTCTTTATAAGTTCCGTATCACACATTTGAAAGCAGAATTTGCTGTGATGAGCAAATCCACATGAATCTCTCACACTTCGCAAGTCCTTAGAGGTCTTTTTGGGATTACTTTTGGCACTGGACTATATCAGAGACAGACATGGTCATAATTTATTTGAATGGTACAAAGCACAGTTGTGTTGGCCTTCCCACCACACCAAGCATTGACACATCCATGAGAAGGCTGATTTTGATATGCACATTGCTACCTTAGCTGACAGTCTGAAGTCTCACCAGGCACCTGGAACCATTCCCTGGGCCTTCAGGGGAGAGTGTCTTCCTTATTCCCTGCCATGCAGGTTCTCAGGACTCAGTTCAGTTTTCCAGCCTTCACTGCCAAATATTTAACCCTGTAATTCAGTCATCAAATTCACAGTTGGAGTCAAAGTTAAAGAGTCCACATGCAGGTTTTGTGTGTGTGTGCACGTCAATTTTGTCAGGCCTTAGTGACAAGTTACCAGCAAGAAGATCACATCCTTGGTGCTTTGCCTAAGGAGGGGTGGTTCGTTGTTTTTTGGTGGGATTTTGTTGTTGTTGTTTTTTGTGTTTGTTTTTTTGTTGTCTTTTTTTTTTTTTTGTCTAGCTCCTTAGTATTCCTAGGAACAGAAAGGTGTTATGAATGAATCTACTACTCTCTTCTTCTGCAATTTTCCATAAACACAAACAAAACAACACATTACACTCTACCTTAGTGCTGGTCCCTATTCAACTGAAAACTCCTGGGAAAGATGAGAAATATTAGGAAAAGAATGCTTGTTCAAAAACTTTCCGATTAATTTTTTAACGATTTATGTGCTCCCATTGCAATGTTGTCCAGCAGTCATCCCTTTGCCTGATTGTCTAGAACCTAAGCAGCACAGTGCACCCTCAACTCTGACTCTCTTCAAAGGAAAACGACACTCCTAAGTGTCAAATTTGTGCTTCACAGATCAAGACTTTATAACCTCTTTGCAAGTGACTCACAATTCTCCTTTTTTTTCTTGGGCAGAGTGACTGGAGCCTATTATGAATGCTATGGATTTAGAAATACAATGAGCACCTTCATGTGGAAATTTGGCTGTGTGGACTGAAATCTACTTTCACCAGTGTAACTTCCTAGAACCTTCAAAAGGTCTCTCCTGTTTATGAAACCTACAGCACTAAAAAAAAAATAAATTGAGAAACATTAGACAAAGTTACCATTTTCTTATTCAGAGTTCATAGTCTACTTTTAAGCCTACAGAAAGTGACAGAGAAAAAGTAAGTAAAAAATCATGCCAAACTATTGAGTGTGGCTTAAGCCCTAGTTCTGCAGACTTATGAATGGGGTTAATTTTACACATACGAACATTCTCATTGATGTTTTTTCACCTAAGTTAAATCAAGGCAGATATTTGTGATCTTAAGTTTCAGCACTTGACTATTTACAGAACCACATATGAGTCTAGTACTGTCACTTTACCTTTCCAGTTTCTCCCTTGCTCAGTCCAGGACTCTCTTCTCAACCTGTGTGGAATTTGGAGCAGACCAAATTAAATTAAATGTTTTTACTAAGCAGGGTAAAGAAAGTAGATTCAATACTTGCTAGACCTTTTGGCTCAAATCCAATTAATTCCCTCTACATTTATGAAATGGAAATAGAAAGTTGCATTTGTCCATCTCACTATCTCCTTCCTTGACATTTTTTCTTTTAATCTTTTTTTGTTTGGTTGGTTGGTTTTTTTCTGTTACATTTTGTATTTTTTTTCTTTTGTGTTTTTTTGGGTTTTGTTTTGGGTTTTTTGTTTCTTTGGGTTTTTTTGTTTGGTTTGGGGTTTTTTGTTTTTTTTTTCATACTGCTTACTTTACTGCTAGGAGGACACAAGAATGGCAGAGGAAGAGGTGGGCATACAGCTCTCTTCGCTTCATATACAAGTGAGCAAAGTTGACCAGCAAGACAGAAAATAGCCAGCTGCATTTCACAGCCAGGACTCCCACTCCTCAGCCTTGAGTCACCGCAGAGCTCCCTTGAGTGGTGTGTTTCCCCCACAGCTCAGCCGAGATATAAGACTTCACCTGCTCAGTCCTGTCCCTGGAGTCGAGGAACAGCCCCAGTGCTGGTCCTTCACCAGCCAGTGCACACTAGAGTCATAAAACAGACCCAAATGTGCCTTGTCTGGGTACATTACTATTGTTTAAAAATTAAAACATGTGCCACAGCAAAAAATAGAATTATCTCCTCGACATCCATACACAGTTCAAGAACATTAAAACTACTCCAGCCTCCTCATATGGTCCCTTCTGGGAGCAGAAATAAATGAGGTTTACATTAGATTATGTCTGACTAGTTGCGTTGCCAAATGTTTGGAGATTAAAAGTGCCTAGTAAAGCTCAAGTGTATTATGATACTCCATAGAAAAGTGAGGCTTTCTCAAGGTCTCTACTGCCTCTTTCCATTTATCTCATGCTTACCTTAAATACAACGTGAGCTGAAGGAACTCAGCCCCTCCCACAAGGCACTCAATATGTGAAACGATGATGCCCATAGACAGTCAGCACCTAAACCACACATGAGTTTACAGAGCAAAATCAATGCTTTATGCCCTGAAGCAATTCTGTAAGCCAGGGCAGACTTTGGAAAATTAGAATAATAAGCTATCTGTGAGTAGCTTCACTAAATAAGAAAGCAGCTACATTTGTACACTGGCTCTAAGAATTTGGGGGTTTGCATGTAGACACCATTTTATGACACCTGGGAGGAAAATGTGAATTCTAAGCTTGCCACTTATAGGGTCCCAATAATTTCTAAGATTTAATAGCAATACTTGATTTGAGTCCAATTTATTTGGGATTTGAATTAATTATTATTTTGAAAAAGACACAACTGAATGTCAGGGAGCAGCATTACAAGATGAATAGAAATGCATATGTAGGATAGGGTGAGAAGTAGTTTTCTTACGAGATTTTGTGGGGGGAAAAAGTTACTCTGTATACTTACAAGAGGAAAAATGGGACAGGGGAATGGTATCTTTTGGCTAATTGAAGCATACATCAGGGAAATTGAAAAGAACTAAAAGGTGTTCAGCATCTTAAAAAAACAAAGCAATATGTTTCCCATGTTACTAGCCTATAAATCAAAAAGCAGGCACAAAAACGAACTCAGAAGCTGCACAGCTCCGTGATGGTCTGCACAGGGTTGAAAGTGCTGAGTGGAAATTTAAGATGATAGAGAAAATAAAATAGAGGGGAGAAGGGAAAATGAGAGGAGAAAGGAGGGAAGCTCCCAGTAACTGAGAAAAGACTTCCTAATAACTCACACACACACACACACTTTCCTCACCTAGACTATGAGCTACTTTCAGCTGATACAGCCAAATCAGTCTTGCTTCCATCTCAGTTGTCACTGATCTGAGACTTTTTATCCACTGTCAGATGGCACATGCCATGTGTCAGACAATGGGGTTTTTTAGATTCAATTAAAACAAATTTGAGTCCACCCAAGAGGCATCCTGCCCCAGCTGCACTTCTGCTCTGTTGTACACTCTGTTCCAACCCTACTGAAGACAATAAAAGGACAGAGGATGGAAAGATACACTCTTTTTCAATTAAAATAATTCGTATCATGAAAAATATTCAGGACAGAAGAAAGAGGAGTTTATGAATATCAGCTGAAATCAGCCTCACAGAGCAAGGGCCAATATTTGGATTTGTATTGTTTAACGGTGTTTGGGTTGGAAATTATAGCAGTTTTCTGATTAACTACCTGCAGGCATGCACCAGTTTGACCTTTTGCATGCACTAAATTAAATTTTCCTCTCTCTCTTACTGAGATAAACAAGGCCAGTTGCATGACTCAGGCTGCCCTTTTCCTCATGTCATTCCATATGCAAAGTGAATCCTAGCTCGTTAATCCCCTAATTTAAGAGCAGACTTCTGTATTTTTGTAAGTGATTAGAAAGATTTTGTTTCTTTTAAGCATTTGTGGATCAATAATTTCTGTACTCAAAAATAAGAGCTAGAAGCATCAAAATAACATAAGTTTCCTAATAACAGGTTTTCATGAGTACTTCAGAGGGAGGTGAATGAGCAATGTTCATAATTAACTCCTTATAAATTTGATGAAACAATATCATCAGCAGCAATGGCTGATTAGCATACTTCTCCAGAGAACATGGGATGAAAAGAAAAAGAGAGGAGAAAATACCACATTCAGCAGGTGATCAGTTGTCACATTTTATAGGTAATGGTTTAGAAACTCTTACAACAACTCTAGCTATTCACAGTTCCAAATACTAGTAACTAATTTGAGGAATATTTAAATTACATCATTACTCAAACATTCCCATTATATACTCAGTTAAAATTATTCTCCAGCAAATCATAAGGAAATGTGATCAATTTTCAGACTACTTTGCTGAATTTACTCAGATGAAGATTATGGGGAAAGTAATAGGCCAGGCTGTGGAAGAAAACAGAAATCTGTCCTTTTACTCAGTGGGAACTAGGAAAGATTTGTATAATTCTAAGATGTGTTCTACTTTTTTCTGTGGTGAAATAAGAAATATTTAGTTGCTACACTAAAACCGAGAAAAGGACTTGATGCTTTGTATCTTTGATTACATCACCTCAGAGAGGAAATACTTTGCTTGTCTGTGCAAAGGCAATTTCAGACCTCGGCTTCTTTGAGTAAGTAGAATTGGCAGCAGTCCTAATTTGCCAATAGAGCACATCGTGTCTGAGGTTGTGCAATGAAAGCTTATGTTCTGTGCCATACCGTGGATCAAAGAAACCACAGGTCTCTGTTCAGTCCAGCCATGCACAATTCAGCAGCAAATGGTACACTGTTGTCAGCTATAGCTGTGACTGGCTACGCCTCGGTTAACTGCAGTGATGTACCAGCAGTTCTCAAAGCCTTTTAGTCAGAACAAAACTTTAGAAGAAAAATATTCAACAGAGACTCCATGTTGCTCAAATCAATCAGCTCAGGATCTTTCTAAACTTTTCATAGAATGGATTCGTCTGTAAAAATGGTTTGCAAACACCATTCACTATCAGTCTGTTGAACTCTTGTTGCAAATACATCTATTCTCTCTTTTACAATAACACATAAAGCAACAATATGCTTGCAGTTTACCATAACTGTTTTCATAGAGAAGTGTTGATTGGAAAGCATTTATGTGTTTGCCGATGTTTTGATAAAGTTTTGGGGGTTTTATTTCTAATTTCTAGTCAAATATTTTGTCTTTTTATATAAAAAAAGTATTGAGGCAGCCTAACATTACCCTACACTTCATCCACCTCTTCCACACAGGTTCTCTCAGTGAGAAACAGAACAAGAGCCAGCATGATGTAACTAAATATCTCTCCTTCAGCCACAAATCACAGTTTGAAAATTTCAGCTCGGCTTACCTGATATAAACAAAAGCAGATGGCAAAACATATATTTACCACATCTGCATTAGGATTTATAGGACATAACTATTTGCTTATACCAGTCACTGTTAAATTTTACTGGCTCTCTTTATTTGTATATATCTGTGGGATAAAAAGCATTTTAAACTGATCAAAAGAAACCAATTATCATGCAAGAGGATGTTTGTAACTGCAAGTTCCCATTTGTTACATGGACCCTCTGCCATTTATTCAAGAACATAATGGTGTATACAATCAATTCCTTGTTGAGTTAAGATGTATAGGCATAAATCTTCATGATCCCTGAAGTACCACCTAAACAGAGGTACTGTTTTGGTCTGTATAGTTTTGCAAATGTACCTGCTGGAAGAAAATAAACTATTTTTCTTAATTTGGCAAATCTGAGAACAAAGCCAAATAAAAGTGCCATATTCTCACCATAGACTGCACACAGCTCAGCTGTCTTGAATATGAGTTGCACCTGCTCATCCTAGAAAATGGTTTGGACCAAGAGTTAACTGCTTTGTTATCATAGCCAAGCTAGGTTGTGTCGAGGCTGTGAAGTCAGAGATAAATGATTCTTCTCTCTGTTTAACAAGTTATTCTCAAAAGGAATAAAAAATGATGTCTTGATTTGCATTTCATTGTCTCACTACAGTACATGTTCATAAATATGCCTTTTCATTAACTAGTGTACATTGAGAGACATGCTTCATTTATTGTACATAAACATACATGACATTTGTATCAACCATGGGTACCCACAGATACCATGATGCACAAAGAGCAACAAAACCAAAGTCCAGACATTGTGCACTATATTGTAAAACAGGCAAAGCACATTTCTAGAAGGCATCAGTACTGAAAATATAAAAGAAGATGCAAATATAAAAAAATATAAAAGGAGACTTTTCTCAAGGTTGTATCCCATGAGCTCAAGATCAAAGATTTCATTAAACAGACTGTACTGGGCCTTGTAAGCATTAGGAGAAGGGATGAGAAGGGAAAGGGACTAATCACACCTCAATGAAAATAATTTTGAAAGGCAAATAATTTAGGCAAGCTGATGTTAATAATCATAGCTGTGAGAAAGAGATAAGATTAACTTGGGAAATTGTCCTAGATACCCATCATAACTTGTTCAGTCCATAGCTCAGTGCTGTTGATATAGTTTCACATCATCCTTCTTTTCTGTTGTAGAAAGGCACAATGAAATCTGTGTCTTCTAACTTACCATTTACAATTTTGTAAGAATCTTTACTAGATCCATATACCAGAATCATACTGAGCAGAGCTCTTTGACTGTCTTTGACTTGTTTTCACATATATCTGTAGGTATATGTGTATATATGTGCACTAAGTAAAGCCATAGACAGTTTTATAATCTGTAAAACTGTATCTATTGTGTAGGTAAGCAGTGCATTAAACTTGAATTCTGCAGTCAAAAGTTTTGCAATATCCTAATTTCAGGTTGTAAAAGTTAAAGGAGTATTTACTTCTATAAAACAAGGTAACAGAAAATAAAATTAAAGAAGTAATTAAATAAAAAGTAATATAAAAAATTTCCCTCTATATTCTGGTTGCATTACTCCTGTAACATGTTATAGCAATATGGTACATATTTTTCTGCCTGTAGGGCATATCTAAACTGCTTCTAGTACTCAAAAAGAATCCTGTCAGAGGCCTGGGGCACATGGTTATCCCAGGAACCACCCAAGAGTAGTCTTTGAGTGAGTAAGAGAAACACACAGATGTTAACACTGAGACAGGATGCACACGTTTTTCCTTTCCAGACCTCTCCTCCCACTGCTCTTCACATATGCTTGCACTTCTGACCTGAGCCTCCAGCAGTGTGTGCGGAATTTGTACTGTATGCCACAATGTGACTGTGTTACTTGTTATTGTGTTTCTTAACAAGGTTGTTGCCTGGTACGTTTTCCTTTCCTTTTCCTTTCCTTTTCCTTTCCTTTCCTTTTCCTTTCCTTTTCCTTTCCTTTTCCTTTTCCTTTCCTTTTCCTTTTCCTTTCCTTTCCTTTTCCTTTCCTTTTCCTTTTCCTTTTCCTTTCCTTTCCTTTTCCTTTCCTTTTCCTTCCCTTCCCTTCCCTTCCCTTCCCTTCCCTTCCCTTCCCTTCCCTTCCCTTCCCTTCCCTTCCCTTCC
>JAWWLV010000088.1:59684660-59768132 GCA_035041135.1 Platyrinchus mystaceus
CCTCCCCTTCCCTCCCCTTCCCTCCCCTTCCCTCTCCTTCCCTCCACTTCCCTCCCCTTTCTTTTTTCTTGTGACATTGAACCTTTTTACAATGGAAATAAATTATTACAGCTCTTAGGTTCTGTTTTACTTAGGCATTGTTAATCAGCCACAGGTGGGGCAAGCATCATTTCAATTCAGTCTCAAGGAACTCAGTCTTTTGACTTTCAGCCTCTTGAGTAATATCTTGATTATTTGATCACTCCAGCCACTGAGAGATTCGTATCCACAGTTGGGTCCTGATAGTCCAACACAAGGGAACTGAAACTGAATAAACAGAGGATGATATCTTGGGCCTATAGAATAGAATGAAAAACTCTCATTGCTCCACATAGCCAGAAACTTTACTTCAGGCTTCCAGGACAGCACAGAAGATGTGAGCATTTCCTCCAACACAGTTTTTCCCCTTTCTCTTTTCTTGGTTTGTTTCCATTTAAATTGCTTGGAATTGGATGAGGCAGAAGTATTTCCTTCTGTGGCACCAAGATTTATATATGAAAACATTATACCAGAAGGATCCACATCATGCTTCCAATATTTTCAAGCACTGGCATTCATAATTTTGCCTTGGAAGTGAATGTGAAAAGGTATAATCACCTAAGTTTTTTCTCAGGAAATATGTTACCTTAGGGAATATGTACTCTTCTGAGACAGGTAACCTTGCTCTTGAGTGAAGGTGAACTGAACTGGATCAAGGGATTAGCAGCATACGTAAAATTAACTTCTGTTGTCCTCACAATAAGAGGGAGGCTCATAGGGCTATCTGCCTGTAATCAGATCTTCAGGATGAATACCCACTTTTTGCCTGTGCCTAAAGATGTCCTGAAATGCGAGCAAAGCAAAAAAATGGAAGAGAATATACAGAGATCTCTTTCTACCTTCTTACTCCTAATAATCTCTTATCTTTCTTTTTCCTCAACTGGCCCCTCAGAAAAATGGGGATAATTCTGTCCACTTCCTAGAAGTATTAAGAGCATGACCCCAAACAAGGTTATAATCTCCATGTGCTAAAACCTACACAGCATACAGTGGGTGTGATCCTCGGGTTAAATATTTTGCAGTTTTAACTAACAATATAAAGTGTGGCAAGGAAGAGCACTAAGCTCAATTTCTCTGCCCATAGAGAACTCTAGCAGAAACCTGCTAAGTGACCTGCGTAGGAACATAAAGGAATTTGTGGAAGAGTCAGAAATTTAACCTAGATCTCCAGGAAATCAGTTCTTTTACCATGGGTCATATTATTGTGTAGAAATAACTTTTACCTGTATCGCAGACTTTTGGCATAAGGCAGAATAAGCAGCAAAACTCACATTTGTCCTGAAAAAGGATAGAGCACTTAATCCTCTCTTTCAAGAGCTCTAAGCTATGAAGTGAAGAGTGGAAGTGCAGAATTAACATGTGAATTAATACTATCACTGTGCTAAAAAAAATTAATTTAAAACTTTTTTTACCAGGCATATTTTTGTCTCTTACAGATGAATCTTGGCAACTAGGTACTGAGTAAGTAAGCTCCAAATTAGTGAAACTTAAACTGCAGAGCAAAGTATATGAGGTGATGGTAGGAGTTAATAAGGCAGAGGACAAGCTATACTGCCAAGCACAACCTTTGACCGAAGGGTTAGAAGTCAAAGGGAAATCTAGAAACAGACTGGCTCTTTAAAGCTTCTCGCTGGGTTACAGGAATGAACTCTACCTGCTCTGTTTGTTTTTGTCTGGAAAAAAAAAATCTTCAGTTTTGCTTAAGCTTCAGTGACTGCTTCAACTCCTGCCATAGACAGATCTGAGTCTGTGATAAGAAAGCTCTCATTTATGCTATAAGATTGCCTGTGTCAAAGGAGAATTAACCAAAGAAAGAAGAAACAGATGCTATTTTTCACCAGTTATAAAACTGAAGCTTTCATTCATTCATACACATTCTTAAAGTAGTCAGCTGTCCTTAAAGGCTAGCATCCTTCACTTTCTATAAACACTTTAGTAAAAGCTTGGCAAAAAAGTAACTTTAATCTCAAATACCTGGTAATATATATAAATACTTCTATAGCGTATTTTCAAGTCTACAATTAAGCCCTAACAAATTGAATTTAAATTTGTTTACAGTCAAACACAAAGTACCAGAATAACATTATTACTGGTAACATACTTGCATCACCAACAAGGGAACAGAGATACCTCACTTGACTCCTGAAGCTAGCCAAAGCAGTGGAAATTACCAATATTTTTCATGAAAATGACTGCAAATTAACTCAGAACAAGAATACTCACTCATGTAACTGACAGCTAATTTCAAAATAATGAATGCATTTAAAAGTAGCACAGTTTTTAATTGCAAACTTAAGAAGGGAAAATAAGCAACGTGCTAAATAAATTGTTCATTTGGATTGATTCATCCAGATCTAATAACTATTTGTCTCTACAAATATTATAATTAGGCATAATCAGTTGGTATAAAACATCAGAAAGAAATAAGCCACAAAAAAATGAAACACTATTGCTGCTGTTTCAGTACCAAAGGACAGACTTCATAACTCTCTGCCAGTCCCTTCTAGATTCAGATACTCCTGCAAAAGCAGAGTTTAAACTGCGTTTTGCTGCCGTGCATCATGGCTGAGGCCTATAAGATCAATTATTGAATGACCCTAAAAGTTAAATGAGATGTTTACTCCCCCCTCTTCTCATTTTTTCCCTTCTTCTTTTTGGAAACCCAGAACCAGAGGCATGGGGGAAAGTCTCTGACTGAAACTGCTGCGTGAGCAAAACCTACAGGCTCCACAATGCTGCTATATATGGGCTGGGGGGAAAGATGATGGGCCTGTCTCAAAAGAGCCGCCAACCATCACGTCTGAGAGCTCCTCTCAGGCGTCCTCAGCCTAAACATTTTATGGAGTGGGGGGTCGGAGGTCACCAACTGTCAAAACACAGCACAAGTCACGCTGTGCACAGGCGAGGAAACTAAGCAGACAGCAAAGCTGGAGTTCAGGGGCAGTACTGCTCGACACACACCACAAATGGTGAGACTGCCCTTAAAAAGTAACAGGCTTTTTCCCCTAAATCTTTCTGTTTTTTACAAGTTGAACTCAAAGTTAAGTGGGCGTGAGTTTTAAAAGATCAATGCACATGTGGAATTAGACTATTCTAAATGTCTTTTTTTCTTTCTTTAATGGAGGAAAACAACCACCAAACTTTGAACCGACAAATTTAACCAGCAGTAAACTCCAAAGCTCCAGGTGGTTTCATAAACCCAAAGGTTCATAAATCTTTTCTTTAAAGTTTCCAATTTCAAAAAAGAGCTTGTTCTCTTTGTGGTTATTTTTCAATTTTTCTCCCTCCCTCCCCCTTCTTTCCTGCCTTTGGGTGGATGACCTGCCAGCCCCTGACACCCTTTTAAGCTCGCCGTGCTGGCTCCTGCTGGCTCTGCCGGAGACAGGCTGCCCACTCATGGGGCAGCGAGCTGTGGGCATGACTTCATCTGCTGGGAGGAATCACTGGGAAAGAGGCTGCACAGGGGAGCTGTGTTTTCTATTTTTAAACACTGCCTGTCGCATAGTTCAAGAGTGTGAAGAGTTCAAGCATTTAGTGAATCTGGTCTCGCCACTGCCTTTAAAGTAGGAATAGTTAAAGTGATCAAGGTGGTACAGCCATCAGTCTCCTCAACCTACAGCCCATGGGCTGCATGCAGTCCACGGGGGCAATTCGTCTGTCCTCTGGGGTAATTTGAGAGACTGTCAGGTGCAGGCAGGGGGATTGGGGTTGAATGAATCACTAGTGGCATGTGTTTAACACGGACCAAGGTGTCTTAATGAAAGATGACAGCTGGGAACAAACTTCTCCTATAACCAGAGTAAATCACTTGCCCTGCACATTCGCTTCTGCTATATGTGAATTGCCACTGAGAAAGGCAACTGTAAGGCATAGTATGAGCTTTCCTGTAGCCAGAACATGCTAGTGTGTGTTATGTTTGCAGGAGCATATAGGGGTTTACCCAGATGTGTGTACAGTGAAGTATGTGAACAGTACACTTCCCAGAAGCACCAAATTTTCTCTAGTTTCTGTGATATGACAAGAGCAGAGCTACCCTAAACAGTCTTCCTCCAACATTAAAAGAAGTCAGCAAAAAGGCAGGGTACTACTCATTTAGGTGCTGCTCTGTAGTTAAGAGACATGGAGACACACGATCCTCTAATCTTTTGAAACTAACAGAAATTAAAGCAGCAAAGATGGAAGAAACGGTCATAGGCTTCAGGCTTCTTTCTTTGTTTCTTAATTACACCTCTAAAAACATCTCACTTTAGCACACACATCAAATCATGCAGTCACAAAATTATTCAGGTTGGAAGGGTCTCAGAGGTCACCTTAGTCAATTCCCTGACAGCAGTCTGCTCCCTCTGCTCCACACATTCTCCCGCAGAAATGCAGCATGGAGAGAGGGCTACAGAAATGGCTGTGGAACCATTAACTCACTTGCTTTACCTCAGTCAGACAGATGAGAATCTCTGGCCCATTACCACCTCTCTTCATTAGAAACAGCACCCAACACATGGCATGGTAGAGATAGATCTCTCACAACTGCTCGACTGCATCGCAGGACTGTATGAGGGTAGGTTATTAAATCTCCAGCCACTTGATGGGTAAGAGTGTTTTACCATCAGGTTCAGTATCCAAATTGCATTACAACTCCTTAAATATGACCACTTTTCTATGAAGCCTCAGGTAAATATCACCCACTTTTACTGATGAAGCTAATGAGGCAAAAATGTTGTGGAATGTGACCAAGGCCATACAGGAAGACTAGATCAGTATCAGAGATGGGATTACACAGCATAGGCTTGGCCTAAGTGCTCTAACCCCTTCTGGAGTTCAGAATATTCAACTGCCCACCTCTATGGCCTGAGCCACGCTAGGTGATGAGGTATGGCACTGGCCCACATAAATGAAGCTAGGTGAAGCAGTGGTTTGGATACCAGCAAGAGTCACCCAAGCATTTGTTTTAACCCTTTCACTGAGTAATACTCTTTCCTCTGAAATAAGTGTTTCTCATTTTTCGTTGGAGCTTTCTTTTGTCCACTTTCATCCCATGTCTTTATCCTCCTCATATACACAAACATACACAAGCTTTGCCAGAAAATCAAAGAAAACAAACACTTTTTCCTTAAAAGGGAAATAAGAAGAGCTTTCATGTTTCTCATGTTTTATGCTGTTGTAACTACATTTGATATAGTCCCATGAGTAGACCCTCCAATAATAATGACTAAATCTACTTTTATTTTGTAGGCTATTTAGGAGCAATTTGGAGCTGTAACCACAGTTATCCAGACAGCTCTCCCCACATACATGTGGTATTATTTACTCAGCCTCCTGATTCATTAAATGTATTTCCAGCTCCTAAGAGGTTTATTATTATTCCTCTGTGGCATCTTCATATTGATTATAATTTCAAAAAACTCTGCTGGAGATCAATGAGTATCCACTAAATTAAGTGACAGTTGATGGCTATAAAATGGAAACACTTCAACTATTTACTGTCTACAGCCATCAAAGTAATAAAGAGATTTCACCTCTCCTCACTCAGTCTCTAGAACTAGCTCTGATTCTGTGTTGAACTGTAGGAAAGGGAACAGGAGAGCAGACAACTGGTAGACAAGCTAAATAGTTAGCAATGGCAAACATAGTGTCTAAAGGTCTTCTAGCATAGTGGCCAGCATGACAAAGAAGATATTCTTTTCTACCACAGATCCTCCAAAACCTGGATTCAGTCTTCCCTTAACCCAGGAGTGTTACAGTATCGCTCTCTTGATCCTCTGTCTCTGAGAATTATAGATCTTGTAGAGAAATAGCTCTCAGGCTAAACAAAAAAACTGGTTTGGGTCTCAGAAGCAGAAGACAACACTATCACGAAAATTTTGAAACCACAGATTCCTCAATAATAAAATTCATACTCCAGCTTTCATAGTGGTGCCTGATCATGAGGTTTCTTTGGATTCATTATTACTCACCCACAGTTAAAAGCAGTTGACAGACACAGTTTTATCTTCCTCTTTCTTTGATTGGTCAAATTCCAAAGTAACTACTAGATCTGGATTTGGCAGAAGGGGTCCATGGCTGTGCTAGTAACTTAAAAACTTCTAGACCAGATTACTTTTATGAGTATTTGAAAAATATTCTTGGGTTCTAACAGCAGCAAGACAGTTCCCAAGCTCCAGGGTTCCCTGGGCAGACCATCATATCAATATTTTGCATCAACTATTTTTTTCAGTACATGAAAACAACTAGTCCTTATTTTTTTCAGCCTTAAATAGACTCTAGTCATATATATATAAGTATTTACATATATAAGGCTTCCCTTCTCTTTCCACCATATCCTGTGATAAAAGATCTGAGCCAGAGCCCAGACCTGACAGAATTCAGGTCGGATCTTGGTGTGACTAGGCTTAGATATGGGACTCATTGTTTCCAGCATTATCCAGCAAGCTAGAGAGCTGACACCCTAAGAAAATGATACATGCCTCTTCTTACAAAGCCTGTTCCAAAAAGTATCAGTATCTGGAAGCAAATAGCTTCAAGGGAATGTTACATGTAATTCTCGTCCTGCCAAGAAAATATATACCTTATTAATAATAAAGATTTGTTTGACTGATAGCATTTTTGAGAGTTATTATCAGAGATAGATAACTATTCTCAGTTTTGCTAAATTCCTACATGGATTTTGCCAAGCCTAAAATAACAGGATGAGGCAACCTAATACTTCCAATAGCTAAAAATTCTGAACTAAAATCACAAATTAAAATAAATTAGGAAGGCTTGGCCAGAAAAAAAGAAGTAAGTTTCAGGTTAAGTGACAGTTACATGATTTTCCTATTACCTGCCATATTCATGCAGGCAATATTCATTATCAACAAGACTATAAATGTGGCAAAAAATACTTCTCTCTTTATAAATTCTATCATTTCTTTGCCAAATCCTACCGGTGTTGTTCAAAACAGTAGGTTTCATAGCCATTTAAAGTAAGGATCTGGAATTTAGTTCTTTTCTAAATGTACAGGAGTACATTTTAGCAGATGAGCTGTACCAGCTTCATCCCACAGATTGCACTAATTCAGCATCATATAAAGATTATCCCAGGGAAGAGCAGGGCATTTTATAACACTGGTCATAGCATCTTGCATCCTATGTGTATCATGACCTACTGAAAAACCTAGTCCAAGTTCGTTTGACTATGTGCAAAGATTAGCTAGTCTTAAATTAACACAAAATACAGTATAAAAGGAGGTTAAGAGCAGCTAGATCACTCATTTGATTGTTTGCATAGAATCTTACTCTGCCGAAAGCATTACAAATCAACATGTATTGGCCTACAAATTCCTACACCTTTAACTAAGCCTGACAGCCGTTACATGGAACAACCCTGCGAACTGGGTTTGCATGCACACATGCTTGTAATGGGATGTTTCTAGGTGTGCAAACAGCTAGATGTGTCTGTGTAACAAGTTTCTGGACTGATCTAGACCATGTGTCCAGAAGCAAATGAGGTATGTGTGTGAGTTGCATGCTTGTATGTGCATTATTAAATCCAGATACATGAACACAGGTGGCAGACTAATGGATTTTGGGAGGTCAAACAATATTTTGCTTTTCATGTGGTGTCACAGTAGGAAAGGAACAGAAGACATATAAGAGTTGAGAAAGGAAAACCAAAGCCAGTACAAATTAAACGGGGTTATATGATCTGCGGATGATTCCAAGGACTTGAAATAGAGATGTAGAATAGAGCATATGTTTATGTGCAGTTTATGCACATGACCTATGCCTTTCTATATAGGCAAATCACACTCCATTAGGTTTACAGAAACAGTCACAGTTCCAAGGGTATTATAAGATACAATGTTAAAACTCTTCCTGCACAAATAGCTACATGTGCCCTATTAATTTTACCCCAAAGCTCTAGAACTGGTTCCATTGTACCTTAGATTTATCACAAAACAGAAACGCTAGGGTCATCTCCCTACAGAGAGGGATTCCAAACTATGGATTTTTTTGTTCCACTGTTTAATGCATTCCTGGGCAATGTGAGAGCAGTTGTGTCTGCTTTCATTCAGAGGCTAGCAGGCCCTTCTGAACTGATGCTCTTAGGAAAAAGCCTTCAGACTAATCATATGCCTCCACAAAATCTCATTGGAGAGCACTGAACACTGTCATGGGCCTGTCAGATAAGTTTGGCCTGACTCTGGCTGATTGACACTTTTACTCATCTTTTTTAAAAAACGTGCAGATTTCATTTCAGAAGGCAAAAAACAATTTGAAATTCTCTCCAGATGGGAAGGATTTTTGCTATAGTTTTTTCCTCCTCCCAGATCCATGTTCTGAATAGAAGGAAATCGAGAAAAAAAAAAAAAAAAAGACAGCATTTTTTTAAAGCTGTTAAAAGATATGAGAGATCTAAATTAAAAACCTTTGTGAAGTGAAAGGTGTCTGGAGGGAATATACAAGAATAGTCAGTTACTGCTGGCATGTTTACAGGCTTTGAAGGTTCTTCACCTCTAGCCCAGTGAGAATGGTTAACAGCAGCTCTACCTCACACTAAGATTTTATGGGATTAATGTAGTCCTTATTAAACCAAATACCTGCAGTTTCTGTTATTGCCAGTGTAGCTACAAATCCTTCCTACTTGTTCCTACATGGTAGAGTGTAAAATTGGAGCACAGGAAAAATGGCTGGCAACTTTGCCTTTCTATTCTTGTGATCATCACTATTCCTAATGAGGAAATGGGTTTATTTCTACTGACACTGTTTAAAATGAAAGGGGTTATTTTGTCACTGTTTTTTGGTTTTGGTTTTATGGGTTTTTAACAGCCATAGATTTCTGACATGCATTGACCCATGTAGAAAAGATTTTGTGGAAGATAAACTGATTACCACAGGAAGAATTTTTGAGTTACTTTATCTGATTTACTTAAAGATGATTTTTCTCCAGAACAAGTCTGGTGTAAACTGAGTAAACTTTCTGCTATCTGGTCATCCTCAATCAATTATTTTGAATCCTCGTCTCACAGCCACATGTAAATACTGGATCCAGCTACAGGATTTGTCTACACAAGAACTCAAGAGTCATAATGGCAAAGTGTGCTGCAATCTGATAGCACACTGTTGTAATTTTGGAATGCCCCACTATCATAAAGACAAGAAATAAATATTAAAAAACTATAGATCTTCTTTTCTTCATTCATCATTAATTGTAGACTAGCTGTCTTTCTCCTACACATAATAAGAAATAATTTTTTACTATAAGTTTTAGAGAAAAATTACAGATTAGAAATCTTCAACATTATGATTGCATCCCTCACAACAATCATGAACATAAAAATACGTTAATCTTGATACAGGTGACTCCTCCATTTTTTAAAGACTGATTTAAAGACTTGTATGTTTAAGGAACTTGACAGGGTATGTACTCAGAAAAGCAGAATTTTTGTACAAAATTTGTGGCAGATTGTTGGGGTTTTTTTAAAAGAAAGAATGTCATAATTTGAATAAAACTTCAGTCCTTTTATAGGAATCACTTTTAGTCTATTTTTTTTAAAATTAACTACGTCTGTTTAGCATATTCATTTTTATGAAAATAAAAATAAGTTAATTTTATTCAATATGAAAATGTCTTTTCTGGTGTCAACAAGGTGGGATGATGTTGATGTTTCACAGATATAAAGCCAAACACTCTTGAAATATGCTCCACAGGGAATATTAGCCCCAAGCTTTGAAACAAGAGCCAAATCAAAAAATCTGTAAGAGGAAGTGATGCAAAGATTGTGCTGCACTCCACTCCCTCTTATTGGACTCATGTTGCTGTTGTTGTTATTGTGGTTTCTTGTTGTGTTGTTTGTTTGTTTTTTTCCCAAGGAGGACTGTAACCTTGGAAATAGATGAGTCTGTAGAGTAGCTCAAATAATGATTTTATAATCACACTTCAAAAAACTAAAGTAAAATACATAGACAAAACAGGCAGCTATTCATTTATCTCTTCCTGTTTATGTAAGAATCCATGAAATAATGAAACAAGTCTCACAGTCTTTTTGACGTTATTGCTCTTGCTCAGCCATGTACAATGACTAGACACTTCCGATAATGGCAATGTCATGACATTTCCATGACGACTTTGGCCTCAGCTTTATAAATCCCACAAGATCAGGTTACAGACTGAGGATTTAGGAAATGAGTAAGAAAGCTCTAAAGGAGAAAAGCTGTGATTACATGCAAATATATTCATTAGAGAAAAGATTGAACAGAAATTCACCTTCAATAATTTTTTAATGAATTTTTAAACATACAAAATGTGCTGCAGGTGTGCAATTTAATGTATTTGACCTTCTAAGGACTGGTTAGCAGCACTTGCTACCAAAAAGTTTTCTTGATTATAGTTTTTCCCTATTTTTGTTTAAAAATGTTTCCTTTAATCTCCTCAGCTGTTTTCATTCTTATTAACAAACATTTATTTTTTTCTTTGCTTATATTACTTTATGTTCAATATAGCTATCAGTTTTAAGTTTTAAAGTTTTGAGCAAATCCTACTGGATATCCTGAGATAGGTGACAATCTCTACATAGAACATGTCGTGGGCTGTGCCTGCTACATATGCATTTCTATACATTTTTCGCCTTGCAGCATTCTTTTCTTTTAATAGCATAGTATATAAAGTCACTGAATAACTACTTTCCCATTTTTCCCCAAAGAAAACATTTTAGTTTTAGGAAGTAGGTGAATGCATTTTACTAAAATAATTTTACATGTCTTCCAAAAAAACTATGTCAGTATTAATTTTTAGCCTTGGTTCAATAAATATGACAAGCTTAATTAAAATATGTGCAAAATGTGTTAGATTGGAAAAACCATTCTGGTGAGAAACTAAACAATATTTGAGTTTCCAGATTTCCTGCGGGACAGGAGATGCCCAATACACATACACCTCAATCCTTCAGAGGTTTTTTAGTGGGATTTGGTTGGTTGGTTGGTTGGTTGGTTGGTTGGTTGGTTGGTTGGTTGGTTGGTGGGTGGTTGGGTGGGGTTTTGTTTGTTTTTAATGTATTAGGTTTAGAGACAATAGCAAATAAACGAAGGAAAGAGTAAGTGATAGGTTTTGGAATCACTGAGAGAAATGTCTATCATTGAATGCTTCCTTAAAGATAATTAAGTAAAAGTCACATTGTTTCAATATTACTTCTATCCCGTTATGAAACAGAGGATTTTGAGCAGTAATATGCATTCCTCCTTCTGATAAGCACACAACTAAAAGGAAGATACGCCCAAGGAAGCAACAATATCAGCACAGTACTGCCTGTTATTTTGCTTTCAGCTAACACCACCCCCCACCCCCAAAAAATTTTCAAGTCATCTTTTCCTCTCCATTCCATCCACACACACATATATATATATCAGAAATTATCAGACCAAAGAGCATTTCACATCAGGAAGAAAATGCATCTTCACAAAGATGTGCTTCTAAAGCATAGGACAAAATCTCCATTTGCCATTTTGGGTTACTATCCATTACTGAAATCCAACACTGCATGCTAACACAGAAGCATGCTTACCACAATCTGTGGAAATACTCTCCTGTTGAAATGTGCTTAAAATCTCTGTGCACACTTCAGTGCTCTTTTCAATATATTTGCAATTGAAAAAAAAAAAAATCCTCTTACTTTTACAGACTCTAGTTCCACAAAGTACTTAAGGAAATGTTTTTCCAGTGATGCATTTATCCATAGAACTAAAAATATGCAAATATTTAAACCAGATTCTATTTCTCCTACTCCCCACATGTTAGTAGGAAAATTTCAGCTTTCTGATGGCAATTTTACTCTTTATTACCTTTTGTTAAAATATAATACTTAAAACAATACCAATAATTACCCAGCACCCTAGTAAATTCCACTGTGGCAGGTCTACCCTAAGTAAAATCTTGAAACTCATTTCACTTTATCTGGAATGACAATTACCTGAAATCAGAATTTTATGGAAAATAACTTGATTGTAGCAGACTATAGCTATGAATGTAGCAGAACATGGTCAAGGGGAAAAAAAAATCAGACATAAAAGCTAATGTACGGGAAAACAAGCAAAAAAATAGAGAAACTGTTTAAATCACTAGGCCTTCGGTCTTTGGAGTTCTGATGTTCAATGTGCCTCAGAATCAACCACACTTTTGTATGCTAAGACAGAGCTAAAACGATATTTTTATGGCAGTAACTGTATCTTATAAATCAAAGTGTGCAAATACAAGTTACACAACTCTATTTGCACTGGACTGTGTCTTCCAGCTTTGGAGATCAAGCTAACTATGTTCCAGTATGTGATTCCACCATCCCAGAAGCAGAACAAGACTCAGACTGGATAGACAGAAGAAGCTGTCATAGTTACTCAACACCTCAGCTATACAGCAAGGATCCCAGCGATCCACTCTAAAGATTTTTGGAGGGTGGAGATTCCCTTTTATTTGTCTTTACTTTCAAAATCCTTCATTTTCAGTTCTGAAAAAGGAAAACTGGAATCAAGGTATTGGATAAATAATATTGCAGCCACATGACATTAAATGCTGAACCAGCACAGGCTCACTCTGCCACTTCACATTTACACAGAAGGATTTGTAGTGCATCTTTGTCCTAGTAGATGTCAGATCCTTATCATCCAGCCTCCAACAGTCAGATAAATCCGGTATCAAGCATCAAGCCAGGATAACTACCGCAGCATGGTCTCTCGATAATTCAACTGAAGTGCCATAATGCAGTTATGCATGATCCAGATCAAATTTATACGGCCAAGTTATTTGATAATACACAGAGTCAACATTAGTGAACACAGAGCCACAGACTTCAAACAACATCAAGTATCAGGAACAATATATACTAGCCAACTTTTACTCAATTCTTTGCAAAGTCCCTTGGGCTTTCGCTATCATTAGCTGGAATTCTACTTGGGATTCACTCTTAATATTTCATGCTGCACTTGAATGTATGTCATCATAGTGGCAATGCTGATAAATTATTTTTGAAACATGTTCAGCCATTTCATTTTTATGTCTACTTCTGAAATTGTATGAAACCACACTGATACTTGGATTAAAACTAAACTGAAAATCTCCCAATGATTTTCACCTTTTTTTTTTCTCCATATGGAATCGTTTTCCCTTATGTTCTTATCTATTTTTTACCAGCCTTCACACAGACAGCACACTAAGAAAGTACTCAATCCCATTTTGCTGTTTTTGCTGAGACAAACATTTGAAAAGAATGCTTTTAAAATTCTCTTGTTCCCTACGTGAAGAAGATGGGAGACGAACAAGCCCTTGTTTAACAGAATCCTAGAAAATCACTGGAATTTTGAACAAAAGTTTCATGGAGATTATAGGGAGTAATATTTTGTCATTTAGAACTACCTAGATTGAAAATATATTCTGTTTATGTTCCTCCTCCAAATGTATTTTCCACATGTTTGGATGGGGCTCTGACAAATCTAGTAAGTGGAAGTTACCTTACTTGGTAACTTCCAAGTAAGGAAGTTGCAGGGGTATTTGGAAGTGGATGATCCTTAAGGTCCCTTCCAACCTAAAGCATTCTATAGTTTTATGCTTCTATGGAAATTTAAAGTGCTCTGAGGATTTGGTTTTGATACAGGTAAAATAGTTTTGCACCTTTCCAAAGCCAACCCCAGCTGACTGGATAACTTTTTCTACAAAAGAAAGACAAGACCGACTATATTTTCAGTGTTATGACTCCAACTTGGACTTGTGGATGCCAAGTTTGCCTAGGTGTTCTCTAATCCAATCCTCCTTGACCAAGGGAAAATTTTCCTTTCAACACTCCTTTACCCTGGTCTCCTGGGTTAGACATTCCTGAGGGCTGGTCTTGTCAGTGAAGACCAATGCAAAGGCAGCATTCAGTAACTCTGGCTTCTCTGTGTCCTCTGTTACCAGGTTACCCCTTCCATTTAGTAACAGGTCCACATTGTTCCTAGTTTTCCTTTTGTTATTGATGTTTTTGAAGAAGCCCTTCTTGTTGTCCTTGACATCCTTGGCCAGATTTAATTCCAGATGGGCCTCGGCCTTGCTCGTCTCACTTCTCATTACATATGCAAGACAGGAACACATAAAGCTTTTTTTTTTTTTTTAATTGTGTATCTGAAGAATTAAACAATCAGATCACATGTAGAAATATTTTTCTTCACATTCAGCTTTGCATGCTCTGCACACATAAGTTGTGGATCATCTGTTAAAAACATAACAAAAATTTAGTGTTTCAAACTTCTGCATTAACTAATGTTCAGTTATTAAAGACAAATACTTCCCAGTAAGAAAAAGAAAAAATTAAGATATATATCCCAATATTTGATTCAACTAATTAAGTATTCTGCAAAGAACTATTCTATTGAAAAAGATTTTTCTTTCTTCTGTGTTAGCTATCAATCAGACAAAACACTTTGCATATCTCAAAAGCTTTAAATAAAGTAAAATGGAATAAGAATATTCTATCTTCCAGTACTGATCAGTAGTTCTCAATCAAAATGTCACAGTCTAATTCATGGTTTGCAACTTGATATGAGGTAGAAAGATAAGGTTATTGAGAAATGGGCACTAAACATTTTTATCTGGAATACTGATACATCACATGTAATGCCTATGGAGCATAAGTAATGAGATAAAAGCTAAATAATGGTCTGCATATAGTAAGTCCTTCTGGCATATGTTTACACTGGGTGGCAACAGTCTACTAATTTTATTTCCAGGAAAGATCTTGAAGATAAAAGTCAATTAAATCCCTAAGGCAGAAGTAAAAGACAAAGGGCGATGGAAACATGCTGCTAATGACAGCTGTACTTTGTAGTTTCTCTGTTCCAGAGGCTCTTCCTTTAGTAGTGATGACTGTCCAGCTATTTACAGTGCTGTCCTAAGCTACCATCAGAATTAGGTGGCTACTGGGGGCTAGGATCAGCTTCCTTTGCCATGGTTCAAGGAATAATGAGAGATGATGGAATGCCAAGTTCCATATTACTTCTTTGGAGAACATAAAGCCAGGTCACTTTCATAAGGCAGAGGGGAGCATTTTCAGCAACTTTCAAGCATTTTTTCAACTTTTAAATAGAACTTAATTCCTAATTTATAAAAGAAAATTAATATATGTGCCTATTTATTTCCAGTTATTGCAACTTTTCCTCTCTTTTTTTTTCCTCTCACCTTTGGTTTCTTTTTGGCACTAGTAAGAAATTATGTTCTTCACTTCAAGTGCAGGTCTGGGAATCGGGATTTTTTTTTTTTTTTCCAGAAGACTTCCCAAGCAGCCGTGAATACACTTCTTAATCTCTGTGTCAGTTCCCACACCTGGTTAAAAAAACCTTCACTTTTATAGGTATTTACTTTATAGAGAGTTTCTTCTCTCCTGCCTATGATTCTTGACTGCTGACAATTTTAATCCATTCATGTTTGTAGAGTATTTGAGGATGAAAGGTGCAAGAGTATATTATTTTGTGGTAGAATGATTTAATTAAAACATCATGCAATGGTTTCAAATAACCACTCTTGTATGATCTGCGTTTAAGGTGCTTGCCTACACTTACTTGGCAAGAGAGCTGTGTAACGCTCTTCTCCAAAATAGGTCATATGAGGATACTGACTTCAGCTGATGTTGTCAGGCCTGAGAGGAGCCTCGCGCTCCAATAAGGGAAAACACAGCCTAGAGAGTTTACCTGCTGCCTTTGTTATCTAGTCCCTAATATCAGTTAACTGTGTGACTTATATTGACACTACTTCCAAACCCTCAAAATGCCAAGAAAGGGAGACTATTAAATGAAAGAGCAACTGGTGGGTTCAGAACTGTTCATTCATCTAATTCACAGGACTCTTCTAATATTGTAAGATGCCAGGATTTTTCAACCTCACCTGTAATCTTATTGAAGAAGATTTTCAAATGAAGCTGAATTAAGTCAAGATCATAAGCCATGTATTTGCAGTTTAGAAGGCAGCTGTTTTTCTACCATGTATTCTAGAATTTTGGCTGTGCCTCTATTCTAATATTACTGCCTTCATCAGATTGCCATTCTTCCCTGCTGAAGGCAACAACTGCTTCATTTACTCAGCAGGACCTCAATTTCCAAACAAGATGAAACCTCTAAGCAGAGCAAATTGTTCTAGCAAACATCCTAGAACTTAGCAGATGTAGACCACCTGATACCAGTTGTGGTTGATTGTTGAAGCATCTTGCTTCCCAAGGAAAGCCTTCCACATTTCCCCCCTAAATGCTGTACCTTTCTTCTCCCTTGTCTATCATAGCTTTAAGAATCATGTCCATAGTTATGAAATAATGAAGGATTCAGGGTTATATACATACCTGTTCCATAGTTATGGAACAAGTTTTCTAAAGGCAAGAAAATTCATTTACACTGTATACCTTATTCATTATGGTCATTTAATTTGGAAAGTCTTTGCATGGGTAAATGGACCTGAGAAACAGATGAAAGGTTATATATTTGCTAACATATTCACACAGAGGAGCCTCACACAGCAAGAAAACAGGGCCAACCTGCTAAGGCTAGTTTGTAGATTACCACAGATGCATCACATCTGAAAACAAATCCCACTGCTGACGACAGCATATGTTTTGCATGTCATGGAAATGCCCATCTTTTGTGCAGAAGGTTTTCAAGTATAGAAAATAATTTCATGGGTTTGTAGAGGTTGTTTTTTTCTTTTTAAATAATGCTAATTTATTCATGAAACATTTGGGATTAAACAGTAAACATATAACTTCTACCTTTTTTATTGTTTCACATTATTACTTTTTTAATATAAGAACTGTCCCTATTTCTCTAAACATCTCTCAGACTAAGGATCATTCATATCATGATTTGTGCTGTGTAATATATTTTTTAACTGACCAGGACTGTCATATCTATAATTTTACAGATAGTGACCTGTTGTTCCAGGAGTCTCTGTTCCCTTCCTCTGGATAAATTTCAGTACAATTTATGCTATTTCTCTCAATGGGGACATTGTAAAATAGTGTTTACCTCCCACAAATAGCCAGAATTTTAGCATAAGCAACCTTGGATGGCTGAAGAAACAAGGAAGGACAAGAAGGCGGTTGTGGGAGTAGAAACAGCAGGCTGGAAACATTGAGAATACCTGTCTCTGAACTGACAACTGGATCAATGACATTTCACCTCATTGAGGGCAAATCTTGTCACTCCATTCAATCATACTTAGGATCTTACAGCTGAACTTATTAATGAAATTCCCTCTCACAGTTAAAATTAAAAAAAAAAAACACCAAAAAAAAACCAACCAAAAAAATGAATATGAATGTGGAAGAAAGGCAATTTGATGTTTGTAATTATCGAGGTAAACTCCACGACCTGCTGAATGTATGCAAAATGGACCCTGAATGGAGTATATAAAAGTGGTATGTGCAGAGAATAGCAGAAAGTATTGAGATTTCTTTCTGGTAAAGCAAGTCATCATACAGGATCTCTACCATGAGTGCCAAGGGGGCTTCACTGAAAGGTAAGACTTTTGACATTCCCTTGCTCATAACTGAAATATAACAGCTCTAGAAACTGAGGTCTTCCAGCCACCTAGTCTTCCAGTAATGTGAAACCTGCCTCCAGAAGGCAGCTTCATTCTTTCTGTCTGTTAAGACTACCTTTGCATTGGGCAGTGTCGCAGAAAATTGGCTTGAGTGATGTAATACCTTCTCCTTAAAGTTTGGATCCAGACTGGTTTTGCTACACCACTCAGAAGGCAATGAGTAAAAGTCATTACACACAAAACTAGAAGTGATGTAGTAATTTTGAGGTGAATGTTTTTATGACAGTCTTCAACATTTTAAGCCAAGTTTCAGATTTTCTTGTTCATTCAGTTATTCCCTGGAGTACCTTCCTAACTGCAGTATGCTGCATGTACCTTGCTCACAGGGCAGGAGGAAGGCTTGCTTCAATAATGTGTAAATGCACTTTTTTTGAATGTAGAGCTAGAAAGAAACTTATCACATGATATCATTAGGGGCAATTCTCCTGATTTATGAAGCACACTTTAATTTAAAATAAGTCTAGTGAATCAGTATAGGTAACAGGTCAAATTCCAGAAGTAATAATCTCAGAGCACAGAATAGTGTTCTTTGAGTATGTAAATTCATTTCCAAATATTTGCTTTTATTTTTTCCATTGTTTTCTGTGTATATTTTATTTCACTGAATAAAACACTTAACTCTATTAGGTTAATATGAATAGTTTTAAACAGGTGAAGTTTTGTGCTTTAGATAATAAAAAGTCTTCTTTATCAGTTTCAGAAGCTCAGGAGAAAAGATAAAAACTCTCTCTGATTTCTTAGCAGTAAGAAATTTAGGGTTAAACTCTAACTAGCAAAGCAGAACAGCTGTTGGGAATCTTCTGAAGGAACTCCCAGGACAATCAAAACCTTAAGAGAGTGACCTAACCACCCTCTCACAAAAAATAATTTAAACTCCAAATGTTTGCAAAGAAGAAAAGGACCTCTGGAAGGAGGACAAAAATAAAAAAGAAAAAGAAGACCAATCTATTTTCCAAATGTATATCCGTGAAAATATAATTATGTATCTATATTTACACTGTGAGGAAGTTTGGTTTTTTTCTTCCATTTATCACTATAGTATAAAGTCAGACACCATAGTAAGTGACTTCAGAACACAGTGTATACTGCAACACAGGTTACCTTGTCTCCTCACACTCTTGTAGCAGGCTCTGCTATACTGTCAGGATGACAGAGTGGAAAAAGGATGTAAGAATTACAGTGCTTCCCTCCTCCACTGGTTTTCAGCAGCCAGTACAGGGGGTACTCTCAGCCATGTGATAGCACAACCCAAATCACCCATCAGCTGGCTCTGACAGCTACTTCTAAATGCACATATAAGTCAATGTGATTCCTTTTGCTTTATTTTAAACTTGAACAGGTTTGTTGCTGCTGGCCCTTCTGGTATCCAACATGCTCCTGACAAAGGAAGGAGTGACCTCCTTGCCAATCTGCCCCAATGGATCTGTCAATTGTCAATTGTCTCTTGAGGAACTTTTTGACCGAGCAGTTAAACTTTCACACTACATCCACTTCCTCTCTTCAGAAATGTTCAATGAATTTGTAAGTACTCTGCCTTTTCCTGAGAGAAGGAAAATATAAAATTAAGCACAAACATATGTTAACATATGAAATCCTTCAATAAGTAAACAAATAGGATGCTGCACAGACAGTGACAGTCCCAGTGCTGACAATGTATGGTGCTGACCATTGCTAAGATCCCCAACACTTCTTTTAAAAGATATCATTTTTGCATCATTCTTTATCTGTGGGACTCAATTGCATTTGCTGGGTGCCAGTTACACTCTAAAGACCCATCAGAAACTTTTAACCTTTACAGCATAAAAGCAGTGATAAAAGCAGTGAAACAACAACTAGTTAATAACAGGGTTTGAACTGAAGATCTGACTTATCTGTTTCAATAATGCCTGTCGGTGCTGATCTGCAGGATGAACGCTACGCTCAGGGCCGGGGGTTTATTGCAAAAGCTGTTAACGGCTGCCACACTTCCTCCTTAACCACTCCTGAAGATAAGGAGCAAGCTCAGCAGATTCATGTAAGTCCCATTTCTAACGTCATTCAGTGTAAGACAGAGCAGGGAAAGGCACGGAAGAAGGAGGGTTATGGAATAGCGAGGCAGCAGACAGAGAGAAAGAAATCAGCTCAACTGGAACAAAAAAGCCAGGAGGAGGCAAGCACCAAAAAGCCAAGAAAAGTTGATTTAACATTTGCTGATACTAAGTTACAAACCATACAGTGTATATATTTACCAGTAACTTTCAATGTCCCTTCCTTTTCCTGTATGGAACATTTAGTCACTGCATCTTATTTCCAATTAAAATACAACCCCCTGGAGCAATACCATTTACCATGATTGTACGGTATTGAGAACACTACAACCTTTAAACATTACCTTAAAACATCTTATAGATGGTTATTATTTTAACAAACATAAAAATACACTGCTGTATGTAGGCAGAAGTAAATAGTTTTCCAGTGGCTGAAAACAATGACATTACTAAACAAAAGTTGAATAGATTTTCTTGCTGTTTCCAGTAGGAAAAAATGGTCATATCATCATGCAAATACAAAAACTCTAGTGTGAAATAATGCAACATACCTGTAAAGAGAAATACACTACATACATACATCAAATGTAAAAATTATTAAGGGCAGATGGAAGATAGTCTTTTTCAACCTATGCTCAGCTCACAGATACAAAATTAAAATTCTCTGGAGAAAAAAAATCAGAGGTATATAAATGGGGCTGTTCAGGGAAAAATCTCTATCAGTTTCATAGTGATGATATCTTTGCAATCCCACAGTATTGCCAGCTTCTCAGTATGTCATTCAGAAATTCTATTGAGAGCAATAGAATTCACAGTCCTGGGTTGAGTAAAGAAGAAAAGGTTTAATACTATCCCTACCATGACTGTAAGCTTTATGAATTCCTATTACCCACAAGAAAGGACAATTTTAAAACCAGAGAGCTATTGCTAGAAGCACCATTGTTCAAAGGGGAGGACAGATGAGTTACGTACAGGCAATAAAAGCAATATAGTGGTTTACCAAAATGTGAACCTTCCAACCAGTACTAAACTTAAAAAAAAAAAAAAAAATTGGATTTAAAAATGTTCTTGCTAGTTTTTGACTTCGAGAGAATTTATTTTATTTTCTATTGCAATACTTTAACTGCTTGTGCAAATATAGTAAAATATGATGACACCAATTACAAACTTCAAATATGGAATTGCACAGAGATATCTAAGACAGGGCTACAGGGCCCATTCAGTGATAGGTCCAAGAGTAAGTTCCTAAATCACAATTTCTGAGGACACTACTCTAAATGTCTTTTAATGCTGCCAGTATTTAGCCTTCTCATTTTAACTTCTTTTTCTTAATATGTGTGAGCAGCATGAAGACCTACTGAATTTAGTACTGGGAGTACTGCGCTCCTGGAATGATCCTCTGATCCATTTGGCCTCCGAAGTACAAAGAATCAAAGAAGCTCCAGAAACCATTCTCTGGAAGGCTGTAGAAATTGAAGAACAAAACAAGCGGCTTCTAGAAGGAATGGAGAAAATAGTTGGGCGGGTAAGTCCTTAACATGCTTCCAGCCTGTTGCTGTAAGAAAGAAACATACAAAGGTAGACTCTCCCTACCTGAAATATTAAAGGAAGATATGAAGACAAAAATGAGATATAAAGATATAAAGTAGATCTGAAGATAAAAATGGGAGCCAAAATAGTTGTCAGAGAACTTTTCAGCTTTCTTTTCATCTGCTATCTTGCAATTTCTAAAGAGACAATGTGATGTGACTGGCATAGCATAAATCACCATACTCCAAGTTCTGCTTCAGGAAAAGGTGTAATCATCAGGACTGCTGATCATCATTCTATCTTTGAGTATTTTCAATTTGCAATCCCAATTGTTTAAGGATGCATCAACATTTTTTTCGCATGCATGTATTTATATATATATATATATTTTAACATATCTGTGTACATGTTACATATAGGTATTGTGTATAGGTTTTGGAAACAGATGCTCTGCTTAAAACTCTTCTGGAAATCTGGGCTGTTGCAAAGATGTGGCATGCAGCAAAGTAATCCTGGTATCTTCCATTTCTCTTTTTGCACCATACTGGTTCCTCTGAACTCTGGCTTTGACTTGGTCCCCCCTACACTTGTAAGTTTAGACAACAAGGCTGTTGTCTGACAAAATCCATACTCAAAGAGCCCTTGTTATCAGTAACTGATGGAAAGCTTTCCTGAATAAAATCAGCTCTAGCTTGTTTATTTTTAAAGGGGCCTCTGTTAGTCCCTGAATATATCATTCTGTCAGTAAGTTAGATGTTGACGAGAGGTTCTGACTTTACTGGCTTCTGCTTAGCCTCTGAACAGTTGAACAGCATTAAGAGTGCCACCATCACTGTATCCACCACTTCCCACTAAATCACTCATGGTTTCTCTCTCTTTCAGTTAGGTGTGTATTTACTCAGAAACCTTATATCATGCAGGCTACAAATACATTTATCAGTGTAATCAAATACATCTCTATCACATATCTGTGTGTAAAAAGGGTGCAGATGAGGATCCAAGATAACAGTAAGAAGTCAGTTTCCCTGTCACCACCTTCTCATTCACATTATTTACAGAAGGAGGTTGAAGATAAGACTGGCACGTTCATTAGTGTCAAACCACATTTTTGAGTCATAGTAAGTCTATTTTTTTGCCTGTGGCTTTAAAGGAATGATAGAGACTCCATAGATACTTTCCTATGTGCCTTTACAAAATACAGCTGATGGGAAGTAAGGATGATACACAAGGACCAATAGGCACAGAGTTCCTTCCCGCTATGAAAGGCAGATTTCTGTGATACGAAAAAATTGTCCTTTCAAACAAGGAGTTCTAAAGCAATATTCACCTCAGATACTAAGTCACTGCATGAGTTCCTGTACTTAGCTTTCTAACATTAAAGGTGTCTGTATCACTCAGCCCTTTTTTTTCTTTAATGAAATCTGAGGTCCAGTATGTCTGAAGATGTACTATTGAGATATTTGTCTGGTAATGTGTACTTGAAGCTACGTGTATCAGAGAAATTGCCTGAGAAATGGGCCAAGACAAATCTGGAGATGCACACAAACAACTTCTAGGAACAAGTGTTAATGAAATTTTCAAGGTGGAGGCAATCAAAAGGAGATGTCCCTAATGAGTCCATGCATGAAGGAAAGTTTGATTCCTCTGCAAACTCAGGTTCCCCTGGACATAGGGTAACATACTAGTTCTCTTAAAACACTACTGAAATAGTTAAGCTTTATACCTTGTTTTATGGAAACGGCCTGAAAAATTTGACAAATTCATTCAAAACCTGAATGAAGATATAGGACATTATACAGAATAGTGTGAACCACAACTGAAAACACTTTACAAGCCATACACTAACAACTAGTATTTTCCAAGGTCAGTGTTTTAAATGCTGTCTTCTTCATCCAGTCAGGTTCACTATCAATTATTACTAGTATCACTTTGTGTCTTTAGGTTCATTCTGGTGAGATTGGAAATGAAATTTACTCTCCGTGGGAAGGACTTCCATCTCTGCAACTTGCTGATGAGGACTCCAGACTCTTTGCCTTCTACAATCTGCTGCATTGCCTTCGCAGAGATTCCCACAAAATTGACAACTATCTCAAGCTTCTGAAGTGCCGCCTAATCCACGATAACAATTGTTAAATACTCATGGGCCTGATCACTTGCTGAAATAATTCTTTACGGTGTTCTTGATGCTTTGCCACTTATCATTGCAAACTTTATGAAAAGTAATACTGTGCAGTATCTGTATGAACTTTCAGGCATGTTTGTATGACTTCTGGCTGCAACTATTAGCACCATACATCTTGGTGTTTTAAAATGTTACCAACTTCTTGTATGACAAGAATACACTCTTCTGTCTAATCTCCTCACCTCACTACTTAGTAGTATTTCAGTGATAAACAGGTATGCAGATACCAATAAAAATGTTCTTAAATCCAAAAACACGTGACATTGAGTGGTATCAGTGAATGAAAACTGTCTGGTATGGTTTATACCTTTAACAGTAGCTTCTCTCTTTTGGATCTCCATCTCTACTTACTGATGACAGGCTATCTTACTTGCATTGCTCTTCCCCCCCCCCCTTCAAAAAGAGGGGGAATAAAAAGGAGGAATATCAAAAGCAGATTAATTACCTATTACACTAAAGTACCCTAAACTTAAAGTATGGTCTGAAATCCAGTCTACTTGGATCAATCCTTTTACTGTGTACAAAAGATGTGAGAGTAGGGGAGGGGAAGGTTAAGAAATCCATCCTGACTAACATTGCCATTGATTGCCCCATGCAATCCATGGACAGAGAAGACATACACAGAATTTTAAGGACAGCGATACAGGCATATCTACATCTTCTACTGACTATTTGGAGAAGATGCATTTCCAAATAAAAGTTCATTATATTTGTGGTGACTGCCTAAGAGCAAAAGAACCAGCAAGTCTCCATCGGTGTCAAAAGGAAATGCTAGGCATCCACAACATATTCATCTAGCCTTCACATTCCTCACAAGCAATGTGGTGGTTGCAGATGCTCAGAAAACTTTCAAGTTATAAAAAGGCACTATCTGAGCTAAGGTGTCTGTTGTCCTAAACCCAAAGTGTCTTCGTTCACCATGGGTTGAGTCAGAAAATTTTTAGGGCACTCATTTCAAAACACTATAGTTAAACATTGGAAATTTGGAAAGACCAAAACAACAGACTACTTTTGAAAAAATCTGGCTTATAGTCACACAGCAAGTAAGAAGTCAAATTGGCTGGAGCCATTGACCATGTCTAGATACTGTCTTTGTAACCCATAAACAAACTTGGCTTTGGCTTCATCACACAGCTTTAGCAAACAGGAGCTTAAATTCCAATCAGTTCCTCATGGGTTGGAATTCCTACTGGACAAGCATGCTGCATTTCTCTAGGTTTGAGCCAGCTCAGAGGAAGAGTGAAACACCGGAGAAGATGGGTTTGAGGGCTTAAGGCTTTCACTACCATAACAGAATAAGCACTGCCATAATAGGTATTTACTTAAGAGATTAGAAAATACCAACTGCTAGAAAGGTCTCATTACAGCCATCTCTATAAGAACGCAATGATACTTGCATTACTGATTATGTATATCTATAATGGCCTTTTAATCTTTTCATGTTTTCAATTATTGATTGCCTCAGGCTTTATTTAGGTAAGTATACACTAAGCCTAATTTTAATATATATAAAATCACTTTTACAGCAAGCAAATTCCTTGTAAGACAGTCACAACTGACATTTTTCATAAGCTCTGAAATGCACAAAACTTGGGGCATATGCAACAGTAGTTTAAGGACACACAGCTGTATACTACAGTCAGGGAAGAAAATGGGTAAAATTTGCCCGGCAAAATAAGAGTGCCCAGACTAAAATTTAAACTGATCATTATATTCTACTTTTTGTTATAATGCCAATGGAGGAAAATAAAGCATTTTAAAGGAAAAGAAAAAGAAAAGAAAAAATGCACTTTTTTAATGTCATAAATGCTTAGAATTACAGTGTGAGTTCTTACTGAAAAGAAAACATGAATAATGGGACTAGTCTGTATTGAGCTGAAAAAAACGATTATGTCTTGCTGAGTAAACTCCTACCTCAGAATTGCTTTAGAATTCAAAAGCAACTTGATTAATAGGGCAGACATTCATAATTTCACACTTACATGTCTAGATCTAAAACAATGACTCCCATTAACTGCTTAAAAATTGCAGAGCTAAAACAATTGTTTAAAACTTGCGTACACTGGCTTTCTTATAGCCTGTTTTAGTACAATTATGAGGTTTTTAATTTCATAAAGAAAAATAGAATGACAAAAAATATACTAAACAACTGAAAAGCTGTCTGTTTTGCAGCTGTTAAGCTAAAGGAGTATTAAAAATTGATCTTCTGAGTCAGCACAGCTGTCACAGAGACAGAGAGATGTAGAACCCCATGGATAGATTCAAAGATACACTTTCACTGTGAAATGCCCTGGCATGGACAATCCTTCAGAATCTAAATGTCCAAGTCACAATGTAGACCAATTGGAAATTCTATTTATTTTTGTTTTCCTAATAGAAACAATACAGTTTTATCTCATTAATAGACAGATATGAGGAAGAAATTCTTTACTGTGAGGGTGGTGAGGCACTGGAACAGGTTGCCAAGAGAAGCTATGGATGCCACATCCATGGAAATTTTCAAGGCCAGGTTGGATGGGGCTCTGAGTAGCCTGGTCTAGTGGAAGGTGTTGCTGCCCACTGCAAGGGAGCTGGGACTAGATGACCTTCATGGCCCCTTCTAACCCTGGCTAATTCTATGACTCTATGATTCTAATATTTTTTTAATTACTGCATGTTTGTAAGACCTGAGCAAAAATTGTCTTTTGTCTGACAGGTTATTACATAGCCAATATGTTATTGTATTAAAAAAAAAAAAAAAAAAAAAACAAAACAAAAAAACCCCCCAAAACCCCCACCAAACTTAGAATAAGCTTGTTCTTTCTAAATGAAAGAAACTATTATCAATAAGAGTTTTTCCCAAGTGTTTTAACTTTTGGCTACATCAGATTTTCAGCATTTGATATGGATAGTTTTCTAATTGGCCTTGTTTAAATCTCTGTTCATACCTTTACTTCTGTTCATTTAAAATTGCTTAGTGACAAGAATGGAAAGGTCCACATAGCTGAAATATAGGCAGCCTGCTGTTCCCTTTGAAAAAGGTATTCAAGCTTCCATAGATGGCACTTAAGATAACACCTCGTGACACCAAATCTAAACGGTATGAAGTTTAAACCAATTCATCAATGAGAGCATTTATAACTGAACACAACAAAGCAACAGAGACATGCAAAATAGAAATCTGTCTTGCTATTCATGACTTGTTTCTAGACTGTGGAGCAAAGAGAAATAATTTTGAGGATGATTTTAAAGCCCATATGGGGGAGATTTTACTGACAGTATGTGCCATTTTGATCCAGATGCTTAACTAGTTAATGTGATAATCTCTCTACTATCCTTAATTTTTCTCTTTTTTATTTGAGTTCCCACTAAAAACCTCCAGTGGTTTAACTGTAACTTGGCAATTTATCTGTACAACAGAGTTGACCTTTACAATATTATTTCAAAGACAATCCACTATTTTAATAACGAGGGATATACAGAGTAGAAACCATACATATCTTCAAGTTTAACTTCTGAACAATAGAAATTCTTTGAGGTCTCCATTTTAAACAGTCTGCTTATTATAAATGAAATGTCTACAAACAATAAATTATGTCAGAGATTTAAACTCAGTAATCCTACTTATATATATATCCATGCACTAAAGAAATCTAATACTACAATCATGCATGGGAATAGCATCACAGGCATATGCATTCCCACTGAAATTACAGGTTTTTCTGATCTGTAAAGCTATTTACATATATGACTATTTCTATCTCAAGCTCTTAAGGACTTGTGGTGCAAATTACTTTGCTAAATCTGTGAGTGATGTCGAGCCTCAATGTTCAATTCAATATAAATTTAAGATTGATTACACATAGATTTATACTAAGTGTTAAAAGAAGTTTCAAAATAGTTGTAAAACATACTGATACCTTTTTGAAATTTCTTATACTCATATCCATCTTTAATGAAGTTAAATTCAACACCAGTCTTGGAAAAGAGTAGGAATGTCAACAATGTTTTTCAAACACTTTTCCCCAAGAAACTCAGTGACTACCAGATAACATTTCAACAATAACTACTTTCATTGGAATTTTAAGTCTGTATTTAGGTACATAAAGCATAAAAATTAACTGTATTTACTGACAATATTTAATAATAGTAGTGCCTCAAAAATGCAATTTTCTTATCAAACATCACCACACTAATTATGGGAACATTTTTCCTTTTTAATAAATGATAGGGTTCATTACACTGAAGAGTTCAGATCACTTATTAATTCACGAGTGACAGTGTGAGTCATCAAAAATGCTAAGAGCACTCACTTTAGCATATCAAAGAAGCTATAAAACTCATACCATTTGTACCACATATCACAGGCTGCAAAGGAGTTTGCAAATACGAAATAGATAACATGCATGTGCACTCAATGAATAGAAATTAGTTCATGCACTAAATGACTAACTCTAAAAATATTCCCATTTACTAATGGAGATTTTTTCACTATCAAGCTGACTACCTCCCTCCAGCTTTCAGTGTCAAATAATAATACTACATTTTTAACAGTATTATCAGAATTACGAGACCCACACTCAGCCAAGTCACTGTTACTGTACACTAACACAGAAGCAAAAAAGGGTCCTTCCCAACAAGGGCCTGCTCTGTTTTCTTATAATTCAAATAAGTAGTAATCAGAAGTATTCAAAGGGTGGTACATAACATAAGCTTGTCTCTCTGCCGTTCTTTTCACTTGTTTGCTAAGGTAGAAATAATTTCTGAAATACGTATAGATATTATTGTGTTTACCTTTACTGACTTCATGTTTGAAAGCATTGTGCATGGTTTGCAGGATTAGGCCAATAATGATACATGACAATAGGCTCTTTCTTTAGCCAGATGATTGAAATAACAATATTCTTCCCCAGGACTCATTCTTGGGAGATTTCCAGCCTGATTTCATAGACAAAAATAGTTCATATAGCACAAAGAAGTTTCCAAGCTTTTGATGATTATTCAAGCCTAACTTAAGCCTCAGAATCTTTTAGATGTTTCAACATCCTGGACCTACAGCACATGTACTACAACTTAATATGACAAAAGGTACTTCAATTGATTTGATTATCATGGTATCTTCATGCAATAGAGACCATGGGCTCTCATGTCAAAATGAATGCAATAAGTAGCTGAGCATTTCTATAAAGTGGTTTTTGTGTTACATGCAAGGAATTTGTTCTTCTGTGTCCCTGTTGCATCAAAGTGAGAAAATGAAAAAGATTCTGTTCTTTATCAACTTGTACTTGAAAATACTTCATGGTATTAGAAAATTCTCTCATGCTCTCTCAAGTGCCGTGTAATGGAAGAGAGTGCAATGCACAGGCTGAGTTTATTGAGAGATTAATTTTGATGGATGGCACCATGAAAAATGTAAAGCAAAAGCATCAGAAATGGTTTTCAAGAAGGTTAGGATACACATTTATTCTTATTTTCAGTTGAGATTCCATCTAAGTGAAAGTAAGGTTTTGGTAAATATAAGACAGAGACTCATACAAAAACAAACCTTGAAGCTTTATTACAGTGTTAGATAGTAGCACTCTTTTGCAAGATGTTTTTAGTCCCCTAGACAACCGTCCTTGTGCATGTCATAACTCAGAAAGAATAAAAAAGCTATGTTACTGCTCTGTGGGAGAAAAGGTAGCTGTGTAAGTATTTATACTGTGCACATCACTGTAGTGTCAAAGCATGCCACAACTGGTATAGCCTTTTTATCAAAAGGATTAGGAATCCAGTCATGGCCTAAATTAAAGGTAATTCTATATTCTATTCTATTGTCCTGACATAAATGTGATGGGACAAAATAGCAGAGCAAAGCTGTAGCATGATAGAGCTGCAGTCTTGAAAGTACACAACAAATTTCAGAGAGACGGTCAAGAAACACCTCCCTGAAGTTTGCATAAGCCCACTGCTCAAGCCTGTCAAGGTCCCTCTGAATGGCATCCCTTCCCCGTAGCATATCAAAAGATGCAAAATGGTTTTTCATGTCTCAGAGATGAAAGATAGTTTTGATTGAGTTCTAACCTTAAAATCCATTGGCAATACTTCTTTTATACATATTTAATTGTAGCTGGGGCAAACTGCATTTCGTTTCCAACATAATAGATTTATATAGTGAAAAGAGGTGGCACTCACGAAGTTATTTGGAAAGCAGAAAGGTATTTTATATTAATCCATATACATAATCCATAAACTGATACTTTGTTGTTGTTAGGTTTTTAGTGAAATGCAAAGTATATCACGTTTCAATTGTTCATACTGAAGGCATAAGGAAAATATAATACATATACCCATCTTTCCTAGAGCTAGTTACAAGCATGTAGACATTCCCAGAAAGATCACGAAGTTAAGAACATCTTAAGAAATATGGGGGTTTTATAATTCCCATCTCCTTTCAGTTTAAAAAATCCCCATGCAACGCAATTTTTTACATGCAATGAAACTGTAATAGGAAAGTTGACATTTACTGAAGAAAAATCTTTAATTTCGTTTTGACTTTTACTTACTCACAGAGACATTCTTAATCAAACAACCAAATGATGTTGATATTTCACAATTTCTTCCCATGTAGAGATTAAAATCAATTATGGATTCCCATTTTTCAGCAAGAAAATGAAAATTTTCAGTGAAATTACAATTTTAGTAAATAAGAAGTGTGCCATTTCACCATATTTTCTCTCATGAGAAAATTTTCATTAAACCACCATTATAAAAACTATCCAAGAAATATTTCTCAGCAGGAAAAGAGACTGAAAAATTATTAAATATGATGTGCTAGGCAAAAGCTTTTGAGAAATGCAAAGTTGTTCGAAGTATATCAATACAACGTTCAAGATGAAAACACAAATAGCAACTTAACAAGTAGCTTGAGGAACATAAGAAGGTTCACTGTCATAATTTTTGCAAAACCAACCTTTCTCTGGATTCCAAAACCAGACAAAATCCAGTTAAGTAGCACAGACTTTCAAATAACTCCAAACAAAGACAGCTGTTCCTGTAAAACTGTGGGTAAAAAGAGAGAGACTGTCACAAACCTTATCCCCATTAGGAATTTCTACACCTACAAGGCAGAAATACACAATGATTACCTCCCTATTCACATTTAGTTATATGAGGTTGCAAGTTATTAAGATTTCTCCAGTGAGTCCCCTCAGATGGGCTACGTTTTTCAAAGCAAACCCAATTACAATCACACAATAAACATACCATTTCCACACCACTGGATATTTTTAAAGAGCTTCCCTTGTTATCATCATCAAACCTGTGGTCTTTGAAATCCTGATGGAATTAAACTCAAACTGAAATACTGCTTTAAGCAGCCATTACAAGGTGCTGAAAAATGGAAACAATGAAGGATTAAGCCCATTTTACTACATCTCCATGGCCAGAAGTAAAAGCAGCTTTGAAGATCTGTGCCAGCACTGGCACAATGAAGAGCACAACACTCAGCACTGTCCATCAGGGCATGTGGTGCCCACTTTGTTCAGTGCTCATTGTGCCTCCAACACACCACAGCCACCCCTGGCACCCCTACTTTTGAGACCATGGCTGTGTGGGCCTAGGCAAGCCAACAACAGGGAGGAGGACCAAGGCAGAATGCCTGGTCTGAAGGGGGGTCTGCAATTAACCCTGGCAGCCATGGGGACAGGGATGCTGGTGGCCAAGGCATCCCGCTGCTTGCTGGAGGTTGCTAGGCAACTCGGGCCTCCTGCTGCCTCCGAGGCATTCGGCACACCCTGAGGGTTGTCGGGTGCTGGAGCAGGGGGGAAGGATTTTCCATCAGGCTACAGGGATCCATGCATACATATACATTACTGTAAATAAGGGGGGTGGGGAGCAACCCAGGTGCCGCTCCAGTGTGTAATTCAGAATGTTCGGCAGGATTTTTGTGGGGTTTGGTGTGGGGCTTTTTTTCACATAACTGACAAAATCTGGCAACAATGTGCCATGAAAAAAAAGTGACATTTTGACTCTAAGGAAGGAATTATTTGCAATTTGTTTTGAGCAGATTCTTAGCTCATGTCAGATGTGAATCTCCAGACAATCATTAGTTTAAACTGCCTGTATGTGTTTAAAAATTTCAGTCAATTTAGAGCTGATCTGAATTGCAAATGGGATGGTAATAAGCCATTAGGGAATAACATATCTCTCTCACACTTGCAACTCTCTGCTTTAAGGGGCTTCAACTGCACTGAAGTATGAAAACGTCATTTTAGCCGTGCGCATTGACAACAAACATGGAAGTGTAGTGTCCAGCCTCACAAAGTGGCACTTGGGAGGAAAAGGCCAGGAGTGGCCACAAGAGCAAAGAAACAGGTGCAGCCCCTGCAATGAACAAGAGGAAACAGTAAGTTTTTAACAGAATAAACAGTGTGGCTTGCTGATGGCACAGTAAAATACCAGCCTGCCATCTGACTAGTGCTTGGTTATTTGGATTTCTGAGGATCTGAGGTTTTTCTCATCCTCTGTGAAACCATTTTTGTGAATGAGTGTAGGCTTTGCATCACCTAAGGTTTTCTGCACAAAGTTACCTGTATTTCCAAAAAATTAGCTAGCAAGACCCTGTGTTCAGATGAGTGAAAATATTTTTTTTAAATTCTTGAGCTTTCTGCTCAAGATAAGGCTCTGCAATAGACAAATCTATTGAATAAGAAATATGGGCAACTAAAACAGAGTAAATATTTTATACGTGACTCACCATTGGATACTCTTGCAACCCTAGAGATGAATAGTTTCTTAAAGGAATTCTGGGACTCCATCTGCCCCCTGAAACCACACATCTAAATACAAGTCCTAGAGATTTTGTTTCTAGACAACTTGAAAGGGGACTAAACAGAAACACAGACAACATATCACAGACATTCTGCAGTATCTCACCTCACAGGAGGTCCAGGTGACACAAACCCTGACTGCCTTAACATGCATGCTGGACTGGATTTCTGCAGACCATGCCTTCGTTCTTAGAAGAGCATTAAAATGTCATTTTCCATTAATTCCTTCACAGCACATCCACTCAATCCCCTCTGCTTTTCAGAGATAACACCTTTAAATTGATGATCGTAGGTGAATGTGGATATTACACCATATCTCAGCTTTTCTAGAAGGTTCATGTCAGCTTCTGTCCGTCTGGAAACATGCTAGAAGGGGGATTGCTTGCACAATACGTTTACTGAACTGCCATGCAGTATAAAGGAAATAGCAATGGTCAAATAGGTCAATGTTAGACTGTTGAGCCAGAGGCTTTGCATAAGAAGGGAGTAGCTTAGCAAGGCAAATGCAACTCAGGTAAAACTATGAGTACAGATAAATATTACAGGGTCTTGATTACCCGGATTCCCACCCAGGACTTAAAAAAGCCTCTCTCAGTCTGAGCCTCTCTGACTCAAACTGTACCTGCTAGAACACATCTAAACCAACCTTACCATGGCCTAATTCTATTGACACAGTCTTCCAAATCTCTGTGTGTATCTATATTTATACATGAATAAATACACACACGTATAACTTACTGAAAGGAATTCTACCGCATGATTATCAAAAACTAAGAGACAAAATATTTTTAATATTCAAAACTTCACATTAAAAGGTTGGGGCAATAAGAATAAGCTTTGGACAAGGTAAATCTGAGGTTTTGGGTTGAATCACTCCTTCAAGGACAGGTACAACTGAAAGTACTTGAGAATGCAAACTTTGCAGATGATTCTGAACCAGCAAAAGGAAAGAATTCCAAACTCTCCATTTCCTGGGAACACAGTAGACTATTCATCTCCCTCAAAGCCAGATGAAGTAAATTAATCCCTTCCAATTATCTTTGCAAGCTATATTTGGGGTAACAATTCCCTACTTTCATATGTACACATGTGGAGCTTCCACTCATTTTAGTGAGATAAACGATGTTTCCAATTTGGATCTTTCAAAAGGTCTGACATTCAATATTTATTATTACAGCAAAGATTAAGAACAGTCCTACTGAACTCTAATATTTAAAGCTTAATCCTTTCAGAAGTGATATTACGGCACAGGACAATTAATATATTCCCAGAAGTATATCTTTCAAGCAAAAAATTTCCTGTGATAAATACAGAATTAAAGATGGTATTATATGTTAATTCAGATGGAAATGGAGTAGTTAAATGCTTCCAAATGTAAACTCTAGCTCATTACAATTTTTGCAGCATTTGCAATGTAATAAAAAAAAGAGAATATTCTAGTTTTTTTATTATATTGAGTTTAAGCAAGACAGCACATAGAATAAAATACTCAGAATCTAGCAAAATACTGTAAGTTGAAAAATATAGAAATCTTTTGCTTTTTGCTCCTTTTTAGTGACTTTAAGCAGTTCTGCATTTTAATGTCCTTAGATGAGGTACTCAATATTTATTCCATCAATTACTCCAGCAAACTGTGTACATACCAAAGTGCATGCTCTAAACTTATCTTAGTTTCCACATATAAATTGCTTAATTGTCATAAATGGGTTCTTGCATGTACAAGTTACTCCTTGAACGTATACCTGCATAATCTGGCAGTTTGAAGATATATATTTCACAAGGAAACTGTTGAGATTTAGATATCTGCTTCATTTACATTTGAAAACTGACTTCCAATATAGAGGGTTCTTATCCTTATTTGACATGTGACACAGGCCAAAGATCTGCAGTTGTAGTTACTGAAAGGAAACCAACACAAACAGGGAAGGGAAAGATATGAGCAACTTGGGAGATGTGATTTCTTGGACTTTCAAGCATGTGTTTGTGTTTGTGATAGTCATATGCTTTTTCTATCAGATATTTATCTATCTAAATTTTTCTTTTCACATGATGTAGTCCTGAGAGCACGTAGTATAAATTAGCATATATCAGTTATGAAAAAATAGTAATGTGAATGGAATCTAAAAGACAAACAATCATCTCTCAGCTGCAACTGAACATAATCCAAGCACAGAGTAATATTTTCGTTTGGTTAAAAAAGAATGCTGCAGGAATCAAAGGTTCAGATCTGGAGCCTTAGAGGACACAAGGCTCCTTCCTTGTGTGAATACTCCTGTTGACTTCAGTGGGATAGGTAATGTAATATGGTATAAACAATCAATATTATATTTTAATCCCCAAAGAATACCAACATGGGTACATGATACTCATGTGTATAAAAAATACAGAAAAGAATGTTGGCAGTGACAGTGACCTGATTACTTGAAAATAAAAAGGAAGAGAGTTTTGTTCTTTGCATCCCAACTTGCCTTGTATCACCTGACTGGGTCACAGGTTTCAGTAGTAGAGACCAGGCCACAGTCTGCTAAGTAAAAATTGGTATAAAACAGACTAGATGACTCATGGGAAAAAAGCACTCTGTCACTGCAGTAAAGTGGGGAGCAGAATTCTTCACTAAGAATAGTCAATATTCTGTCTCTCAGTGCTCTCTGTGTGGCTCCTCTGAAGATTCACAGCCAAGTTACAAAGAAATCTAATGTATATGCTTCCTGGGACTGGATGCATTACCTACATGAGGTTCTTCACTGAGACTTTCCTCCATCTTGATACTCAGACTAGATGCTAAAGCAGGATTCAACTTGTGCAATGACTTTGGGCTGGTGGCAATTATATTAACTTCGTTGTTGAAGAGCAGTCTATAAAGGAAGTACAGAACTATAGTGGAAAGACAACCATTCTCTCAAATAAAAACAAGGAAAGATAGGTTTAGGTGATATGTAAATCAAGCACGGAAAAACACAGTCATTTAGGTCAGTCACTGCAGAAATCTTTTGTATTGAAATAAATTTTAATCAACATACTCAAGGTGCAAATTGTGAAAATTCAGTTCCTGGCTCTAAATCTCTCTATACTACTGCTAATAGATATTGAAGAGGTTTCCTAACTAGTAGTTCAAATGACAAACACACCTCTTCTGGAAATGTCTTTGTGTGGAAATATTGATATGTGTTCATTTCACTAGATGGGCTTAATGGCCTTTTCCAAACAGAGGACATGTAAAGAAAAGCACTATTCATTAAGATTAATTCAAATTCTTGCAGAGAACAGCACTTCTCACCATAGTAGCCCCAGAGGGAAAGTGGAGAAATTTTGGAGCCAAAGTGTTACTGATTTTAGAGTACCCAACTGAAGTTCATCCAATCTGCTTCGTGGTGTCCTGTTGCTGTATCCATGCGGCAACACCTCGTGCAGTAGATAGTAGATAGAACCTGTTCCCGTAAAGCTGGAGCTGAATGTGGTATTGTCTACAAGAGGTGATGTATAAACACAGACTTTAACAAATCCTAATATGGTTTCCACAAAAGAAAGATGGAAGGAATCAAGGCAGCTGCTTCCTACAACCACCGTTTGAATGTAGGAAGGGGGAAATATGCATGAAGAGTGCCTCCTCCATGCATATCTAAAGAACTCAGTCCAGCTTTTCATTTCCCATCTTCCAAACATGGATTTTATTCAAAGAATGAAACATGACATAATGCATATGGATATCAGACAACATGTGCCTTGGGGCTAGTAATAGAGGGAGGTGAAGGTAACAACCCCAAATGTGAAGGTGAAGACAATCATGCAAAATGCAGTTCCTCTCATGCAGACAGAAGCCTAGAAGTCCTGTTACTGTGAGCATAAAAAATTCTGAACACCTTGACCCCCTTAAACAAAAACTACAGTCCTTTCCTTGAGGAATCTGTATAAAATGTTCTGTCCTCATTGACACCAAATAGAACATAAACTAGGAAGTGGACAAAATAAACACAAAAGAAAGACTTTTAAAGCTTAGCAGATCATGCTACAGTAATGTACAGAAAGACATCCACTGGAGAGGCAATCCATTTGACCATGTATCTGTGTGCCTTATATGACTCTAGAAAATACTATTCCTAGATATTAAGGCTCATGTCATCTTTAATAGCCTCATTAGAACATGATGAGGATACCTCCACAGAGCAGTGGTACGAAAGATGACACGTCTTCACAGTTCAAGGAGGTAGATGGTGCAATTAGAAAGTAGTCAGTTATCTTAATGCCTGGAGCAGCTGGAGAAGACTGTTTTGGGAGATTCTGAAAACGATGGACTTCAGGAAGTCAATGAGCAAACAGAAAGCCAACAGTAGACTGGATTCTTCCTGTAGAAAAAAAAAAAAATTGAGAAAAATGACTAGTTCAGTGGTGGTTACAGAACATGTACTACTAGATGAAAAAAATATTGTGGGAGCAGGTATGTCTTCCATGATTTAACTTTAAACACAGATGTGCACTTTGCTGGCATATAAGCATAACATATTCAGTCAGGCAATTAATGCAATGTAGAATAGAGAAGCATAAATGTCTATCTTCTGGTACTAAGTCCATCAACATTAGAATTAGATATGCCATCTATATCCAGAACCCATTATTTTGCTTATCATTACAAATTTATTCCTTTATCTGATTTTTGCTAAAATGAGCCTCACTGAAGACAAAAGACCTGAATAATTTGATATGCAATAAATGCGTCCTTGTAGACTTATTTCCTTAAACAGAGAAAAAAATATGGTTAGATTAGCTCAAATGACAATGCACAGTCTTATATTAGGTTCACCAGGTTGCAGAGGGAAACAGTCATGCACTCTCAAATGAAAGGGTTCAAAAAATGACAGAAGGTATATTTAATTAGTTGACTGGATTGTTCAGTCCTTGTGTAGAGGCGTGAGCTCAGCTTAGTGAAGAGTCAAGCACTGACAGAAGTTAATGTCTCAGAGATTCTTTAAACATTTTAGACTCTTGTCAAAATTATAATTGCATTTGTATGAGATTTCCTATATTTGGTTTTAGAGGGGGTTGGTCATATTTCACCTGGTAGGAGTATTTTAGCTCAAGAAGGGAACCAAATAAATAGCACAAAACACAAGTGGATGACACGCACCAGGAGCAATTGTGTAGGTGTTGTATAAAACACCTTGCAAAAATGTTGCTTGTCTGAAAGGCACTCATATTATTAAAGTGGGACGAAAAATGACAAACAGAAAAAGACAGACAGATGGAAGAACAAAGAAGCAGTGACACAGTTGGTCAGTGTGATAGGCAGCATTCTCAGCACATCTCTAATCTGACAGCTGTCAAAATTTTATTAAACTTCACAGCAAAAGAGTTTTAAAGAGGCATCTCTTACAAAAAAAAAGTGAAGTGAGACAAGCTAAAAATCTCAAATCTGTGAAACATTTAGCTTTATTTCTCTGAAAACCTTTACTTCTAAGGGAATAAAAATAAGGAAAATTATTTGGTTTTCTAATATCTGGATTCCTGGATCCATACTCCATCATGACACACTTTCTTATTTATTGATAGTCTATATTGTTTTAATGCAATTAAAGAAACCTGTATTTTCATTTTAAATTCCCTCACCTCTCAGAAAATTGACATGACACCCCTATAAGAAGAAAGCTCCTTTTGCTCTGAACATGTTTACCATTGTCAGGCATGCCAGACATTTGCAGAGTGTCAGTTGTGAAGGGAACGTGAATATGTTCACATGATCAACAGCTGCACTGTGAAAATGCCTATGGGGATGGGGAAATATTCTAGACCCCTACCCATCAGCTGTACATGCTGTGAAGTGATTAAAAGAATAAGCCTAAGAGTTACCAGGAAACCAGGAGTTATTGAGGGCAGAAAAAAGATAGAAACTGATTTTCTATGACATTCTGAAGGGATGAAATTCATCCTTCTTCAGGACCCTTGCACAACAAGTATTCCTAACAGTACCCATATTTCAAATTAACTCTAATCAGCAATTATCAGACTTTCCAAGATTGGTATTATGAACCATAACATTTTCTGAAAACCCATCAGTAATCCCTCTAGTCCTATGCAAAACTATATACAGTTTTTCTAAAGCTTGTGAACACTTTGAGAGCTATTCCTTCATTTACTTGTCCTGTTACTACGTCCACTTGTAAAAAGTCCCTTTTCAGTTTTCTTGTAGGCCTGCTTTAGGTATTGGGAGGCTGTCATGAGGTGTCCCTGGAACCTTCTCTTCTCCAGGCTCAAGAGAACTTTCTCAGCCTGTCTTCATAGGAGAGGTGCTCCGGTCCTCCAATTATCTTCCTCTGGACTCTCTCCAACAGGTTCATGTAGTTCTTATTTTGTGGGCCAAAGACATGAACTCAGTACTTCAGGTGGGGTTCAAAAGAGCAGAGTATTCTGGGAGAATCACCTCCCTTGATCTCCACTTCTTTTGATGCAGCCCAGGATAGGGCTGGTTTTCTGACTTGGAAGCTCAAATTGCCAGGTCATGTTGAGCTTCTCATCAACCAACACTCTGAAGTCCTACTCCTCAGGGATACTCTCAATCTGTTCTCTACCCAGCCTGCATTTGTGCTTGGGATTGCCCTTACCCAAGTGCAGCACTTGGCCTTGTTGAATTTCATGATGTTTGCAAAGGCCTACCTTTTAAAAGCCTATCAAGGTCCCTCTGGATGGCATCACTACACTACAGCATGTCAACAGCTTGGTGTCATCAACAAACTTGCAGAAGTTGCACTTTATCCCACCATCCATGTTACCAACAAAGATGTTACTCAGGAGCACAAAGTCTTCTTTGTCAAGGGAAGTCTTCTATTGGTCAAAATCAGAAATGGGTTTCCCTATAAAATAACAGAGAAACTGGGGGAAAGAGATAGGAAATAAATAAAAAGAAGCAGAATTCTTCATATTGGAAGCTGCTCTCGTCTCCCTAGGATTCAACATCTTATATTTACGTTTGCTTCCTCTCACTGGTCTGCCTCATTTCTTTGTTCTGTTTCTGCTATTACCCAGCAGGCTCTTACAAAAAGCTGTAATTTGCACTTGCTTTTAAAACATATTGCATTAGTGACAGCTCTATTTTTTCAAGTAATACAGGTTGAAGTTCTGCAAATTATTTTCAAGTCAAAAAACCAAACCTTTATACAGCCTTTGTTAAGCATAGATATATTTGGTATTAAGAGTATCATTCCTCTTTGCACACCCAGGCTGCACAAGAACAGGATTTGTATCTTCTACTCTAAGAATCTACAGGACGAAAAATGGCTCACCACATTTAACTATACTTCTCACTTACAAAAGAGTGGCAGTTTGGCATCTTACAAGTCCCTGTGCTGCAAGCACATGGGTGGCAGAGACATTTTCCATGTGTCTCACAGGTCTTACAGTGTCTCACAGTGCCTACTGTAAACATAAGCTGGAGATAGTTGAACGCGCTATACCAGTAGCATCCATGTCCAAAACTTCCCCTGGTATTTAAGGGTTCCCTATCTGAAGGCTAATTTTATCAGTTTTCCTGCATGGTTGCCTTCCTCTATATATAAAATATCAGTTGTCTAATGTGCAGTTTACCAAGTTGTCATTCTCCTCTACCTGGACCCAAAGCTAATCCTGTACACCAAGCTTCAACAGGTACAGTGAAGACATTCTCAGTTCAGTCATTCAGCAATATTTATCCACCAGCCCTTCAGATAATGTCCCTGACTGGCCATGCTGAAATGTATACATACTCTAAGATTTGTGCTAACATATAAAAATTAATGTTTAGATAAATTACTGGTAGATTTCTTTTATTTACAAGTATTCCAGTAAAACAGGCATTCATCATTCTGCTTTTGCTCTCTACTGGTAAGACATTCTGTTATCAAAGGAAAGCTTTACACAGGAACTGAAGCATTGGTCCGCTCTAAACAACTGTCTGGTCCATCAAGATATTTCTAAAAATGGCAAGTAGATGATCAGGAAAAGACTATTAGAGACAGGCAGCTCTCTTATTCTCAGGTCCTCTGTAGGTAAGACGTTCTGGACATTCTGAAATGGATAGTGAATGCAACCATCAGATTGAATATTACTGTGGGCCTGTTCTACATAAACACGTATATTCTTGCTTTAAAATGCTTAAACTTTTGTTTTCCAAAACTGCAAGCTGCAGTGAGTTCCACAACTTGTTGTGTGACAGTGATTTCTTTTTGTTTGCTTTAGATCCTTGCTTGGATGGAAGAATAGAAAAAAAGTCTGCTAAAAAGGGTTTTAATTTGTTTTTATAAGAGCTAAAGAGGATGAAGAAAAAAAGGAGGAACTGTCTACTTGATAGCAATCAGGAAAGGAGAATGAGATGCAGAACCAGTAAAAATGATTCAAGAGGCCAGTCAGAAAGGAAGCCTAGAGGTTTCTGCTAATATCAGTAAAATGTTTGCTAAAACCAGCAACTTAGCCTCAGTGAGATATGTGTAAAAGCATATTTAATTTGTTTGACATAAAAGAAACAAATTACCTCATTTCTCTTAAATCTAGTAACACTGGAGAAGCTTGGGTTTATCTACAGAAGTTAAGGTGACCGTAGACTTTTGAAAGAATTGCTTAGGTCCATTTCTGCCAACAGACACTTTTTCTATGGCATCAGCAGTTTCATCATGAAATCAGTCTGCCTCACAAACTTTGATGAGAGGAATCTTCACTTGTTCTTCCGAAGAAAAAGAATTTTGACTGAAGATCATCCTTTAATTTCAAGTCAAAATATTGAAGTAAAAGACTACTCAAAACTGTTCACAGATCATACTTGCTTTTAGAAAAGGATATTACCCTGTACAAGAGGGAAGATAATAAAAAGCAGAGGTATAGAATGTAATGGTTTCAGACTTTTCAAAGGAAGGGTTTGGGGTCAATGGGTGTCGTTGCTGAGCAAATGGTGATGTCAGTCTAATCATTGTTAATTGTTCTATGTAGTGATATGGGTAAAAGGAAATTAAATTACCTGGGTTTGGAGAGAATACTGAATGTAGAAAAATTTGTAACTCTGAACATTCATTTAAACTCCTTTTCAGGACCATAAGCATTTAACATAGTTGTCTCCTTCATATTTCCTTCTGGATTCCTCACTTGTCCTTGTGAGCATGACATCTGGAAGTGGGGTTTTGTCCTTTCTCCCTTGCAGTGCATTATACTCTGGAGTTTATAGCCTCACTGACACCCAAATAGATGCAGTTCTTCTACCTCCATATGTCACAACAAAACTGAATTCTTTTGTGATCAGTGAAGTGTTCATTTGTCTTACCTGTGTTTATTATCATTTGTGGCTATGCAACGCCTCACTAAATGCAGAGAAGCTCTCTCTAACAGCAAGATTTGTTTCAATCTAAGCTCCTAAATCAACATCTAGGAAACGCAGAGATAGATAAAGATGCATACACATGCATGTACATCCACAAGTATATGACTGTTTTCAGTTAAATTAGTAATTGCAGGAATTTGTGTTATTTCTAAGTGGAATGTTTCAGTTCTGGAGCTCAGGAAATCTAATATCCCTTTGTACTTTAAACCCTCTTTTTTACTGAGCATAAATGATTGAGAACATTCTTTTCAAACTATAAACTTTTTGTTATGTAATATCTGATGACTAATGGGCCCTGGTTGTTCAGGAAAAAAATACTTGCACAATGCTGCCCAATTTATGTGTATCTCCTGACATTCATCATTTGGACTGTATGGGGAAAGGGTAGCGGTTCATTCGAATACAGGACTGAAGATCATGAAGTAATGGAAAGAGCAATCAAAGAGATAGTGAATTATGATATGTATTGTTTAGGGGTACAGAAGAAAGAGAGACCTTCCATAAACTCACTCTAGAAGGATAAAAACAAACCACCTCCCCCGCCTTTGTTTAGCCCTGTGTCTGAGATGAAAACAAATACACTTACTGCAATTACAACCCCTCTACACACATACAGGAAACATTAGGGAACCCCAAGAAGTGGTAGAAGTTTTTTATGCCTTTTTGGTTTTTTTAGCAATCCTGAGTTTACTTTTCTGATACTCTCAAGACTTACTTAAACCTTCCCTATGATAGGAGGGAGGGCTGCTGAAGCAGAACATGTGCTTTTGGGATGTTTAGAGGTGATACCTGTTTCTCCATTTATAGTCATTGCTCTCACTGTACCAGTTTTTATTGGCCCACTTACAGGGTGTGCTGACTGGGGAAGAGGAGGACTGGGGAGCACTGGAGTAGGTGCTTCAGTGAGGACAACAAAAGGTGGCCTTTATAAAGCAGCATGTATGCTAAAATCCTCTGAGGAGAATTCGGCATTAAAACTAGGGAAAAAAAATACCCTCCAGCCCTTCAAACACAGCAATGAAAACAAACCACTTTTCCTTCACTCAAATATTTAAAATATTAAAAATTTGAAAATTCTCCAAATGGAATCCAATTATTCTCACAACCAGAGGCTAATTTCCCCAACTCTCTGAGCCACTGATGTTCAGCAACTGTCTGAGTGGTTTTGCACTCTAAAATCTAGGGCAGCTGACAGTCAACAGATCTACTTTGCTGAGAGGATTTGCTGTTAATTTTTTTCAGCTTCTGTTTTCCAGTGCCAGTCAATGTTTTCCAAGTAAACTCATCCATGAATTCATGTAAAGACTCGACTTAAAGCCCTTAGGCACTGATCAATCTATTTTTAGTTTTTTAGTTGCAGTCTTAACTCATTCAAAAGGCAGGTATTTTTGATGCAATATAGTAATTATTTATAAATTCTTAAATTCATTCAACTATTCAAGCACCTTAAAATTTTGAGATGTAATCCCTGAAAGTCTATAGCTTAAATGATCAAAACCTGGCAGCAACAGTGTTGTTTGTTACAAAAAGTATATAAAAATCTGATTGATGCAAAACAATGCCACACTAAAACTCACTGTTTATTATTGTCTCAGTGATAATTTATGGCAAAAAGTCTATATACACTCCTTGAAAAGCCAGACTTGAAAAGCCAATGTGGGGAGGGAAAGGCAAGAAAGAAAGGATGAAAAAAAGAAATTTAATCTCTGATTCAACAAGGTCTTTCTGGTGCATGTGTAACTTTAGGAACCTGAAAAGCTCATTGAGGTACCACATGCCAGTCAGTGTCTGCCAGCTAAACCTGGACTCACCAGGCAATCTTTACACTCATACTATTAATATGTTGACCACAAATACCTTGTGCAAGTGTGATTTTGTCACAACAGACACACTTTTTTGTCCCAATAAGCTTGAGATCAAATTAGTACCATGAGCAGGAATCGGCAGGTAGGTAAAAGTGTATGATGCCAGTCAACTAGAAATGGTTCAAAATGTCTTTCTGTTGAAAGTCAGACCAGGTGGTGTCTCTGTAACGTTCTAACTTTACTTTGTCTTATTATGAATATATGTAAATTGTTGCTGGAAATAGTTTCATTTAAGCTAAGCCATTGCAGGATCCATAACTTCACTATCTCATCTCTGCTACTTACGATATGCCTTATTTACTTGAAATGTGAAAAACTGCTGATAGTATTTGAACTGTCTCTTTCAAACCACATGTCAATACAGCACAGCAGTTCTGACTGCTAGGGGTTCTGCTTGCTAATGTATAATCCCTCTGTATTCGGTTTCACTTACACAAAGAATAAGCATTTAAATGACTCCACTACGACTACTGAGATAATGCCCATTATGGCAAAGATCTAGGTCACTGTTGTTAAAGCTGAGTCACGTCGCCAGTCATGAAAACACTGATACTCTTTGGAAAAAAGCAGATTTCTTTTTCTATACAGATTAATTTCTCCTATAAATAAGTTTTAAGGACCGTAGGCGGAAAAGGATGATATAAACATGTTCCACTCTTCCATGAAGCATCTATTGGGCAATGGATAGTTTCTTGTGAAAGCAATTTAGTCCTTTTTCTGGAGGAAAATAATATATTGACAGGAGCAATACAATAATTTCAGAATAGATTCTCAGAGTAAATAATAAGGCATGTCAATTAAACTCTTAAATATTTGTTAGGCTTTAAATAAAAATGTCTTAGATTCATTGCTTTGGAAGTTTTCTTCCTTCTTTTTAAGATGGGCACACATTCATTTATAGCAAATGATTTTGCTACTATAACTTTTTTCTCTCTTTTTTAAAATTTGCTTGCTCAAATAGCCTCAGCTTGACACCACACTGAAAAAGATTTTGGCTATGGTTTAGGAAGCGAACACAGCCAGTCAACAATTCAAAGTGGTGACTAGAGTACAGTTTTACAAAGAACAGAAAATTTTTAGTCTCCTAGGCATCAAGTAGTCACAGCCCAGATTTCCAGAATGAGATCTAATATTCCACGTTTTCTAAAGCAAAATAAATGCCTTTTTTTATCCCTCATTAAGAGAGCATGCATAATACTATCCCTAGTTCTAAGGGGACCCATGTCACACTGGGGTTATTTTTCTTGGGTTTCCTTATTTATATATACTAAGAGAAAAGCATATCTTTCTATGATAAAAACACGCTGCTAAGATTATAAACACAGACAAGGGAAGCAGCATGCTTGTCATGGATTATTCAACCAAATATCATCCTTAAATAGTACAATTATCCCATGGTACACACATCAAAATAAATCAAAATTCCAGTATCTTGTGTGTCCAGGAAGTTTATTTGAAATAGCTTGTGATTACAATTTTGGATGAAAGAGAGGTTCGACCTGTCTTTTCAAGAAAAAGCTTAGAGAAGGACACCATTCTGAATTACAGTGTGGCTTAATGTTATATTAGATATTTTCTTATATTTTCAGGTGCAAGATTTCAAAGTGATCTTTTAAGAATACCAAAGAAAGCTGTACCTAGATTTAAGAGAATCAAGTGTAAGTAGCTTCACCGTTACCACCAAATTGATAACTTGGATCCAGAACCTAACTTGACACCTAAACTTCTAAATGACCTGATTATTTAACAGATGTATTAAACATACCAAAACAAAGTAGGAAACTGAAATACAAGCTTTTCTCTTCTTACAAGTCCTGTCACTGCATAGTGCCACACACACTGCGTGACAGATTGCAGTGATGGTGAAAAGACAATCCTGGTGGAAAGACAATCCAGGGTCACAGACATAAGATTATTTTTGTGACGAAAAGTTGAAGAAACTTTCTGATCATCAACAAAGCTACTCAGTAATTTATGAAGATTTTTCCTTGTATCTCCCTACATATGGTTAATGCATTCCTGAATGTCTGCACAAGGTTCTTCATTAAGTGGAAAATGGCAGGAGAATTTCTTCAATAACATCTTTATCTACAATAAACCTCACTCTTAAGAAATTACACAAACAAACAAACAAACAAACAAACAAAAAGCACCTAAAATGTTTCCATGCAAAGTTTAAAAAATTCAAAACTCATTCAGCACTGACTGCCAGTCACACATATTCCTGCAACAGATATTGACCAAAGTGAGAAACCAACCATTTGTTCGTATGTCACGAGTTCCATTCTTCATCTAGTATCATGAAAATGCAGAGATTTATTTTAATCTTTATTTCCACATATATTTTAGCTTTGTCGAAGCCAGCTTGAGCATGTATTCTGAGCAATCCTAAATTTGTCCTCGAGGGAAAACAAAATTGAGCAGGGCAGGCACTGCAAAGCAGTCAACATCGTGAGTCAAATGAAGTTCTGGCATAACCCGTCTGGCTAGGGTTCAGCAGGGAAGTGTTTGCACAATGAGAGCAGGAATGGAGGTAGCATGTATGACAGAGAACATACAGAAGACTGCTAAAGCGGGTTCTTTAGGGATCCCTGCAGCAGCAGCTCCAAGAACTGACAAATAAGAGTGTCAAATGTAAATGTGCAAGTGTTTGTCTTGAGCTGGGGAACAGAATATGAACAATTAATGTACTGTGTGTGTACATACGTTTACCTGAAAAAAACCTATTACACCCTGTTAATCCTTTTTTAATCTTCAACGTGACAGAAGTTTTCAGCACAGCAGTCCACAAAGTGATGGGTAATGAAGAGGAATGCTTCAGTTAGGCAGGGAAAAACCCTTGGAACTCCAAAAGCTTGTTCTGCTAGACAAGTCACACTTATTACAGCAAAATTTTGCAGCAGATACAAGCAACAGAGAAATTTGCTGGAATCACTTTTATTTCGCCTAACCCATAGGCTTCAAGTCCCTCTTACATATTCAATGACCTGACACAGAGAAGAGCTGGATCCCCAGTCAGTGTTAGTCAGCAGAAATTTCAGGGAAGGTCATGGCTCTGTGTTACCCTGTGCTATCTGATGACCCGACACAGTACAGTCACGGAAACTCAAGCAAATGACTGCTTTCTAGGCAATTTTATCTGAATCATCCTTCTGAACTCTGGCTACAGGACTTTTCTTTAACTTAAAGTCCCGAAACATTAAAGAACAGAATGCATCAACTTAATTGGAAACAGTTTTGCCTCAACACATCCTGTGTCTGTTCAAGGACTTAAAGAGAGGAAAAGCCCATGCTTTGAAGCACTGTGACAACTTAAGATAAATTTCAGCACTACTTTCTTAACAGAATATAATTGAAAACATACTTCAACACAGACTCTAATCTAACTCTGGTTAGAGATGTTCTTAACCCATAAGTCTGGATCTCAACATTCCCAAGTCTTGAAGAAATACCGATTCTGACCCAAATTGTCTCTACTTTTTATAACAAGCAAAGCCAGTCTTTAATACTACTGAATTGAGCTCATCACTTATTCAAAATCATAGCTTTTACCATCATTTGTGTGCTCCTTCTCATCACACTACTGTCAAAAGTTTCCATTTCTCTAAATTCCTCTCAAAGATTTGGGTCAAATACCTGTATATTGTAGAAGGCAATCCCTATCCCCAATGTCTCAGTATCTAAACAGACAAAACTGGCAGACATCAAGATAAAGGAAGCATTGTTGTCCCCATCTTCAGCTGGGAACCCATGTCTTAAGATGACTAAGAGTCAGAATCCCAAGGGAGGTCAAGGATCAGATTCTCAAATGCTCAATAACCAGCATCAGAGACAGACTTTCATAGGAAAAAGAAGAAAAAAAAAGAAAAGGGGTGGGGTGGGAGAGAAAAAGGGAAATGGAAAAGAAACATTAAGAAAAAAATGTCCAAACCCATTAGTTCCTACTTCTATTGGAGATTTTCACAAGATCTTTTTTCAACATCTTGAAGATCCAGCCACTTAGGCACCCATTTGACTGGACAAATGGGAAAGGATCTCTTTAGGAAATCTCTCTCCCAGTCTGGTTACTACTGCCACTTTGAGGCATGGCAGTACATAAGTTGCCCAAGGTCACGAAGGAAGTCTCTTGCAATGCCAGAAATTTGAATCAGCAACTCCTGCGCCCTAACCACAAGTCTATCCTTCCTCTCATTAACAACACAGTGAATTTCTTTGTTAAGTTTCTCTCTAGTTGGATATAATATAATGGGCCTTTTTCTTTATTCATCCACAGTGGTAACATTACATTATGAGATTGGCACTTGTCATTCACAGGGAATGCTCTTTTTCCGCTTGCACCCCCAAAATAAACACACTTAGCAGACTGTCATCTGCAGATGACACTAGAAACTCTGTATTTTAGAAGCTTTTTACAGCAGCAGTCACAGTTGTACCTTTTTAATATTTTTCAGGATAGGAGATGCTGACAACTTGCACATCCCAGCTACAAAGAGCTATTCGCCTTCCCAACCTAACCTTCAGAGGGGAAAAAATCCTTTTCAGTCCTAGGAGGTCAAGATAGCAGCAGCTTGTAAATACAGTATCCCTTAGCAGCTGCTGCTACCTTGTGAAGTCCTAAATACTACAGTAATAGGTCAGTAGCCACTGGCTACCATTTTGTGTGTGAGCAGGTTTAAGTATCTGTGCAAGACATGTAGAGTAGAAAAGTATCAAGTGGAAAACCCAAGTGCAGGACAATGTTTTCTTATGCTACCTTTTCCACTTTCTTTAGAGAGATACATGTAATTAATCACCGATTCAACCTCTGGAGACTACAGGGGATGTCACTGCACAAATTAAGAAAATGACAGATATTTGCTGTATCTGTGCAGACAAATGAATACATGTGAGAAATGCCTGATGTACAGAACTCCATTCATCTCTGAGTTACTATTTTTGCATTTGTCTCATTTGGGCTTTTTTTTTTTTTTTTTAAATTCAGTTTCTTCAAACCCTACCCAGTTCTACATGACCTTTTTGATCAATAGTCCTTTGTTGTGCTGTGAAGCCTTGGCAGCAAAGGACAGAATTAATACAGTTAATTCTTATCTAATGTTTACCTTTAAACTCTTTGGGTCTTGGCACGGGTTTGAGACATTTGTTTTACTTAGGTTTTATAACTCTAAATGATGAGTATTGCTTGAGAATGTGGTCTCCTCCAGAGGACCCAGAGTTCTCTGCTGACCTTGCCCTCTGCTCCTGCAGTCACTCCCATCTCTAGCCCACTTGTACCTTTCTGTTTGGCCACCTCAGAAATCAGTGAACTACCTCAGCTCCTCTGATACATCTTTTGGCAACTCAATGAAAGTCAGGTTACCAACTATTTTCATGTGGAAAACAGGCCTCTCTCTGTCTTTTTAAGGGTAGATGACATTTTTTGCGGGGAGAGGAATCAAAAAGTCTCTTTGTCAGCTTCTACAGTTTCCTGCCATTTTAAAAAACAATTCCAACTGTTTTAAATCACTATACTGCCTTCTCACAGGAGTTTCACTGACAAAAATTTGTGGCTGATTTTCAAATGGCAAATCAGTGTGAAACTTACTATTCTTGTTACCCTTAAGAAAGCCTCCTAACCCATACATGAAGAACTGTTATTGTTTCAGGCATTGTAGTGTAAGAGTACATCCCTGGCACCTTCTTGAACAAAACCATTAGACATAGGGCTCCCCCCGCCTCTCTCCCAGTGACTTTATCTCAACAAGTATGCCATTTAAGCAAACAGCCTAAAGCACAACTCATACCCCAGTCAGAGACAACTATTTGAAAACTTTAGGGCTGCTCTAACTGACCACAGAAAGGGCAAAGGAATCAAAAATAAGCCTAATACTACAATTGCAGATGCAAAACAAATTAATACTCCCATAGAGGGAAAGCCAGAGCTGCCAGACTGCCCGAACCTCTGCAGGAGGTTTGGCTGCTGCAGGACAATAATCTGGGACCAGGCATGAATAGTCTGGCCCTTGGAGCTGGATATATGTGCACTTTACATGGTTGTTGGTAGCAGGTCTCCCTGGATTAATCACTTCTGTAACCAACTAAGACCATCCCTTTACAAAAAGTAATTTACTATTTTCTCTGAAATAAGTTTTCACAAAATTTGAAGGTTCTCTTGGTGTGTTTCCAAGCTGTACAGTTAAGAGGAAAAAAAGTATTTTGTGTTGCTTTGGTTTTGTTAAACTTTTGTTTGGGTTGGGTTGGGTTTTGATTAGCAGGCATATATACTCATGCAAAGTTGGAGCTAGTCTTTAAGATTACCTCTAAATTTACTGTGCAATTGATTGGGATCTCAAAAAAAAAAAAAAAAAAAATTAAAAAGCACTCAGTCTTGCCTTTTTCCCCTGCCCAAACAGCAACTGCTGAAAAGTTGTAAGTTACCAACTATTGAAATGCTACATAAATGCTCTAAAATAAATCAAGAAATTATATCGAAGTAGATATAACCAAGTGAAACTCACTTTCAAATTCACAATGTGCAGTAACATGTTAGTGAGTGACTGATCCATTGCTTATGAAAAGAAAAAAAAAATTCAAGAAAAAGTCTTTTCACAGTTCAATAGAAAGTTACAATATTTGAGAAATGAATGAGAAGTCATGTAATGGCTTTGCAGCTTTTGAACTTTCACATGTTTCAGATTTTTCTAATGCTTGTGCGGATTAAAGAGATTCACATCTCAATGGCTGGGGCACCTCACATTTTTTCTGGATCAGGTTTAATGATTTCCACACTGCAGAAACTTCACTTTGTATGAACACACCCTGAATTTAAGGAATTTTTCATACTTAGGTGCATGTTTTCCAGTATATTTCTTTTAATGTTAACCCTGTCAAAGGGCACAGTGGCTGGATCATAAGAATGAGTAACTCCTTCAATTTCACACATCAATACACTGGGGCTTTTCAGCATGCTTTTCTTTCCAGACCCCAAAAATAAATTAAGGGAGGAGAAAGGGGGGAGGGAAACGTCAGGAAACAATAAAATAGAAGACATCCATATTTTTTTTTTGCTTCTGTGTATTATCTCAACTTGGTCCTCAGAATAAAAGGGAGAGCCATTTATTTCAGTACGTGCAAAGTTCATGGTTTTAAAGCTACAACTACACCCTTTTCATCTCTTTAAAAGACATTTCAAAGCAGGGTTGTGAGACCCAAAGAGAGAGAAAAGTCTCTGATGTCAATCCAGCTCACAGGGAAAAAAACCTTGCATTTTCTACCCTTGGACGTGGAATTAAGGGGTGACAAAAAGCCATTTCATCCTTTCTAAGAAAATGCATATGTGTGGACTTACATTAAATTATATTCTAGTGGTTATCAGTAAGGCATGGGTACCATCTAAAATCCAGCAATAATCACAGACCTCATAAAAGTCAGCACATATGTTAAGTCCTTATGGCTCAATGACAAGGGGAACCAAATGTTTAAAAATATTTGCACACAATAGGTGTGACAAGCTAAGCTGTAAACTAGTTGGGGCCTGTGCAGAACTGATGAACAGAGGGGTGATTTTTTTTGGTTGTAGACCCAAGGACTAAGAAAATTTCAGAGTTTTAACTGAATGTATTGGTTTCCATCCATCATTATGCTACACAGAAATACAGCCAAAACTCCACCGCCTTGCATTTCTTCTTTCTCTGCAACAGAAAATGTCCATCCCATTCTAGAAATCTTCAACTACACCACACTGCTGTTCCAAAATCCTGACCACTTTCTGATTTTTTTTGCAGGCTTCAAACTCCTATTATAATTCAACACTAATATGAGGCAGCCAGGATTACCTAAGGCTAACAAGAAGTCGAGGTTTATGGGAGAGAGCTGGTTTAAATAAAGGCCATTTCCTCTTTTTACAGTCACCACCTAACTGAAAATGGCATCAGTTGGGCTGAGCTAAGCAAAGAAAGCAACCAACTGCTGGCAGTACCTGAAACTTTGGAGACTCCCTTTAGAGAGCTGTGCCAGCAGGCACTATGCCCCAGTCAATCCAGTTCTCCAGTGGTTCCACCAGGACCAGGATTTCACTCAGTCTTATAGCTCTGATTTCAGATGATCTTCTGTTTGAAAACACACAACCAGGTTGATCTCCTCAGCATTAGCTACCTGTCCTGCTTCTTAGGAATGTATCATAACATGAATATCTGGTTTGTAAAATCAAACATCATCTGTTCATTTGGGCTCCTCGGCCTGTCATTCACTTGCTTCTAAAAGAATTGGGATTGCTCTCATAAAACAAAGGAGAACATTTCAGAGGGCAGTGCTTAATCATCATGTCTCATCAAGCTAAACTCATATCAAGTGTGAACAGACACTTACAAATATAGACACCAGAGGAGATTATTTTTAACAAGTATCTCTTCAAAATCACAAAAATCTTGGGAACAGTGAGTATCATGCCAAGGAATCAAAATCTAATGTAAAGGCAAGTGTGAAATTCTGTGGCTGTTAACAGAAAACACTTGGTGGAAAGAAGATCAAATGTCTGCGACACAGCAAATAGGGCACTGAAATCCACTGGAATTTCTACTCCTTCATAAAAAGGATGTATCCATAAAAGTCACAAAGGGACATAATCTTACCAACCACTGGAAGGGGAACAAAAAAAATAGACTGGAACTTGTGATCTCATCTCCAGGTTTTAAACAATTGTAGGTTTTAGTTTCAAAGGAGTAATAAGAAGAGCTGCTGGAGATGACACACCAGCAATTTTAGCCCAGCTAAAACGGTATGTATGTGTGTCGGCACATACACACAGGAATTGCAGGTGAGATCTATAATACGTTGCCATCATTAAAGGTCATGAACAGGAGATTTAAATCAAGATTCATCAGCCATTTGTTTCAGCCATAACCAAACCAAGTATGCAGCGTAATGCACCACCTCCTCCATTCTGCATGTTTTCTAAATGATAAAATACAAAATCTATCACCAATGTTCTCTCCTAACTGCCATTATTTCAAATGCCTCCTTGAAATAACAAAAAGACTTTGACCTCAGAAAAGCCTAATTACTGTGTCTGTATATAACAAAGAAAAGCAGGGCAACCCCAGACACAAATGTGGTATACCTACCTCCAAATGAACAACTTCTTTGAATATTGGTGTATCATTTATGCAACACTAAAACATTTAAAAAAATAATTAACTCACCATTAACTTTAATGATGACAGCAGCAGAAGTGGCTAGAGAGCTAGAAGTCATTTCTTTTTAAAAATTGTTGTGTTCTGCCTCCCTTGACATTTCTAAGAGCCCTAGCTTTGTATGTCAAGACACTAGCCATCTCATTACCCAAGTTTCTGCAGCCTGTTAAGAGGCCAGGTTCTCCTTGGCATATTTGTTTTGTTCACTGGTTGTTCCATTTCATTAAAAACTAAGGACATTCTATGATGAAAGCAGCAATATTCAGAAATACACAACTGTAGAGACTAATGGCAACTCAACCTTATCTGCTCAACAGTGAAGTGATATTTCCCCACATTTTCTCATACATAAGAGCGAATTTATAATACACTGCTCAACAAAATGTTACTTTCAAAGCAGATTCAGAGGAAGAGAGAGGGAAAAAAACTAGAAGTAGAAACACCAGACTTTGGAGCAAGAGCACAAAAAAGGACATGTTCAGGGGAAAATACCAGAGATGAAAGCCTGGCCCAACTGAATTCCAGGATAAAACAACCATTGGTTTCAACAGGGTCACGATCTCTGTCAAGATCTGAGTCTGGATTCACTTTTGAAGTAGGTGTGGCCTAAAAGCAGGAGGGAAGAATTAACTATAAAATAAAATATCTCTCTCTGTCTTAAACAGCCCATCTTTCATTTCATGTTACGTTGCTATTGACTACAAAACGGGCTTGAGAGGCTATGAAACCTACCTCTCTGGGTACACCCGACTTTCCACCACACTACCCTTTTTGTTATCCTTCTTTTACACATTATCATGGATTCTTGTTGTTGCTGATGGTGACTGGCTGATAGCATTAACACAGTGGCTCTGCTACACACAAGAACTGCATAAATTTTATGTCAAGTCATTTTTTATCATAAACAAACCCCCATCATATATCTAGAGGCACAGGTCTGGGTATTGCACAGAGACAACTGTGTACACTCAAGTGATTACACACTATATATATGCCTCAGTGTTGTATTTGTGTAAGTTATGCTTCTGTCTTATATACACATTCACACGCTACATGTATGTAGCATTTCTGAGTGCACAGGCACACACATGCATGGATGCAGGAAAAGCATGAATGTGGGAGCCCCAATAATGCTACTCCTGGCTGATGGCAGTTTGTTATAGAATTTGTTTCCGTGTTAATGGATCCCAGAAAAAAATCTTGTAAGGATTATTTTAATTTGTAAAACATTTGTATTCCCTACTGCATTGCAATAAAAGGAATGCGTTAACTGACAGTCTTTTAAGAAATATGATACAATTCCTTGTACTTTTGGTTTGAAATCAGAACTAAAACACATCTGCTGCAGAATAACTGATATGTATGGCCCTGGCAGGAGGTAAAGGCTGGGAGTCAACTCACTCCTTCTGGCTGTAATCCCTTCATGGGAATCTGAATGGGTCGCTCTATATCCTATATCCTCTGATCATTTTCAGAAAAACATAAAGTTGCAATAAAATCACAAAATGCCCAACATATGCATGACCTGCCAAGACTTTGAAATCAGGAATACACCAAACAACACAGCCACCTCACAGCTGCAAATGGAGGCAGGATTCTGGGTATTTTGTTGAGAAAAAAAATAAAAATTATTGCATGCATATGCTCCCAGTAAATCAGCACTCATTTAGCCACCCTAGAGCATGAAACTCAGCATAATAGATCTTTAATAGCTCACAGGAGAGGTCATGGTACAAGAATGTTGAACAATACAACACAATCTTTTGTAGGTAAGAAACTTCAAGGTAGGAGGTGTAAGTTGTAGCAACAATAGAAACCTCAGAGGAGATCATCAGAAAGTGATTAACGTGTTTTTTTCAAAAGAATGTGCACAATTGACAATATTTTCAACACAGACATATATTTCTAACTCCTCTGGTGTCCTGTTTCTTATTCATTATACACACACACACACACAAAGCTCAGATTTTGGTTTTGTTTCATTAACTCCATATTTCTGCTACTTGTAATTACCCAAAGCATTATGATCAGATCATTCATATATTCATTTATTTGGAACAATTCCCATTAAAGGGACTTTCAGAGAAGTAACTTAATGCTGAATACAATTCCTCGTGAATTATATTTTTTTATATTTAATATGCCACTTGATGGTTTGTTAAACTGTCTGATTTGATGTTTGTTATAAACATTCACTATGTTGAAATCCCAAATAAACAACATACAACTCTTTTCCACAGTGTATATGCTTTATCTTGTTTGTTGTTTTTCTTTGAACTCCCTCTCAGCATGAATATACCAAAGTAACGCTCAAATATTTTTTACTAGAAAATGGATTTCTGCTTTAATATAGTATTGCAGGGTTATTTTGAATTCCTGAAGCCCAATTCAGCTGATATCCCAGGTGAATTGGATGAAACTGCAACTGGCTACAACCAGCAAGTGCAAGAACCTCAACAGACAATTGCAGACAGGTCTGTTGCCTAGCATCCTGCAACATCTTGCAGGAAAGTGGAGCAGGAGATCAGATTTTGATCAAGTGAATATTACTGAGAGAAGTGGACCCAAAACTTTCTGGAGTCACCTCCAGGGACAAGCAAGGCAAACACAATTACTGGGCATCAAATAGTGCCCCTCTTCCCTTTCACTTCTCTAAAAATCTGTCGCTCCATGAGACCATCAGGAAGGAGCAGAGAAGGAAGTGATATGAGTTTCAGTAATGAATCAATGCCAGGAAAGAGTCGTTGGAAATTCAACTCTGTAGGAACTGGATGCTTTGCCTCAGTCACAAAATGCATTCAAATTCATGTCTCCATTTCCAGTTTCTTCCTCTCTGTTGTTTCCCAAGAAATTCCAGGGGCCAAAGCAGGAGAGCACTGGTTTCAGCGAGGCTGCTGGCTGTCCAGACAGACATGCAGGCTGCTCACACCTCTCTATAAGGCATCTCATTCATTTAAATATTTCAGATTAAACTGTTTCAGACAAAAATGAGTTCACTAATTTTCAGCACCAAGTCACATTTTTTATTTTGCAATTCCAAAGACATGTGGGTCCTTCTCCTCCATCCTCACTGTCTTTCATCTTGAAAATTCCCAGTTCTTTGAGTGTGATGTCATGATGTGTTGCCATGAAAATTTAACTTAAAATTATAAACACTAAATTAGAACTTCTTTTTATGGCAAAAGATCATACAGAATGGAATAACAATTTAAACAAAGATCTTCTATAATTAGTGATAATAACAAAGGAAATATTCATAATTACATCAAAGGATTCTTCACTGAGTATTGTTTTTATTTGCTTCCTGAGGGAGCACAGAGTTCTCTGTAAAGATAACTCTCTTTTAGGCAGACGTAGATAAGTAAAGGAAGGCCATCTAGAGAACCCAATTTCAAACCAAAGCCTGAAAAAAACCTCAGAAATCCAGAAGATGTTCTCTTATTGATGTGATTACATGACAGGCATCAGTACTCTGCTAGATATGCAGTGCTGATAAGTCTGCAGTATGTAAACACCTTTTCAGATGAACATGACCCACAACACCATAGCTACCCTGGGCATCTGTCTCCACATACATGAGGCATAGCCCAGGGATTAATTTCATCCACTAACATAAACAAGACTAATTTTTTTAAGTACAGATAGCTAAAAATAGCCAAGAGTAATGTTATGCAATAAAACCTGGTATATGTTTCCCCTTTCCAGATGAGGGAATCTGACACAGCTTCAAATAGAAAGAGGCAGCAGTCTTACCAGAATACAAAATATATTCATTTCATCGCCTTCCAGAGAGACAGCATTTGAAACTTCCATACATTAAAGATGTATGTCCTCTATCATATCATTTCAATGGCCTAAATATTAAATTATGATGAAAAATTCACAACACTTCTGCCCTCCCCTGGAAAAAAAATAGGTCAAAAATAAATGGAAACAAACTGTTTTCTGCCCCTTTTTATGCATTTGACAGAGAGAAAAAAAAATGAGGAGATAAATCTGCATAATACTGAACTGAATCTCTTTAATTCCAGTCAGCTTTTATCATTCAATCACTGAGTCTGTATGTGGAAAAATTCATGCTAATTCCCCCTAGCAACAGCCGCAGCCTATCCGGGGGAGCCCCGCACCAGGCAGCTGCCAGCCAGCAAGAATAACTCTAAGTAGGTCAGCCCTGCATTTCTAAAAATGCCACGGTCTAGTAACCCCACTGTCCCGTCTGTCTGCCCTGCCCCATAATAACCTCGATCACTGGGTGACACAATGACACACTACCCTGTTAGAGCGCAATCAAATCTCACTGCATTATTCTGCTACGAGCATCGCTGCTGGATGAAGGACCCATCGAGGGGCAGCATTAATCAGGCAGCCATTCATGTCCACTAGCACTTCACTCTGGAGATGGGGCCTGCATTAATGACCAGCTGTTTGAACTAACACAAACAAAATAATGCCTTCCACCCTGTTGGCTGCACAGAATACACTATTCTAATCAGGCAGGTTATGCTCATTGACTAAACCTAAGATGTAAATTAAACAGCCCCAGACAATACCAGCTTTTGTAACCTTCTATTAATTAAAGTGAGTATATTTAAATTATACTACACACAATTCAAAGAGCTATTGGTTTAATATACAGAGTCACCTCCTCCTACAAATTTCTGTTCACAGTCAAAAAAAAAAAAAACAACACCAAAACCAAAACCCACCCACCCCACTGTTTGCGTAAGACAATCTACCTATCCTGGTAAATTAAGGAGCGACTACAACACAGCTTAACTGCAAGTGACTTCTGCTGGGAGCAGGGAACCACACCATACTTCCAGCAATTGGGCATCGGGAACACTGACAGACACGCACACTGGATGTGGTGGAGGGGTACTGATAAAAGCCCTGCAAACGTATTCCAGCCATGACACAGAAAGGCCAGTCGCAGCAGATTAAGCACCCCCTGCAATCCCACTGCTTAAGTGCTGCCGAGTTGCCTTCATGGACCTAAAAATAATTGCAGAGGTCAGAAAGCCCCTTGGTGGGATATGGGCATGTGTCTTTAAGAGCTCATAGCTTCGCCCATCCCTCCTACTTCCCACAGCCCTGGGGATTTCTGCATGGCTGCAAGATGCTGCATGAAGCCTCGTCCCTCCCCCATTGCTCTTAACCAGAGAAGCCTTAATATAAACCACACCAGAGCCCAGCCGGTCTTCTCTGGGGTGGTATTTCGGTATCAAATCTGTAATGCCAGAACAGAATTTTGTCAAGCTTGCTTTATGTTTAATTATACCCTTCTTTTAAACACCTTTCGTGAGTAGCTTGCTGGTCTCTTCCTTCAGAGCATGCCTCCATGTCATGCAGCTGCCTGTACAGGACAGAGCTAGGAAACACATTCTCAAGGATAGATTGTTCATCTGCATTTTTTTCTGAAAGATTTGCACTTTCAGTGAATGTCTTGCCCTCTGACAAATTGATAATTCAGTCTTCACTGCTGCAGAATTCAGCAAGCCTTGTGCATGTAATCCATCCACATCTGATTTAGGAACACAGCAGATTCATTAATCCATTTTGCTCTTTCTTGTTTGAACCAGGCTTGTTAACCAGGTTTTGAGAGTCTTCCTTTGCTTTGTGGCACACATCACATATCTATTCTTGGAGAGATACAGTCACTGACGTAACCGTGGGCTCCTAATTACAAGCTGCTGACATTTTGCTCATCTCTGCAGCTTTGAAGCTGTGAGTTAAGAGTCTCTCCTCCTCCCCGCTTTCTTGCTTTAAGCTGCCTGAGTTAGAAGAACATGACAGTTTCAGAAAGGTATAGGCAATGGAATAAACTCCGTTGCAGAGCCTGCTGTATCGCCAAAGTTATTTTTCTTTAAGCAAACAGAAAACTACAGTTTGGGAGTAATAAGACTCCTTTGCCTCAAGCACAAGAATGTTATCCAACAGCTGGCTAAATATAATCCAACAGAGGGCTGCCTTTGTAGACTGGGGAACAAATAGTGGAAGGACAAGACAGGCATCTTGCAGGGTAGTTCACCATGACTATTGGGAAATCCCCTCGTACACATTTAACGTTGACATTATGGTCCATGGCTTTGTATAAAAGGGAAAAAAAGGAAAGGGAAAAAAACGCCTCTTTCTCGCTATGCAGCTGCTAGAAGCCATGCCAAGACTTGCTAGCTGACTGCAGCACTTGTTTCCCCTATTTCTGCATTGTTCAGATATGGCCAAGCCGAGCTGCCTAGCGAATGAAATATGCCTATATTGTGACAGGTCTACCTGCCCTAAAAACATGGTCTTCCCCGTGCAGGTTCAGCAGTAAAAAATACACCTAGGTACATTTCACAGAAATTGATTGCCAAATGCAAGCATTGCCTTTTTTCAATATGTGAAGAATCCTTTTCAATTAGAGGCTGATTTTGAAAATCTAAAAAAAAAAAAAAGAAAAAGAAAAAGATGCAAATATAACACTGAATATAAATACTCAGTTAAGGATTTAGTCATCTGATGACTGTGGTAGCCAGCTGGTCTAGAAGTCATCTGGGATGCATTTATTTTGATTAGATTGATCACATTTCTATTTACAGTATAGAATTTTTCACCATACTGAATACAGCTGTGTTTATAGAGATTTTAAGATGGAGAAAATGAAACCCCACGGTTTCTCTCAGCACAGTGCAGAAGATTCAGTGCTTTAAGGTGTTAAGCAGAAAGGATCTGCTTTCATATTTCTTAAAAGAATACTGCCTACCATCTGTTTTCACAAAGTGCCACCTCAGTCAGGAAATGGGTGTAGAGCTATAACTGAAAATACAAGCTGCAATCAGGTCTGACCCAGCAAAGCGACAAACGTCCTCTGTAAATTGGTTAGAAATGTCTTGCTTTCATTTCCATACATGTTCACACACACACAAAAGCACATACATACACAGATATACACGGAGTGAGTGGCTGCTGTTTTCCCTGGGGATATTCCTGCAGCCACCTAACTCATCAGTTCACTCCTTGACAGCACCAGGAGTGCTCAAGCTACGATTTACTGTCCCTCGGTCCATACGTTGCTTTGTTAATCAAGCCATCCTCTCTGCAATGAGAATCCACAGAATCAGACAAACGGCACGTAGTGTTTCTTCTTCTTTTGCATTTGCATTTGCTCGCTCTCTCCTTCTCTCTTGGCTTTGCCTTAACAGGCAGATGCAACCGATACCTTATTTATCCATCTCCAGCACAACACTGAGGTGAAACCTGACTGCAGCACTGTGGCTTCCCCATGTTAATCCTCTGGAGCAGCAGAGGCTGGATTCTTGTTGCTGATGCCCTTGTCGAGCACTGGATTACTTTACATAATATTTCTTTAAGCTTTCACCCACCCCATCCTAGATTAACACCCTTCTTTTCTCTTCCCTCCCCTCCACCAAAGAAAACCTCAAAATCATCACATATCGCAACCCTTTGCTTCCAGAGCCAACAAAAAAAACCGCGGCTCCATCGTTCTTCTTCCTTAGCAATGTGCAGATGCGAGAGTTTCGAGTCAGCCAAGCCAGGGTGAAGCACAGGCAGCAAGACTGCAGCAGCCCCAGCAGCAGCAGAAAGAGCAGCAGCCGCCCAGGTAACCGAGGGAAAAGCAGGCTGTGTCGAAAGCGGTGCAGCATTGTAGCTGTAAGGAAAGACAATCTTGCTTCTTCCGAACAGTGCAGCTTTATGCCTGCAGGAACGGAGAAAAGGGAAGACCCAGAATTAAAAATTAAAGCCAAAACAGTTAAGAAGAAACAATAACTATAATAAATTATCGTAACTTTATTTTTTCTGGGTTTTGGGGCTTTCTAGGAGGCTGTGTCTTTTCCTCTCCCTCGCTAAAGTCTCCTGTGTTGCTGGATGCTACTGTCCAAGAGTGCGGAGTCACAAAGGCTCACTCTCCAAAGCGCAGTGAGACCAGCATCACATGAGAAACCACATGACGCACCCAAATCGGATGCTGATGTGGTCCACTATTTCACTCGGGGGGGGGGGGGGGAAATCTCAACCGAAACATGACCCTCTTTACTGGTTAGAAAAAATTTCCCTTAAAAAAAAAAAAAAAGAAAAAGCCCCCCCCAAAAATATCTCCATATCTATCCATCTTCAATGCCAATGCTTCAGGAGGCAGAAGAATGCTGTTCCACAGACACTAGCTGGATGGCAGCAATATTACTTCCAGACTGTGTTATTCAAAACTGATTCCACTTAAGTGAATTCCTGAAAAGCATATTCCATGTCTCCCTAACATGAACAGACTCAGAAAACCATCTCCATTATCCTTCTCTGCAATCTGTATCCAAACCTGTGTTCTGAATAATTTATTTTAGGCTAATAAACTGTTTGCCAAGACCACTCCTTTTCCCACTCATCCCCACACTCGACAACCGACTACAGCAAGGAACACAGAGGCATTTACGGTTTCCTTAACTGGTAATTTTAGTAAATGCACTGTCCCACAAAATAATCAGGAAAAAATGAGCAGAAGGGTTTTTTCCTTATGTATGGACACAACAGGGCTCTCTCTGGTTTGCAGATGGTGTCAATGTTTTCCTGATATTGCCGACTCAAAAGCTTTCAGTCCAAGTCAAGAATCAAACATTCTTGCCTGCCAATTCCTGCAGAGGTGTTGTGCCACACTGTTTAACACACAGAAACATCTGGACACCCCTGGCAGCCCCTGAATAAGAGCGTGCAGCTCTGCAATGCTGTTTACTGTCAGGGCATCAAGCAGTTAACATCTTGGCTGCTTTACCATCTTGCTTTACCTATAGGAGCATGGAACCGAGGGACTGGTTCGCTCAAGAAACAAAAGCAAAAAAGCTGACCTTGATGATCGATGGAATTGCTGCTCACAAAGTTATCATCCAAAAAACAGTTAGCGGTTTGTAGCTTGTTTTATGCCTCGCATTTGTTCAAGTGACAGAGCAGGTGGCACAGAGTCTTCCATCCCCTTTGTTTGCAAAAGCTGGGCACCATCTCGTGACGCTGCATTCCCTGGCTCTTTACACTGAAACTGTACTCGGTGTCAGGGAAATGTAGGAAGAGAGCTGCCATGAATCTGCACAGCTGCTTTGCACAGGATCCCACTGCAATCTCCGAAGTTACATAATGGAGATCAAGCACAGAATTCCCCCAGAGTAGAGATGCTTAGTCCTTACACAGGGAAGTGCCATCGGAGCAAAATCGAAGTGCTCTTTCATGCCGATTTCAACCTTCCCAACTGTTCATGCAATAGCAGATTGCAAAAATTTGCACAAGGCAGTTGTAGCTTCTTCTTATTGGCTCCTCTCAGAAAGAGGTTTTTTCAATGGGCTGCACCTAGGAGTTGCCTAAATTCCACATAAAATCCAGCTGTAGCATTCAGTCTCAGCATGCTGTTAGTGTTCAGGGGAGCCACAGGACTACATGTACAGAAATCACAAGATTACCACAGTCATCCCAGGGCATTTTCACCTGTGGGGCTAATAATTTCAACACTGGCAAGTCTTTACTGGAAAACAGTATTGTAAACCCAAACTCTGATTACAGCTAACTAGTATAATATGGTATTTTCAGATGGAGTGTCAGCTACTATGGAGAATCTAGGTTAGAGATGACTTCCTCAGTCCAAAAGACAAACATCAGTGAGTCAGGAACTGAGTGCAGCAAAATAGGCATCTTCAGGGCTTTGGAACACGAGATAAGAGGACCAGTCCTGGTGACCAGTCCCATTGTTTTCAACCTATATCATAATAGCATGGCTCTGACTGGCTTCTAGTCTGTTCTAATTGGTTTCTAAGACAGAGTTGCAGAAGTTCTTGACTCTGTGAGCTGATGATCTTTTCCACTTGATATCATTTATCTGTTCTGACTTAGAGCTATGTTGGTTGGAAGGGTCATCTGGAAGTAACTTAGTGAAACCTCTGGATATCATCAACATTCCATCAGTTCAACTTCGACTTCATCCTGAAAACCCTCAGAGATGGACATTCTGTAACTCTTCTAGTGTTCCACTTCCCTCCCTGGGAAAATAAACGTGCAGGAAATAAATGTTCTTTCTGTATTTATTACATAGGCAGCCTTTCCTGCTCTACTGTATTGCATAGATTTTCCTAGATCTGCCACTGAAAGAAAAGTGAAGGAGTCAAGGAATGAAAAGACTTTTCATACTAATTTAACCAAGTTCAGCTCAAATTACTAATGCCTGATCATCATTTAATCTCTAAATACTTCCAGTTCAACTATTAGCCAAACCACTAACACCCTAGTGAACACCCTGATAATAATTCCAACGTGTTACTCATGAGAAACAGGAGAAAAAACAAAGATCATATGAGTATGAAATCTGAACTATACTCAGAAGTCTGAAATAGGGCTGAACCAACATGGTACATGGAGGATGCTGGTTTATTCAGAATAAACAAGACACATTTCTCAAACAGACCTGAAAAAGTGGCCCTGAAGTATCTGTAAAACCTTCTTCGCAAGTTTATGAAAAACTTCCTCTGCAGGTACCTGATGTACAAACCTTTAAGTTGTACCCACAGATACGCAGTCATGTTAGGTGTCGATGAAGAGTGATGGAGCGAAAGAGAAAAGAATTACAAAGAGAAAGACCAGTAATAATTCCTTCAGAAATGTAAAAGACTTAGGTGAAGAAAGGCTTTATATGCAAGAGAGCCCTATGCACATAGTGCTTAAAAATCTAATTCTTATGCTTTGGATAACCTCCCTACTAGCTCCTTTGCTAAGGGCAACTTTCATCCCTTTCCAAATCTCTAACATAGTTACTTTATTAGATAATGTTAGCTCTCCAAGTAATTCATTGGCAGACTCTAGATTAACCTGCCTAAAATGACTTCCTCAGTTAAGCTCCATAGGGTATATTTTTCCCCTCCATACAGAGAATGGAGAAGCAGGAAGTTGTCCAAACAGAACAATTGAGGGTACAGGTAAGAATTTCTGGTGGACAACATCACTTCCTGAGTTCACATGAAAGCTTTTAGATTGGAACACACAGAAATAATTAGGATTGTTTTGGATGCTGCCTTGAGAGGTCATCAATATGAATTTTTTCAACATCAGTTTGGTGTCAGCATTGGAAGATCTGTCCTCAAACATTTGATCACAAATTCTGCTCCATATTAGTGCAGCTTTGTGATGCCTTAGGGATACACTAGCTATCTTGGAGCTGTCCCACAGGGGACAGGCTTTGGAGCAAAGATTTAGCAGCTGAGTAGACTTTAGACGAACATGAAGAATTAGAGTAATATACAGAGAGCCCAAAATAGTCTTTATTCATGACTGCTTAAAGGCTACTGAATTCTGTAGAGTGATTTTTCAAATGTTTTTCACCTAAATACTACTTTGTATAGTTACTTTTCTGCTTTGTAGAGTACTCCAATGCAACATGTATTCCTGCAAAACTGATGCAGTGAACATCACAGAAAATGAAACTTTGGATGCCAGCATCAAGATAGTTGCAGTGTTACAAAGAACAAGACCTAAATTCCTTTCAACACCAGATGAGTGTTAGGATTCAAAAGAGGAAAGCAACCCAGGCACCTCTAGGGCATCAGCTTTTCCTTTTGGGAAAAGTCCTGAAGTCAAAGGAAGCAGAACTTCATGCTGGTTAAGCATAGCACAGACACTGCAGAAACTGGACAGAAGTAACAGAACAAACCATAAATCTAACTTTTTGCTTGTTATAGCCAAAAATTGCCATCCTTGTGTAGCACTAAAAAGTGCCACCTAGGAAGTAGGAACTGAAAAAATAGCAGAAACTTGGAGAAATGTTATAGTTTCAATTGCAGCAGAATGCCACTAGTGTACACTTGTGCATATCAATAAAATGTGGACTTACTAATTTTGATTGAAACATATAATTACAAGGAATGGTCCATTTGAATACTTGATGGTTCTCAGCAAGTATCAGGTTTTGGGGTAATTTTTCAATGACCTTTCCCTTTGTAATCTGCAGATAGAGAAAGCATTATCATTTGGCTTGAGGTTTCAGCCCAAAAGCCAGGCAAAACTTGACGTTTCACTGAACTTGAAACCTCAAAGTGAACCTCAAGTGTGCAAACTTTACAGACTCAAATCAAAACAAACATATATCAGTGCTGCACGTAGGTCTAAGTACTGAGCCATGCTGGCTGCTGGCCAATGCATGAAGTGCCCTACACTTTGCACAAAATACCAGTAAATGTTTAGTGACCACAGGGTATGTCTAGACACACACTGCCATAGTTTAGAGACACTTAGGTCAATGTCATCTGAGACCTCGAGTCCAAAAGCAGTTTCTCTACGTTGTACCTCTTCGGTAAGGTAAGATACCCTTTTTTCATGACCACAGCTAAACTCCTTCGGCACTTGATGGGCTTTCTCAAAGGCATCTCCTGACATTGCTATCCTGTATGGCCCCTGGAATGAAGATCTAACTACTGCCTCATAAAAAAGTTATGCTTTGGTTGTCCAAACAGTTAAAAAATAACCATGATTCCACCTTTTCAGTAGAATATGCCAGAGTCTATCTAGATCATCTTAGGGAAAGCATGTAAAAAAAAATAAGGAAATGCTGCTTCTGCATTGTTAGTACAGAGGCCTTCATCACAAGAAACTGGCAAAACACCACAGTTCTTCTCTTTTCTCTTGCAGTCATCTGAAACCAGAACAATTTATTTGAATTCACTGATTATTCAATACTACTACTCCTAGAAAAATTTCCCACATTAATTCTGCTTTCTACTGATGTGTGATGGACAGTTTATTGCAATTACACTCCCAAAGTTTCAGCTATTTCAGATGATAACACTGATCATATATGCTTGTATTCTCCAGCTCTTTAATTTTATTTGAGAATCTGTTTTCAACGTGATTTGAATGCTATGTTTAAAATTTGAATGTTTTCTCAATATTTACCCATTTTTGATTGTTGTATGCTAGAAAATACCCATGAACTTTAAAGGATTGAATCTACATAATTTAAGCTCTGTGCTGTTGGAACTCTGCAAACTGTGCAAAAAAGACTTCAGCAGCAGTCCTGATGGGGAGCAGAAACGGGGGAATTAACTGAGCAGAATGTGATACACTGATGTAAATGCAAACAAATGACAAAAAGCACTGAAAAATATGCAATTTTCTTAAGATTAATATTTCCGTTATTTTTCTGGCTTACTAACATCTGTTTCCAACAGTTAAGTTAGTCCCAGGGCCAAACTCTTCTGGTTCAAAAGCAGGTGACATGATGTACATGCCAGTGTAAAAGGGGTCAGGCCATAAGTTAATGTAGAGGACTGTAATTGTTATAATGATGTAAAAAGAAAATTTGAACAAAGTGTTCGGAAGAAAGTGTACAAGTTGTAGGAAAATAGAAATGCTTCACTAATAACTTGCTTCTCATTGAACTTACGGTGATCTTATCATTCCCTTTCATTTTCCTGAAAATGTAAAATAATATTCCTATGACATAATTATGGAATATTTAATTGACACAAAACACATCACTCAAGCTACATCACCAATAACATTACCGTTGAACTGGGGTCACAAATCTTCCATTAGATTTGCATTCATTCTGCATGACAACTTTGCTTTTGACTCCAAAACTCAAACTTTGTTTACTAAACCAGCACCTCAAGAAGATAATCTACTCTGAACACACAGATTTCTTATGTAAATACCCTAATTTCCTGAAAAAGTCTCATAGTCATTAGTATTGGATTAATGAACATGGAACACTGGGAAAAGTGATGCAATTGTCAGAAATGGAGGCAGTTGTGCAGTCTATCAGTTCCTTACTGTGAGATTCTTTTTCTTTACTGGAACAGATTGCCCAGGCACAGTGGATGCCCCAGCCTTGGATATGCTCAAGGCCAGGTTGGATGGGGTCCTAAGTGGCCCGGTCTAGAGGAAGATGTGCCTGCCCAGGAGGGGAGAGGGTTGGAGTTAGATGATCTTTAAGATAGCTTCCAACCCAAACCTAGGATTCTATGATTCATACAAACCAATCTACAAACCCTAATGTGTTTTACCTGACTGTGACAAAACAGTGTGATTGAACAGGTTACGTGGAGATCAGAGATGCACATATAATAGCTACAAGTCCATGACCTGCTCAGTCAATTAATATCATACCTATATAAAAATTAAATAAACAATGTTTGGTGGGTTTTAATTATAATTTTTATGCTACCTAAAGAAAAACATACAGAAACACATTACAACCAACTTCTCAGTGAAACTGCTGACAAAGTACTTAATATTTGGTCTTGGGCAAAAGACTGATTTCCTTTTATTGGCTGCCCAGTTTTAGACGGGTATTTTACATCAAACACATTACAAGTTCAAAGTGGAAGAACTGTGTTTTTCCACCTGTGAGTGGTTTCAACTTAGACTCCACCATTACTGTCAGGAAGTCAGTTTTTCCATGCTTGTTACTGTAAACAAAGATTGCATGGCACATCTCCAAAAGTGATAGAAGGTCAAGGCCCAAACTGCGAGCGACAGACTGCTTCCAGAAACCAAAAGCATAAAGCTGAAGTGAGAATAACCACACATTCAAACCCTGTTTGATGCTCTCATCACTCAGCTGTTTGGACAGTACAATAAATACATTCAAATACATCTTCATAGACTGGGTTTTAATACATATATCTATATAAATATATTTACTTTGTATACATATATTTGTATATACTTACACATACATACATGCACATGTATATATAAATGAAATGTGTGTATCTGGCTGAAATAGTAAGTAAAGACATAGGGAGAAGAGCTAATATCATCACTTATTACTAATATTGCCTCCTACTCACTTTTTAACAGTTATTTTTAACTCTGTCAAAGTTCATTCCCACCTCTACTTGATTTTATTTTACCTCATTTTGTAAATGTTCTGTAAAATTATATTAGGCATTTCTAAGAAGAGTTCTTCTGTCCAAATAATATTTCTATTGATATTTTCTTCACAAAACATTGTCACTTCCAAGAGCTGTTGCCACAATTTATAACTTTATAACCATATCTTTTGTTCATCAGGTGTTACTTTTTTCTTCTCCTCGGGTGTGAAGCCAAATTCACTAATGTTATAACTTCTTCTATTTTTTTGTTACATCTAAACCTCTAAATATAATTTTAGTGAACATAATTCACCCCCTTCCACTTTTATGTGAGGCTTCTAACATTGCCCAATTATACACAAGTTCTATATGTGTATTTTCATCTCCAGACCCCCAAGCTGAGATTCTGCAGATGAGTAATTACAATCACAACTGAAGCCTATGGAAATTATCTTGGTAGTACAACATAGTGCATCCCAAACCGAATACCGTAAACAGGTGGAGACTCTAAACTACTACTGTGTGTCTGTAAAATGGGGATAGTATCAGCCATTCACCTCATGAGGGTGTGACAAAGATTAATCAGGCAGTGGATCAGTAAGATAATGCACATGTTAGCTAAAAACAAAACACATCTCTCTTTGGAACAGAGATGTGCGAGCACAGTAAACCAAAGAGCTAAAACCAAAGGGGCAGGTGTACATCAATTTGCCTGAGTATTATCAGAAATTAAAACAAAACCAGAACAAACCAAAGAAGAAAAGCAAATTTATTCAAAAGCCCCAAAATTAGATCTATTTAAGCTCATGTACTAAGCACTTGCTTACATTCTACTGTCTTCAGTATGACAGAAGCACATACTTAACTGGTCTTTGCTCGGAGAGAGCATTTTCTGAATCAGGACTACAGATGTTATACTGATTGAACAACACAAAAGCCTCATGCATGTTATTAATTTGTGTCCTACTGATATGTATAACTGTAAACAAATTGTGAAAAAATTTCAGGAGATCTAAAAATAATTATGGTGAACAGGATTAATGTTTCCTGGTCTTACATATAACATCAAGAAGTCTTTTGAAAATTTCTCTGTATTCAATTGCCATTTAAAAGTTGATTTAGTCCCTCTGACTCTGACAACCATAACTAGATTCAGCTTTGGAATATTTGTTTTCATTCATTATTAGTATCCCGTTCTGTGCTTTTAAGCATTTCAAAACATCTTATAACAAAACCCGCTGAATTACAATAGTGAAACATGATATATGAAAACATGACCCACCACACTATAAACCCGACTAGAAAAACTTGTTATTCATCATATTTGAACCCAACAAACAGGCTGTGCTCCACTGATATAGTTAAGTGGTAATAATGTTAAATATTAAAGACGCTTTGACCAAGCTAACATGTACTGTAAGTTTAACAATAAATGAAGTTGATGCTCACCCATGCTATCTGCCCACAGACTTTTTTGTTGCTAATGAAGGCGAACTCTCCTCCAATGTAGCAGAGAGGAATTCCTTCCATAAACACAAATTCTCTTTTACGTCTTTGCATGACAAAATAACCTTCACCTGTAAACTTACAGTCATGATAACAAGGCCTATGACCCCTGCTCATGAACCTTTTCTTGATAAGCCTGAAGAAGTCTTGTAGAATATAGTATCTGTATAAATACTGGGGCAGGGGAGAAAAATTTCAACAAACACAGGCTCCTAGTGACAGACTGGTCACACTGAGCAGTGGTGGCTTCTGCTCCACAGTGGTCACCCCCAACCATATATGTCCCAAAACCTAATCCTACTCATAACTTTAATAGAAAGCAAACATAAAAAGGATATTGCTATGAGAATAAAATGAGAACAATATAAAGCACCTGTAGTGTGTCCTTTGCTTTATTTAGTACTAGCATCAATGATTATCTAATTGCCACAAGTCTTAAACTACACCTTTCTACCCCCAACCTAGAAAGGATGATCTCCATGAAAGCAGGATTGCTAGTTTTTTTCCTAAACTATACCTTCTTAATTCATTTATCTCCACCCCATCACCTAAATAAAAAAGACTCCGATTTATGGATGTACTTCTCCAACCAAGTATACTCAAGTTATCAGCTTCCTTTGCCTCCCTTAAACCAACAGAAAACTTCTTCAGACTTAAATGGATTTTAATTTCACATATAGTATCAAAACATCTCTACATGTCTAATACAACAGCCTTTTTGCTTATCCTGAAAGCAACTCCCAACCTGCTGATGCACAGCATCCAAACTCAACTTCTTTTGACAGAAAAGTATCACCCTCTTTCCCATCTTTTTGAATATGAAGGGCCATTTGCCTGCAACATGAAAATATTTTCCAAACCTGAAATTTTTTGTCAGTTACCAGTCTGATAGGAGAGAGACTAATCTCAAAATGAGTAACAATGATACATTCTTCCTTCGATTTACATTTTTAAAAGGAATTTAAAAAAAACAAACAAAACAAAACACACAAACAATGACAAAAAGTAAACAAAACCAAAACCCCACCATTTTTCAACAAATGGGAGAATGAAAGACACACCTACTTTTACCATGCCTGCAACAGACCATCCTGCAGGTCAGCTCTCAGCAGGCCCACAGTATCCTAACTCTATTTCCTTTTGTTAGGGTAGCCAATTTAAAATAGATACTTCTGTTGCAGAGTCTGGCCATAAGCTGCAATCACTGTCAAACATATACATATATATGCATATGCATGCAGGTAAGACTTTTACCTGTGCTGCCTTTGTTTGTCCAGAGACACCTTTTCAGTCCCAAAGAGCTCTAACTCCGTGTCCCAGCCCTCCATGTTAGCAAATCGAAAACAAGTGTTATTCTCATAAAGAGTAGCAATACCACACACCCCCTTCTCCAGAGGGGCAGGAGAAGGATGTGGTGCTTAGTTGTCAGCTAGGGTTAAACTATGACATATGCCAATAAACAAGGTAAATGCAAAACCACAACAACTAGTCTTTTCATACATTAGTTCTTCAAAGCTAAAAAGATTCCTTATTAAATAGCAATTTTTATTCCCTTGGATTGCATTTGAAAGGAAAACCAGCCCAAAACAGAAAAGTGCCATCTGCATCACCCGTGCAGTGAAGCATTGCTTTACCTCAAGGTGAGTGGGGCTGTCAAGCACAGCCCAGATAGTAAAAAAATGTAGACAACAGGGGCTTCTGGGAAGCACAGTACTGTGACTTGAATAAACACAGATAGCTGGATATGTTTTCTATTGGCCCACATACTGAAGATTTTAGAAAATATTTAATTAAGTAGTGCTCTTTTTAAAATGGACGGCCTCGTGCAAACATGCTGGAGGCAGAAGTCAGAGGCTTTCATTTCCCACCCTGGAGAAGACTGTACAATCCTCTACGAAACACTTCTACTATGCATTAAAGAGAAACAAAGTTATGATTCCCAAGGAAAAGTTTCTTTTATAAAAGACACCTAAAATAGAAAACTAAATCATGTCTTTGAAAAAAAGGTGAAATAAGAAATAATCTAATGCATTTGTATAAATATTTTTCTTCTAATCTTTACACACAGACAGTTTTTTTATTCACAGATCACCAAATTTTTACATCAGAGAATTAAGGTTGGTGAATTCTGCGTTCACCCACATTTCACGTGTTCTGTTTCCTTTTAGATAAGGCTTTCCTTCTGAATTTGTTGAGTTTTTAATCATACTTCAGAAATAGTCATTGTTTTAATATTTCAACTTCTAAATTATTAAACCCATGCAGGCACTCAAGATTAACTGCAGTTTAACGCTGTCCACTTTTACAAATGAAGGAAAGGGAATCCGTAAAACATGTAAAACTCAAGGAATACGAGTTTGCAGAGCTTCAAAAGAAAAAGGCAACCAGAGCAAGATAACAAGAAGCGATTACGTTAAAGATGATTGTTTCAGGAAAACTTAAAGGGCAAGCATTCACTGCTTGGAAAATAGAGCTAGAAGGACACTATGCGGATTTAGAAATATCACATTATTTGTACAAGACTGTGAAATCCTTCCACAACAACATGCCTGTGTGAACACTATTTCTCAGAAATGGGTATATCCTAAGGAATAAACAAAGAAATACGAAAATAAGCAAGTTTAGTTCTTCCACTAACACACTATGCCTTTCTTTTCCCCTATTTTGAGGTTTGGTTTTAGTTCAAAGATAAGGAAACATCCCAGCCTATTTAGTGCACAGGGGGCTTGGTGGGAGTAGAACCCACTCTCCTACCCATTCTGCCTTCTTCACTTACCTGAATAGAGGATGAATTTGATCTCCTGTGTACAGTATGCGCAGAAAATACATATATCTACAAGCTACACAGATCATAAATTGGCATCTGACATCAACTTGTACCCATTTGTACATGTAAAATTGATATTATTTGGTAAGTATTCCAAATATTCCTTTATATTAATTTATAGTTTTACAGTACATCCATTTAAATGGGTCTTTTTCAAAATCAAAAATCAATTGAAACTGTACATGGAAAAGGAGAGAAATAAATGCTTGAATTAATCCTACCTTAAAAAAGATTTTAGAAAGGGATACAATGCTTCCTGCTGAATGTGCAGCAGTGCAGCATTCAGCTGTAATTTAAATCTATATTATATTTAACAAAACCACAGTGTGTTCTCTTGTCCTATTAAAACTGCATTCTACCTTACCAGGTCTGAATAATTTGTATAAAATTGATTGCTACAGTTCTTAGTAAGAGCTCTAATTGCATTCCTGGTATAACTTAAAATGATAACCTTATCTTAATTAGTAGCATGCTACAGAAATGCTTCTGAAAGCTGTGGAGGATTAACCTGCATTTTCAAACAGAAGCCTTGGAGTTGGGCTTTTTGGGGTGCTTTTTTTTCTTTTTTAAGTTCATCTCCAACATATGAACTACTGCTAATTTATCATAAAGAAAAAGGAGAAATATTTAAATAGAGAATAGACAAGCCTGCTGCCACCTCCCTTGGTCAGCATGAGTTTCTATGTATAAGCTGATCTCTGTGCACAGGCATGCATGCTACTCAAGGAGCTCCTCTGCTTGGAGAGCAAAGGATGTGCTTTTATGAAGCATATGTCTCTAATCCCTCCCCAGCACACGTCACATTCGTCTGGACTCCTAGAAAGTCACCAGTGCTGCAAATGAGTCATGTGTGAGACAGGAGCAGGATGAAGAGTAGGGGCTAGGACAAGGGAACGTTGCCTTTTGAGGACCTGGGAAAAAGCTTCACATGGATGCATAGCTCAACTCCAGCACACACAGCAGAGGTAAAAAATTCTGATCAGTTACAGAATAAATAAAAAAAAAACCCTCCAAAACAAAAACGAAACTACAAACAAGTAAAAAACAGCACCACCACCAACCAACTTAAAGATGCCACCATCCCAAAACAAAACAAACCCAAAAGATTCACATGGTCAGTGTGCTCTAGGGACCCCATCAACAGGGTCTCTGATGACAGAAACAAAAGTAACTCCAAATCTGCAAGTACAGCTGCCTGTCTAACTCATCAGCTGGCCGGATGTCCAGCAGATGTAACTTCTGAAAGCATACACTTCACAAAATGGCGAAGGAAAAGTGCTGCTTTGTAGAGCAAGAAACATTAATACTGGTCAAATTTGGTAGCAAGTGACTAAAAGCCCTTTATGCAAATTCTTCTTTGCCCTGAGTTTGGTGGGTGGATTTTTGTTTTTCATTTATTGTCTTTCTTGCTACATTTAAGCATATCCATATTGTTGTTCTGTGAAAAAGAAACACAGATTTCTAGCTTAATAATAAAATACTAATCAGATTTATTTAAAAAGTAACTGGTCAAGCAGCAGCTGTGTAAGACATCTACTCACAGAAGGAAGTATTGGAACTGTAGCCTGTAATGGGGTCTAAATACTTCAAAACTTTGTGATATATTTTTACCATTGTTTGTGCTACAGTTCTGCTCAGAACTAATTTTATGAGTCCCATCTTATTCCATCAAAAATAACAAAACGGAACAAAAAAGCCCCTACTCTCTACTAGTAATTTCCTTGGACTTCACTGTTGCCAATCATGCACCATAGTATGACTATAGTGAGCTACCAAGCAGTAAAGGCCAGAATAAGTGCTCCAAGAAATTACTTTCTTTAACCATATCTTTTCCAAATTGACTTCTATTCCTAATTTTTTGGTGCTAAGGAAACATCCAGCTTTTTAACCAGGTTCACTAGTTATATCACAGGCCCCGTAGGGCATCGACCGATCTGAAAGCTTCTGTGTGCACCTATCTGTATGAACACAGCATGATGGAATTCTCCATGCTGTGCCGGAGCTCCACAGACCCAATTATGAATACAGAAGCAATAAGGTGGTGTTTCAGAACAAGTATAGTGATTCTACTTACAAACGAACACATGTAACTTGACACAGGTATGTGAGCATCCCTGAACACATCCCTGCGGGGTCCCCTGAAATTTCACTTACTCATGCACATAAAATGAGAAAATATTTTACATGCATGAAGTGGTGAGACCTCTCTCAGAGCTGTACCATTTTCCTCACTGTAGCAGTACAGTGAGTAAGGTGAACAGGCATTCATTGACCATTCTTTTCTTTAAAGAGAATGCCCACAAAGAAAGAATCTGCATTATTATTTTGTTCAGTATAATCCACAGACGCCTACAGGTTTTTTACATACTACTAAGTAGTTAGCCTTCTCATATGAGGCATTCACACCTCAGCCTTTTCTTTAACTTTTACTCATAGCAAGGAGTGGAAAGAGAGGGATTGAATGAAAATCATCACTTATCCAAGACTGCCTGCCCACTGTTTCTGCTTATGGCAATGCACAAGCAGAAAATCAGCCTTGCCTTTGGTGTGATTCCAGCCAGTCTCTCAGTTAGTCCTTATAAATCCATCCATCACCTCTATGAAAGTCATTGCCTTTCTTTTATCAAAGATAATGTATGTTATTGGGATTATACCACTGCATGCAAAGTCATTAAAGAAAGATAGACCACAATTTATGACCGAGTGAGAGGACAGCAGGGCATTATTTTAACCATAAAATCACAATCTGCAAGGAGAGTGGCCAAACCAGAGCAGCCATTAAAGACTTATAATTAACATCAATCAGTGTGACACTATTGTTGACATCTTTATTACTTTAAACACACTAATCAAATACTTCAGCATTCAGATAGAAAGATTGATAGGCAGACAGACAGAGAGAACATCCCTACAGAGAGCAATTTTAAATTATCTATTCAAAAGGTAACAAAAAATAAGCACACCATCATAATCACATGGAAATGCAGTCCACTGACTGAAACCGTTTTCAGCTGGGATACTGGACTTGGGATGGTCAGGCTTGGATATGAGATACATCAAATTTTCCCTGTAAAAATGAATACCTGTATGCCTTAGCCATGCTCCTAAACCGAGAGAATAAACATCCCACAGACAAGCCCTGATTTAAGGTATTTTGCATTAGAAAAAGAAATGGCTCACTGGCTCCTTCACCTCTACTTTTCCCTACACAGATGGAAGAATATCAAGGTATTATTTGCACACCCACCATTGTGACTGTCAATATTATCTAATTGCATCCACACACAATTTCATATTGTACAGACACTAAAATACATTGTTACTGTTTCAACCCATACTAACATTTTGGTACTAAGGAATAAGAAGGTGTTTCACTTCTCTACACCACTTCTCAGGCCCTATGTTCTTGTACCTTACTGAATATATTTTTGAGAAGCAGCTCCTTCCTCAATGGGACATTGGCTTTGACATTCATTAAAGGAGAATTCTTGAACGAGCTCTGGGACTCAAATAAATGCACATCATTTCTTTTCAGAAAACATGTTTTAGAAGGAATCAAATGATAATGCTCCCAACGATAGATAGGGCTTTAAGAATCCCTGTTTTTTCCTATTTCTATTTTTCTATTGTTGATCATTCAAATGGGTATAATAATACTTTTTAAAGAAAAAAAATGTAGCAACTGCATATTTATTTAGATCCTATTTAGTTGTGAGTAGTAGCTTATTAGAATACAGAAGTTGCCTTTGAAAGGACATGCATAATTTCCCATCCTCTGAAAATTAAGTACAAATAAGCATTGCCTTTGTGTATTAAAAAAAAAAACCTAACAAGAAAACCCAAACAAACAAAAAAACCCAAACAAGCCAAACCAAACAGACTACTCTGCATGTAATATGAGAGGCTTTATGCTGTACTTATCCTGGTGAGCGCCTTCTTTGGAGAGGTCAGCGGCAGCCTGAGGATCATCTCACCCGTGCAATAAGCACGAGGATCAGCAAACCTGTGTGAGCGAACTGGAAAATAGCAGCACCCCTTCAATAACAGGCAGAGCTGCCTGGAGGGCTGAGCTGCACAGCATTCCTGAGCCATCCAGCCTCCCCAGCAGCCAAAGACTCAGAAAGCAGTCAGTGATTTCACTCATCCTCCTCAGCTCCATAGCGGGGAACTGTACTCTCTCCTATACCATGTAAAAGCCTTACAGAGCACTAAGTAATGAGAAAAATGCTGTAATTTGTCTATTGAAAATCCAATTAGTTTAAGCCAATATTTATCAGATCACTCTCTTTAAAACATTTTACTTCAATTTTAAACGAGTTATACTAATTTGGATTGGACCATCCCTCTCTAATGAAACTGCCAAGCCTTTCAGATGCTTAAATTGATTTCCAAACACAGTGGAGCCCCATAAAAGAAGCAGAAAGAGGCTGCTAAATGTATGTGGGCTTGCAGTGCATTAAACCAAACTAATGTATCAAGTGACAAAACATAATGAATGCTTTTCCAGGGGCAGGAACTGAGACTGAGGTCTGAGAGGACGCATTGCAAACCGGGCAGCCAGCCATCTGTCTACCAGGATCTCCTTCACATCCTGCTGGAAAAGCAGCTTCTGCATCAGAGGTCTGCCCAGCTCCCCACTGTCCACTTGAGACATTCCCGGCTGCCACCGTTTACTGACTCAGTGGGAACACTTGTTCCCTAATCCAAGCAGAGGATTGTGAAAGAGCCTATGATTATTTTTTTAATTATTATTATTACTATTTTCCCAGGCTGACCTTATCATTTGTGAAGAACAACACAAATGAGCAGATAGCCACAGAAAGTTTACTAGCTCTGAATCAGCGACAGACCCAGTCATATCAAAGCCTGTGCAATGTGTCTGTAAAAAAGCAGCTGGCAGTAAACAGGAGTGGTGTGCAAGGGAAATGACAGCCGTCAGGGTGCAGCCGCTTCCTGCTCCCAGCTTTTGGCCTGTGCCAAAACCAAAACAATACTTAAATCTGAGCAAACATCCTCAGTGACAAAGGGGAAGGGTACGACTCATAACGGCATTGTTCACAAATATCCAGCTCATTCAGCATCCCAGTCCAAAAGGGCCTGACATTGTATTTTCCATAGACAGATAAATTTACATAATAAATAATATGAGCACCGGGTATTGCATGTTCACCAGAATACACCACATTGGGGACCACTGCACATACAGGTTCTCAAAACTAATTTTCCTGCACATTAGGCTTGTTTTGGACATTCATCTATCAACTAAAACTTTGCAAATGCTTTTGCATACATTTGAGAAAGGGGCCTCAATTCCCAGGCGAGAGGCACTGGGTCTGAAAGAAAAAAAGGGATGAATGGATATTACTGTGGAACAGAAAATACTAAAAGGAAAGATGACTATGCAGAGAGCAGATGAAGATGGGATAGAGATAGCCAGAGCGGTGCTAGAAAACAAGAGGAGGAATATTAGGGATCCTTTAATACTTTCATTAGTTTCTCGTTCAACTTCTACTCATGATTACATTTATGTAGCTTAAGCATACATCAGTATCTTTGTGGTCTTAAATTTGTCATTGCTACAAAGAGTACCAGCTACATTCTCTTCATCTTTTGTGTCACCCTACACAGTCAGCCCAGGAACACTCTTTCCTTGACAAAGATGCAGTTTCCAGCAGAATCTAGAGGAAATTCTGCACTTTGTCCACTCTTCCCCTTTACCTGAGGTCACTGAATGCACTTCATCCATGAATCCTAGATTTTTCATCTCCTCACAAGAGGCTTTAGAATGCTTGTAAGTACAAGATGGTAGCATAAGAGGTCTTGTAGAAATGCAAGGCATTCATGTGATGTGCTTTCTAGTCTGTGTGCCTTCTAGTGTGCTTTGAGTGCTGACCTGACAAACAAGAAAAACATACAGAAAAAATACTTTCTTTCATGGCACTCTCTTTCTTCCTCTCTCTCAGTTTCCTTCCACCCTCCATGCCCCTCTGCATTGCAATGTACATCACTACTGCCAGAGCAGCATGAAAATGTATGCAGGTACAGCACCGGCCTTTTACAATTGTCTGAGCCAAAGTATTAATCATCAACTGGGATTTGAAAATCATAACCAGCAGACAGCAGTCGCGACAGCTCTGCAGCATAATGACAAAATATGCAGAGCAACACTGAGGAGGAGACCACACTCTCTGTCTTTTAGTCTCTGTGCAATTGAGAGGTATGTTAATAAGCATGTTCATTTGAATGGTTTTTATTGTAACAATAATTTTCTTGCTCTGCTGGATTTTTTTGTTATATTCCTAAGAGTAATAACATTAATCAAGGCACTGCTACATGGCACTGTCAAAGAAAAAGCACATCCTGAGCCTGCCTATCACAGAACCAGTAGTGAATGCTTCAAGATTTAATGTGGGCCGTTGATATCACATATATCCACGCAGGCATGTGCACACACTTATTTTTTTCCATACTTGATTAGATAGCACAGGCTTGATAGAGGAGAATGGGTACTTCTTTAACTAGAAGTTTTATATCAACATTTAATGTGATCAGTTGAATAATAGGACTCTCCATAAGATAGCCTTCCTTTGAATAATACATGGGCTAGAAAGATTATATTTAACTGAAAATGCATGAGCTGGGTTTTTAGTCACTTCATGTGACAGCAGCAAAGGTAAATTTTCAGCAGGACTTCTTTTGAGACGGCATGCATGCACAGAGCCCATGGTGAGCTTTCACTTCAAATGCAGGTACAAGACCTTGCAGAAATGATATTACAGTCCCTGCATCTGCACCACAAGCACTCTTTGGCCAGCAACAGTTCTGCGGTGTCTGCACACCCTAACATGTAGGCACGTGCTTAGAATTTTCAAAGTTCGGATGAAATACACACAAGCTTGGCCTTTGCAAACAAAAACCACAGATCTTAACACATAAGCCCTAAAGGCCAGTGCAGTTCTGAGCCCACCAGCCAGAGCCCCAGAAGGCTGACGGGTGCTCATCCCAGCTGCTGCCTTTGCCTCCACTGGAGCAATGCTGGAGGAGTGACCTGGGAGAGTTCAGCGCCGGGAACTGCTCTGGCAGCCTCGCCCTGTCCTCGCGTTACCCCTCAGGCTTGCCAGCGATGATGACAGCTTTGCTCGCTTTGAACTGTCTGACGGAGCACGAGGGCTGATTTCAGCTGGCTCCTGTGCAAGGCAGAGCGCACCATGCCTGCACCACAAAAATCTATGGGAGCTCAGCTATTGACTTCAAGGGCTGCAGGATCAAGTCTTTTGGAGTGACTCCTTGTATAACCAGCTCGAGAAACAGCTTGTGGTTTCCTTTAAGAGCCATTAGAGAGCTTTACATAGTTTTATGTCTAGAACTTTAAATGCTAGTATCTAAGACAAACCCAAAACTTAATCAGAGAATACATTTAATATTTATCCATGGCTAAAACTTGCTTAATTAAATTTTTCCAACAAACATGACAAATATTATGCAGCACAGTTAACACTCAGCTGAGGACATCATATATGACTCCAAGCAGAGCAAAACATACATCTTATAAATTAACAGCCTCTTGAGAGATGCAAATACCTTAATTCCTTGTAGTTGTCCAAACCGTTGTTGCAACATGAGCTCTTTTGTGGGTTATTTCATATTTACAAGGGTCACAGTCAACATTTTTTTCTTCTTCTTAATTTCTATTTTGTCCCAGCCCTGGAATAAGCATTCCAGTCCATTTCATTTGACATTAGGAGCTGTGGCAATTATTTGTCATATGAATTACACTTTACGTAGCTGCAGTTCTTTTTCGTATATTGTACTTTTACAGCTACCTTGAAAAAAACAATATGTAGCTTATTGATTGAATGTCACCCATTTCAAGGCCATCACTGCTGGATAAAAATAAAAACCCCAAACCCCAGTTGTCTTCATTTTAGCATCTGGAAAACGTGTGTTAGGAAGTTTTGACATATTCCAGAAACAGTAAACAAATACTGCCAAGTTCTTTCACTGGCCTACATTAAAAGACAGCAAAGATGAAAGAACATCCCATGCTTTATATCCCAACTATCTCATGTGACTCAGGCTTTGAATACTTAATAGTAAGCAAAACTGTATCTATACATCTATACCTTTGCACAATAACAAATGTCAGTAATTTATCACCAATAAAATATATTCTATGTCATATTTATTTCTAAAATTCCAATTACATATATAAAAGTTTGAAGCTTAAAAAATGAAGCTGCTCATGATGCATACAAAACTGAGGGTAACAGCTTGCCAAACTCTGCCTACAACTCTGGCCCTCTCTGCTTGGAAAGAGGCTTATGTGGGGGAAAAAGGGCCTTAGTTCTGCCTAGAGAGATGTTGCAAGGGATAGATAAGCCTTGGGATTTGTTTTTCTCCTTTTAAAATGCTATTTTAGACTTCAAATTAATTTTTTTTCTTTTTCTATGAGCAGTTGGTTGGGACTGTTTGTCTTGGGGTTTTTCTCCTGCCAGAAACAATAAAATTACAATTTCTTGAAACTCTTCTTGAGTAACTCAAACAGCCAAGTAGAAAACCTTTTGCTATCTCATGGTTAAAAACAAAGGTAGTATGCTCCTATCGTTGGGTTTTCTAAATTCTAATTTTATTTATTTTTCTATTGTTGTGTTCAAGATACAATGCCTAATTGGTGAAGGAATAACTTGTGTTACATGCCATTCATGTGACAGTGTGCTGGTAGTGATGGCATAGTTATGGTTCTGCTGGCTCCTCCATTTCCATGTATATTATGCCATACAAACTATTAAGTCATCTTCAAGTTTTATTACATGCACATTGGCATGATATTTACATTCTGCATGAAAAGAGGGAGAACAGTAAACGTGGTGCGTGGCCATGAGTTAGGAGCAGAAGTTCATCTCTGATAAGGAAAAGGGTACTGTACTAATCACTTCTTGTGAGGACTCTGATAGCACATCAGCCCGGGAACCACAACCTTCTCATTAGGAAGTCTCTCACAGATATTAGGGAGAGAAGAAAATAATACTTGGAGACTCTCATGGAGGCTGGGTTGGGATACAAACATCACCACACACTGTGAAAGGCAGATCAGCCACCTTCTGTGATGACCTGTCCATATAGCTACCACACGGAGGACTTCAGAGTCACTTTTATAAGTTTTGCAGACTTGGCTTTGCACCTAATATCACACCCAGCACAGAAAGAAGTACAAATATAAATAAAGCTTCAACTTTTCTAGGTTTTTTTGAGCACTTTATATATCCAGTATCAACAAAGACATGCCAGCTACACAGTAGACACATGCACCTATGTGCACACCATATCTCTTCCATGTTGTATTTAAACCAGAATAAAACACTATCCTGGTGGAAATAAATATTGGAATAAATCAAAACAGGTATAAACATTACCTGGTATTAAATATAGTATTATGACTATATTTACTTACCATCCAGACACTCTCCATCAGCCGAGGGCATCCCTATAAGAGCCTGACCCTACAGCATGCCAAACAAGCCTTGGCACAGGCCCAGACTCACACATCTACATTTCTTGTCTGACTGAAATTAAACATGTGCTTCTGTTAAGAGGATAAAGAGCACCTAAGTAGCAGAGTTAGACTGCTGCAGTGTTCAGATACATAACTGAAGGCTTAGTTTACCCAGTCCCAAGTGATGGTACTACAGCTTTTAAACACTGGCAGCAATGTACTGGCAATGGCTGTTGCCAGTGGCTGCACACGGACATCCCACGAAGATCAGCCAAGACCAAGGCTCCTCTTGTGGAAAACAGACAACAGGTAATTAAGTAATCACAGGGTTTCAAAGTGGAAGCCCCCATTTCATTGCACTCATGGAACGTGGGTGTGGTCTTATTCCAATATGTCATTTATATGTTGCAATAATTAGCTTGTGACATTTCTATTCCTTTTGAATGCAGTTGGTCACAAGCCGTGTGTTAAGTGGCCTCGTGACTATGGCAAGTAGGTGGCAGCAAGTGGAAATTTTTGTTCAATCCACTTCAGAAAAAGAAGGCTCATTTTGCACCCAGAGACATTAGCCTAAGCAATTCAGGAAAGTGAATCTCCTCTTTTCATCACCAACTATAGTTCCCAGGCAGGTGAAAAAAAAATATTAAAAAAAGTGATATTATGAGAAAGCAATTTAAGAAAAAACTAAAATTTCAACTCAAATGCAAGAACTATAGTCTAGATCTGGCAAAAGCTGTCTTCCACTTTTCTTCCCCATCTCTAAAAATTTACTTTTCAAACACAAAAGTTTGTTTAAGGTGCCTTGCCTCAGTCAGTGGTATGTTTTGCAGTTATTCACAGGCAGTTTTTACAGTACCAGTACTACTATTGACCTTGGCCTGAAAAAAAATATAGACCATAGTCATCTAAGTAGGCTATAAACCATGCTAACCAACTTTACAGCTTTTAAATCCTATTAGGCTCCCTTATACAGTTTAAAGCCCCTCTAAGTCATTTATACCCTGAATATATTTGTGTAACGCATGGAATGTATAAGGATTTGTCTGTAGAAGAACTTGGTTGTTCAGTCACCTTGCAAGTTCAAGAACATGTCACTTCAACAGTGTAATATCCAAAGTAAAAGCAAAATCCTGGTATTTTGGCAATAATAAATTTAAGAATTATACTGACAAATAGATTGTTTTCTCAGGTCTATTGACTAACAGCACATAAGCAACATAAAAATCTGATGTGTTCACAGAGTTTCCTACACCTACTTCATTGGTAGGGAGATTATATAAGCAGACATAAGATTTCACCTGAATTTACTATGACAAAATCTGCTTTCACATTACATACCTAAAAAAAACCCTATTCAAAGTCTATTGTTCCACAAGGACATGCAGTTAAAATAAATCTGTGTTTAAAAAAAAAAAAAAAAGCTAAATTATACTGATTTTACTGAGGCTGGGAGGGGAGAAGGAACCTTCCATGAAAAGTGTCATGGAGCCTCAGTAAAGATAGCAAAGCTCATCCTAATAAGATTTTCAATTTACGTTCTTTTTTTCAAGACCTAATACCTTCAAAACTAATATAAGAATAACCTGGTCCAACTCTGAACTCAGCTCTGAATTCAGCAGTTCCAATGTGCATGTATGCACCTTAGTAACTGCGAGTCCTGGTTTAATTATGCCCAATTGGATCTTATTTAGTTTTAATGTTTGACAATCAACCGTTTTCTGAGGGGAATACTTTCATAGCAGACTATGCTTTTTCTATTTTCTAAACATTCTGGATCATTAAGTAAATTTAAGTTACACAATCATAAGTAGCAGAAAGGAACACATAGTCAATAACAGGATAAACATACACCAGAGCAGAAATTAAATCTAGCCAGTTCTGTACTTAACATGTAAATAGGCAGTGAAGTGATTATTCAAAGGGCTGTAAGTATAAGCTTTCTCTTATTGGTATTATGATAAAGTTATCATAGATACTGTTACTAGATTATATTGCATATTATGGAATCCATATACATAGACATATTTATCATTTGTTGATGAAACTCCCAAAGGAGGCAAATAGAAAATAACAGGACTTTGTAACACATCACCAACTCATAAAGAGAAAATGGTGTGTTAGGTTCACATACCAATTAAACTAGAAGGCTAGTAAACATGCTAACACAAAATGTAGCTTGAAAAGGCTACCCTAAGCATCTTTTTTTTTTTTTTTTTTTTGTCTGTTATTTTTACAGCCAGTGGGTGAAAGAACTGAGTTAGTTTT
>JAWWLV010000088.1:59795552-59837441 GCA_035041135.1 Platyrinchus mystaceus
AAAAGAAAAGAAAAGAAAAGAAAAGAAAAGAAAAGAAAAGAAAAGAAAAGAAAAGAAAAGAAAAGAAAAGAAAAGAATCCAAGCCATATTGAGTTACACTTTTTAGGAAGGAAAAAAACCCCAGACTGATTGCTCAGTGGCAGATGATATCAGCAGAATGTCATAACCATCTTTTTATCCCCCACCTCCACTTCATCTTGAATACCTGGCACTGCCAGAACTTGCTTTAACAGAGCAGAAATTTTCCTGCCAGCTACAGCTCTCAAAAACTTAAGCCAACCAGTCCAACCCAACTGGATTGATTATAATAAGGTTATAACTAACCCAAGGACCTTCAGCTACCAGCTACACATCTTTTCACTGCACAAGTACTTCTGCAAGTGGAAAAGTTGTAACTCCCTGTACAAGTCTGGCCACCTTCAATCTGGCTGAAGCAAGCAAGAAGAAGCATCCTTTACTCTCACAAAAATGGCCTATAATTTGCAGTGTGAGCTCCATAACAAGGTCTTTGCATTACATTTCACATCATAACACCTTTTTCTTGCTCTTACAAAGTCTCCCATGCCAGACAGCAATGCCAAATTTTGACACCCCTGTATCTTGGCACTACCAAGTGAATGTAGTAACCAGTGCCCACCAGCGCTACACAACCTCTTCCTAAGCCAGGTGTTTTCCCTCACATGAAAAAATGTCATTAAGATGGAAAGTAGCAAACCCTGTGTTGTTTCACCTTGTGGCTAATAGCAGAAAGGTTTTCTGTAGTTGGCATTTCAAGGCTAAGGGTCTAAGAAGCAGGAGATCTTTTAAAGCTCCTCTGCCTATAGTTTGCTGATTTTCCATTTTTGAGACAAAACGCAAAGGCAGTTTCATCATCTATTCATCTGCTAAAAAAGAATCAGCCAACTCATGTTTCTACATCACTGCAATACCTAGTAGTTTGGAAGTTCTTCTCTAAAGTTTCATTGTGCATATTTAGACAATTAACACAAGAACTTAGGAGCTTTTTCAGACTCAGAAATAAGTATCAGTGGATCAGACACAAATCTACAATTACTGGTGGCAGGACAATAGACACCATATGATTTCTCTTGCTAATCAAAAGCCAAATCAAAAGGATGAAATAATTAGCTTACATCAAACACGTACTCAGATTCCAGCTTATCTTCCTGTTCATGTCTCCACACACCTCGACACAGAAGAAATCTCATTTTGTTAAGTAAAAAAACACATAAATAAACCAACTAAATTAGAAACTCCATGGAGTCAGCAGATCATGTCATTTTTTTTCTCGAAGCATTTCCTTTCCAAACTGAATTTAATTCACCTGAAAAAAATCTACACGTGGACTATCTTGAACTCTCTGGAGGAGGGAATTTGCTCAGTCACGACCACGCTACTCTTTCAGCCTGGTTTTAATTTGACTTAAACCAATTTCTTAATTTGTCTTAAGGCAAACACAGAAACATGGTAAGAGAGGATACAACAGTACTAAATGGGATAGTTTTCAAAATCAGCAAATATAAATACATTTTAAAGGAAAAAAGAAACCTCTCCTGTTTTCAGCTAAACGTAATATTTGAAGAGCTAAAGTTACAACAATGAACTATCACCTTTTTTTTTTTTTTCCCAAAGGCAAAACCTTGTAATTAGTCCTCAAGGAAAATCATCAGCTTCCACATTGCTCAGTTTTCTGTCCTTGAGACATTTATGGCAAAATTAAGCCCTTTGAGGCCCCACAATGTAGAAACGCCCAAGTGCAGGTGTGCCTGTGGATATTTGTCAATTTCTTTTTCAACATTTCCACCCTGTGGCTGCTTATCTAGACCGCCCTCTCTTTTCTATATTAATCTCTGTTTATTCTTCTCTTTGGCAGTGAGAGGGAAGAACACTCACATACTCCTGTTTATGGTCCTCTGAATCCTGCCCAATAGCTGTGCTTTGACTCAACAAATTTCAGGAAAGTCAGTTCTGAGAAGAAATGTGCAACTTCCCAGCCACATTGCTCTGGAAGGAAATGAGCTGTGCTCTGTAGGGAAAAGGAAATTGCTTTGGAAGTCTAGACCGAACCCTTCCTTTTCCATCCCTCCTCCTGTTTCCCCCTTGAATATATTTAAGACAAAACAAAAGGAAGCTGGAGAATGAAAAGGAATGATTGAGCTTTCCATGTCTCTGTGTAATAAAAACACAACTGGATGTGGAGCTAAACATCAACTAGAGGAAAGATAGGAGAGACACGATACTACAGAAGCAGCTCAGAGACAAGGACGTTGACAGCATCTGGTATAGCAAAATTGGCATAAGCAATGAAGTGAGAAGCAGTATACTGCAAGTGGCCATTTTGATCCTCCTCTCAGGTTGGATGTCTTTAAAACGCAGTAAGTAATACAGTGTAATGCAGCAAGTAATGTTGATCTAGTTGCCTAGAACTGTGACAGTAAAAGGGAAAAAGCTGCAAGGTATTTAGTAAACTTCCTCTGTTTTCAGATTGCCCCCAAACTGAACACAGTAAGAAAAGCAGCTGTGAAATAGGATTGGAAGAGCAGAGAAGCTTGAAACAACGAAATGAACTCAGGTGAATTTTAAAAGAAGCCCATAGAGACTCTGTGAACTCAGATGGAGAAGAGAGAGGTCAGGCAGATTGACCAACAAGGCCTCAATTTGGCAAGAAAGCCCAGAAATAAAAATAATGGAACAAAAATATTGGGGATAAAAAAATATAAATATATTATAAAAGAAAATCAAGAAATCACCAGGTAAGTTCAGTACTATGTGATTCAACTGTGGACCAGATAATATTGATAATACACAGAGCAAGCTAAGAAACTTTTCCTGATTCAAGAAGGAAAAGAAGGACCAAGAGAATGGACAAAGAAGTTTCTGGGTATTGAGGAAGTATTACCAAGGTGGAAAAAAAGTCTGACTATAAATTTAGAAAATATTAAATGTTATGTCAGAGGAACTTTTAAAACAAATCGGTAGAAGGAGAACCAGGGAAAGCAATCCTGTGAAGGAGAAAGCAAGAAAGGACAGGTGCCTGTGGGCATTTAAACTAAACTGCAGCATAGACAATCACTGAGTTTCACTAACTTGCTTTATTTCCTGTTTAAATGAAAGGATATATTTTGTTTGAGTTTGTTTGGTTTTGATAAGGAGCAACAAAGGCAGAAAGAGTGGGAAACCGATCCATCATAAAATCCTTCTGGTGCACACCTTGGGAATTTAGCACAATCTGAGTACTCTGAATTCCTGCTGCAGAGAGTCACTGCATCTCATGTGACCTTCCCCTTCCCCACATAGGAAAAGGAAACCAGAATTACATCAAGAGAACAGTGAGCCTGCAAGATCACAACTTTTTATTACTCGGGATCAGAGTTCAGGCATTGCTCTTGGTCTGTCTTCTCACAGAGATGCAAACCAATACACATGGCAATGCCCTCAGCATCTTCTGTCCCACTGCCTAAGGGAAAAAAAATGAAAAGACAATACTTTGAACCACCCCTTACCCCTGCTGGTACATGTACCATATGGAGCAGGGGAGAGGAAAAGCAAGGAGTGATGGAACAACATATCAGCCAAGAGCTCACAGAGAAGAGTGCTGCAAATGCCTGCTAAAATCACACCACTCATATCTTGAGATTACACTGGACTACAGCATGTGATAGGGCTTCACGTCAAGTTTATTAGTTGTGTTACTTTCCAGTTAAAAAAAAAAAAAAAAAAAAAAAAAAAAAGGTGAAGAGAATTTGGGTTGGTTTTGTTTCTGACCAAGTGCAGGAAACAAGTTTTATTCCTTAAGGAAAATTTTCAGGAGTGGGCATGAATGTGAAGACTGTGTGTCTGAATCATCCTGTTAATTCCCTAAGTTCCACACCATGTGGGATTCGCTAATGGTTTTTGATAGAAAACTTTTTTTAAAAAATATTTTATATTTGTTAAAAAAAAAAGTAAAGAAAAGAAATAAGTGGTTGACAGCTCCTCCCTTTCTAAATCACAGTTGGACTCAGAAAGACCAGTTTTGTTTTTAAACAAAGTCATCAAATTGCCCTTAAGCTGGTAAATTCCAGTAATTGGCATCAGAGTAATAACAGTCACTCAGTCAGTTTCCCCTTTGCCAGACCAAAAATAACCAGTCAGCCAAATCCTTCCCAAAAGTGTTTATTTCAGCTGAAGCAAATACAGTTAGGTTGCAGACACATCTTTTTCATGGTTGGAAAATGTTTACCTCTATACATAGCATTGTTTCCACATTCCTCTCTGTATATTCAGTTACCACTAGACATATTATAGATTCTAGGGAATAGATCTTTCAAATAACCAAAAAGCATCTCCCCCCTTTCTTATTAGGCACAGCAGCAAAAAAATGACTTTTATCAGATGCTGCTTGTCAGTTACAGGTTTTGTGTTATTTACAGCACGCTTGTAATGCACTACAGGAAAAATACCCATTTACCCTGCAATCATGGAAGCTTTTACTGATTACAGGGACTAATAAATCAACCTAAAAACACCTTTCAAATTTATTTGAGGCAGGTGTATAGTTCCATCCACCCAAAAAAACATAAAATCATCAAAATCACAATAAATTTTCCAGATATTAAGCCAAAGCACTCCTAGCTAACCAACTTGGAAATGCCAAGTGGTAGCCACAACATTATTCAGTGTACTCACCACACAGAGAGCCTGAAGAGCAGAGGTAGTACGAAACTTGATCTGCACAGCCCTTCCAAGGCACTCCATCACCAGGACACTGAGGACGTTGCTGAGAGCAAGGGCTATACAGCAGTATTGGCCTTGGCAGCTGGTAAAGAATGATCCATCTGCCTCTCCTAAGAGAATAAAGACATTATATACAAGAGATTAAAAAGAATAATAGTTTAGAACCATTAAAAATATGTATTTCACACCATTGTGGACACTCATGGCCCACCCCAGTCCTTCCAGTCTTGGAGAACAGGAAAGTCACACCTCAGTTTCACCCTAATAACATAAACCAGTATTTTTCCCAAAGCCTGGAAAGGACATTGGTGCCAAAGTGGGGGTTGGAGAATAGCATGGAGTTCACAGATATAAAATAACTGTTTCATAACTTACAAAAAAATTATCTGAACAAGTCTACTGGAACAAGAATGTTAACTAGAAAGAGCAGATGAAAACAATTTTCAGCCATTGCTTTTGCATCTCTAGAACCGTATTTGCATAGGCACGTATGTACCTCTACACACATAGTATAAGTCGATTCATTACATTTACACACAAACTGTATAAAGTTTGCTTCAGACCTGAGAAATGGCTTGTGCTTCCAAAAGATATTTTTCTCCATTAGTTCATTTAATAGAAAACATTTTGTCTCTTATCCATAGAGTTGCACACACTACTTGCATTCTAGTGGTATTTACATACATACAACACACACTTATTCTCCTCTCCTTCCTTTCAGTTGTTTAACCTACATCAGTTGACTGAAAATAATTACACAGTACCAACTCATAAAAATAAAGTATATACACTTTAAAAAAAAAAAAGAAAAAGAAAAAGAAAAAAGAAAGTAAAAAAAACAACCAAACAAAAAACCCAGTGTTGTTACTAGCCCACTTGGCTTCCTAAGCAACGGTTTTAAAAATACGCATTCAATTTCACCGAAAACAAAATGGTAGTACATATGTTTTGTACATAAGCAAAGGATAAAACCTTCACATTGCAACTCTTAAAAGCCCCATTATTTACACTCTGGTGTCATAAACCAGCAATAAAATATTTTAGAGATAGCCATAAAACTGTGATCCAAGTTCAGTCTTCTCAAAATCCCTGCTTCAACTCAGCTGTTAGAGTCTGAGCAGAATAATTTACATTTGATCAGTGTCAAAGTTCACATGTAGTCCAGACTTTTCTGAAGTTTGCCCATTTTCTGATGGAGACTCCCAGCTCAGGCTCACGCCTGTGACTGTGAGAGGCTGGACATTTTGCTGCAAATGCTTTCACCTAAAGAGGTGTCCATCACTGAACTCAAAACGCTCCATCTGAGATACATGAAAATCCAGGGCAGGACTCTTACTGAACTTTCATGTACATTTGTAGTGGGCTGTGATGGATGTGAGTTTGGGGGCTGATCTTGCAGCAGTGTTTGCCCCAGCTCTTCGGATTTCACTGCTTTCAGAGCCTGTACCTCTGGGGTGATCAAGTAGTTCATCAATGAAATTCAAAATTTCCCCAACATATCTGAAATGTGTTAATCTGTGAAGCCTCAGAGTCTACCCATGAACAGATCTAGTATATTTGAGAGTGGAAATCAAAGACAGACCCCCTAGGATCTGAGTCCTGCCTTGCCATTTGGGTTGCCAGAAGACACTATCCCCAGGCCCAGAGGTCTGCAGGGCAGCTAGCACCAGCTCCACAGGGATAGAAGATATCCCTGTGCCTCAACAGGAGGTGCTGTGCCTGCCTTACTGCTACTTCTAGACAGTCGCTGTACAGGAAATGTGTTTATTTTGGCTCTCTGGTTTTAAGTTTCAGGTTCAAACAATAAATCAAAACCGAAATACCACTCCAACCCAAATCAAAGTGAAAACAAAAATTAAAAACACACAAGTATAGTGTCAAACACACCAGAGAGCTTATTTCAACTTGTTCTTTAACAGGACTAAGTAAATAAGAGGAAGAATGGAACAATCTACATTCATAGCATACTTCACCAGTTAATCACAAGTTGCATTTAAAATTATTTGGGGCCTGAATCTACACTCACTTCAGTCAGCTGGAACTTTGCATTTTATCAGTGGGGATATAAGAAGATCAGGCATTGTGGAGATGAAGCAGTGAGCTATGACAATTCAACATTCTATTAGAGAAAATATCAAGTCTAGATCTCATAGTAAGGTATTTAGACCCAATCCATAAGCACAGTTGTTGTTTAAAAATAACTCAAAATCAGTGAGAGATTATCTTTGATTCTTCTGTTGACTCATTGAACTAGAGTGAAGATGTTTGCTTATTACTGCAATGATTTATCAATAGGATATTACAATAAGTGAGAGGATGTCACACACCAGAAAGTGTGGGAAATCAGTACTTGTTACATAAAATACTAAGGCAAAAGCTTGGATTTTGATTCTCCTAATACTCACCCTTTTACTTGACCACAGGAAGCAGGCTACAAAATGCAACCTTGCCCAGTGAGAAATATTAGCCAGGAAGCACACAATAATTCAATTACTCTTACTGCTTCTGTCTTCAAATAATAAATTAATTTTATCAAATAAATTTATTTTTTTCTCAATTTCCAGAAGACTAGGGTTGTGTAATTTCTTTTCATTTATTTATATTAAAGTTATGAAAATGTGAAGAGTCTGCTAGAATTTCTTTGACTAGACAAGCATTAGTGATGACCAGATACAGATTTTATAAGGTTTTCCTGTATGCTTCACAATCACGTGGTGTGGTTTTGTTTTTCAGTTGTAGGTTACAGTCAGCTTGGAAATCAGCATAGTCAGTATTTCAGGATATTCAAGATTCCTGGAAACCTCTGAGAACCATAACATGTCCGACCCCAGTTTGGGAATGTGCCTACCTGTTTAACCTCAAGCATAAGACCTCACATCTTTATTACACAAAACTTTAATCAAGCATTTAACTTTGAACATGTATTGAAGCGCTTTGCTGAATCAGGAAGGATCTGGACCTTTTTTAAAAGCAACATTGTTAATTGACTGCAAAGATGTTATACCCTGCAACTAGGCTCTTAATGAGCCTGCCTGCTGGCAAGCAGCTCTGATAGCACAGTGCACCTAGCTGGTCTTCAGCAGCAAGGCACATGGATTGCTGCATTACTCATGGGGTAATGGGTACATACCCCTCCTCAAATAACTGCAGTACAGGTCTCTGCTTGTTCTAAATATTCTCGTTCCTGTGCATACCTGACAACTAGTCACTGTAATTAAAAAATAAAATTTAAAAAAAAACCCCAACGAAATAAAACAAAAAACCCCACACCTCTCCTTTTTAGAGGCATCTATAAACCAACACTGAAGTTATTTACTTAAATGGTGAGCTTTATGGTGGAAGAATATATAAGGCAATAAAACATATTTTACTGCTGGTTAAACACTGAAACAAAGCTGAGACATTTGATAACTGCAGGGGGGTTGCTGGTGAGGGTATTTTAATGCAGTGAGCACTCACAAAATAAAAGGAGACAGAAAATTAAGATATCATGATTGTTTCCTTCATGTTGCTTCATCTTTCAGAGCTGCACAGAATTGCAGCAGTCACTTTTCTCAGACCTTATTCAGATGCCCGTACCAAGGACATGCAGTTTGGGCACAAACTGAACAAAGAAAGGTTTTGAAAAGTGTAAATATGTTTGAGGCCAACTAAGTAAATAATTGATCAAAGCCACATCCTTAGTGGAAAAGGAATGCTATGATTAGGATGTTTCCAAAACAGTTGCCTTAGTATCTTCAGCAACCTAACTTTGGAAAGCTGAAGAGATTACACTTGGCCATGACGCAGGCATGTGAAAATCATTTGACTTCAAAGAAGTTAAATCCACTACAACAGCTCTGAATTCATCCTAAATGTTGAATTACCCATTCTGTGCACATAAATATGATTGTCCAACATTATGGATATTAACTAAGAAGTTAAATTGCCTGCTTAAGAAAAGTGCTTCATGGTGTCAATAAAGGTTTTGAGGGTGTTTGTCAAGGGAATGTTTGCTATTTCTAGGCTATGATTCAGCACAATTCTCTAATCATAGACTACCATATTACAGAGCCTGAAAGTAAAAGAATCTCAGCATAATGAAGCTCCTTTAGGCTACTCCAAATTAAAATCAAGCTTCTCACCCCCTTCTCCTCAAATAAAAAGCAAAGTCAGAGGAATTAAGGAAAACTCCATGTAATTTTGTTTTAACCATAGCAGAATCAACACCTTTATTCCTACTCCTTCTTCCCAAAACTCTTCTCAGGTCAAATTTTTACTGTGTGCAATCTCTGTGTGCTCTCCATGCTCTCTCCATACACTGCACTCTGCTTTTCTACAAAATAAAACAACATGGGCCCTCGCTTTCAGTTGGAACTTTTATACAGCATTACCATATGAATGAAAGAAAATATTTTAGCAGATTAATCTGGTTATTGTTTCTTGTGCTCCAGCTGATGTTGCTGCTTACTTTGGATGAGGAATTGGTCTATAGTCTCTGGTTACAAACTTTTACATGACTTAAATAAAATGCAAAGGATAGTTAGAACAAAAAAAAATTTGGGCATGTAGTGTGTGAAAATACTTTTCCAAACTGTTCTGAAACATAGGTCAAATAATGGAGTTGCTATTATTAATAATTTATAATATACCTCAGATGCACAGAGTTAACTTCAACCATTTCAGCTGCTGTAGAATAGTTACACTTCAGCACAAACTGTACAATTTTGACATGCTTCTGTTACCTTATTTGTGGCATCTTGAATAAGGCCATTGCTGTTTATAATTTATTTTTGTGTGTGAAGAATCCCTGTAGAAATTCGCAAGTAATGGAACACATCAGAAGACTATCAGATTTGACATGATTTTCTTCCATCAGTTTTGAAGATGGAGTTGTTTTGGGTATATTGTCAGAGTGTCTTAAGTAACATGTGACAAGGTGGCATATGCTCTCTTAATGTCACTTATTCAATACTGTAAATCAAATTTCTTGTTGTTCTTTACGATTTTCAGCAGTAGTTTACAGTACTGAAGAACAGTGTAGATTTGTGGTTCTTCAACCATCTCCAGTGTCCTGTAAATGACATCTGAAGGATGGAAATAGTGTCAGCTCTTCTATCACCACAATATTTAGAAACCTACTCACACATTCAAACAAATTCCGAGAGACCTAATTTAAAACAAGCCTGAGTACTTGTGGTTTTCTTAGCCCACAACCAACTTCCCAGACTTTCAGTTTGCAAAAGTCATCAGAACGTTAATAATTCTTCTCCCTCGAACCACAGATACTGCTTTGCCATTTATTCGTCTACCTGTAAACACATTTTTGGCTTCAACACTAAGCAGATACATTCCACACATCTAATCAGCATGAACACAGTACTTCAACCCCACTTTTATTCAAAACTATAGTGTCCAGGCTATTTTTATATGCACCTACCACAAGCATATACCCACAGGAGTATTGCTGTTTTCAGTTGTAGCAGGGAAACTTGCATTTTTCACATATCCCTTTCTACTTATCAATGAATAGTTTATCTGCGTATATTTAACCTTCATATATACCTAATACTTGGGACTTAGAAGTGACGGACACAGATGAGGCATGATGAAAGTAGGTCATTCTGCCATGACAGTGTTTACATCATGTCCCCATTTAAACATGATCCCCAGGTTTACCAATATGCTCCCCTTCCTCCGCTGCCCAGGCGGATCCAAATCCAGGGTAGCACGTCTGATTCCAACATGTTTAAATCATCTGCTCTTTTTTGCATTTACTTATTTTAGGTTACAAATAAATTCCTCCTACACTGATGCTTTCCCTGTCCTTCTCTACTCACACAACCTCCTTTCCTACAGGTTGTTTTTCCCTCACTGAGATTCCAGTGGGTCTTGTGCACAGACATACATTGATTTAAACACAGAAGTACTTGGGGGTGGAGGGAGTGTCACAAAGAGATGATTGTAAAGCCACCACTATTTCAAGCATGGTTTCTTTTTTTTTTTTAATTACCCACACACACACACAGTGGACCCTGTAAAACAAGTGTCCCCTTTCTCCCTCATCCAGCCTGACTCTGTGCTGCTCTCGCTCCTGACATTACTGAAAATCTCATGACTTGAAGACGCAATTCCCAAAGAGAAAGGCTCAAATGAGAATGTCGTGACCAGTTGACCACAAATGCTACCATTATTCATCGTTGGGATGAATTATTCCTGCCCACCATGGATCAAATCATTATGCAAAGGCATGAGCTAAGAATATGGGAAAAGACTGGCAAAAGGCCTCTTTAAGAAGCATGCCAAATTTCACCGATTCATTTAATGAACAAAACATGTCTATCGAGGTAATCTTTATATATTCCAAGTACTTTAATGTTTAAAGGAGTGCAGGTGTTTATTTCTGAACTTCCATGCACACATTTCCCTGACTTATGTTTTCAAAAGAGGGGACTGGATATCATAATAACAACAACATAAAAAAAGAGATTCAGCCCTGTTTTTTCCATAACTTCACACACTACTGCAGTCATTTCTCTTGGTAGTGACATTTCAAAAGCTGCAAGAAAAGACCAGAAACAAGGTTGACTTTCAGATTTTTTTTTTTTTAAACTTGAACATTGTCAGCCTCAAGTTTAGTGAGAATATTTAATCTTTGTCAGTCCACTTCTTTTTTCTAGGATCTCTGCAGGGAAGTAAGTTTATAAATCAAAGTATCCACTACAAAATACATGAAGAAAAACCTTCCTCAAGGGAAGACTTCTTTTCAATTAGAGGAGACTAATCAAAAAGAAAATGACAACAACTCATTTTCAGGGCACCACCACTTGAAGACCCAGTTAGCAATTACACATGTACGTGACAATAAGCCACACACAGCTTGAATATGCTGGAGCTGGACCCACATGGTATTGCAGCTCAGTGATTTCATGGCGATGATGTCACCCTGCTGCCTGGGATCATAGGGAATAGATAATTGTGATAGGCTTTGGCACACATGCACAATGAGGAATCCTGAAGAACTGTCATCACCCTCATATTATCATTACTGACGTAACTGAGGAGACGTGAAGGGGTACAGAGCAAAGAGACCACAGATCGGGATGTACGTGTGCCACACCCCATGTGCATGACCAGCATCAGAGGATGCTGAGATAAAGGAGTTACACACACCTGGTTTCTCACAGAAATATAGGACCTGAAATGAAGCCACCAGGATCCCAGGTTAGGAGGACAAGCATATTGTACCTGACTTCAAAGTCAGGTAAGCACAAAACCTCCTGAAAACACCGGTTTGTTTTGCCAAGGAACAGCATAAGCAGCACAAGCTTTGCTTTTCCCCTTTCTGCCTCCTCATACTGTGTCCTTGACATGTCCCCTACAGGAATAGGCATGGAGTAGAGTTGCTGCAGGAAACACACAAGAGGGAAACAGCAGCAGCCACAGTACAGCTCCCCCAGCCAGCTCAGGCCTTCACCTTGCACCGGAGCTCAATTTCCCCTTGGTAAGTTGTTAAACAACCACCTGCCTACAGTCAAACCTTCTCAGGGGCCAAGACTAAGTGTGTTATTGAACATTTATGCAAGGCAGGTCTCAGATTTGAAAGTATGTTTATGTAATAAAAAGTAAAAAATAAATTTACAGCACTTAGAGATTAAGTGCATACAGTTTCAGATAAATACCAGCTCCCAAAGAAATGGCTTAATGCTTAAAATATTTTGACAGCATGGCATGTTGCCCACAGGCCCCACAGGTTGCTTGGAAAGCAGAAGGAGGAGAAACAAATGTATAGCAAACCTTTTGTTAACATATTCATTTTACCTATACCAGCCAGTTTGGCTTGATTCAGCAAGCCCAGGAAAGAGAGCAGGAGGTACAGAGATGGAGAAGAACCTTTCAAGCTGCACTGATTTGTTGCATTATCCAAGGTTTGTATTATTCTCTGGTTTCTAACACTTTAGCCATGCAAACCTTTTGCCATTAAAACACAGTCATCAGTGTCCACGACACAGAAAATGGACCTCATAACAGCGTCTGGAAATGTGATTTGTTTCCTTCATCTGAAGGTGGTACTGAGAGACTGGGGGGCTCTCCCAGCTGTGCTGCATCCTCAGTGCATGTAGAAGCTCTGGGAGGGGGCAGAGGGAAAGAAGAGGGGTCAGAAAGCAATAGCTGCTCTCCCTAACCTGGGAACAGAAGATGTGAAGTACTGTGCACATCATGAAGGCAAGCAGCCTACACAGCGTGCCTGGAAATTAATGCTTTAGGATAGCAAAAATTGCACTGTTACAAGGTTGTTTAAAGGCCACCCATAGGTCTAGCAAATAATGGACATAGGGAGAGATGGAAGAAGTTGCTTAGGTCAAAGGAAAGGAAAAATGTCTTGGAGAAAAAAAAAAAAAAAAAACAAAAAAACAACAAAAAACAAAAAACACCTCTCCTCCCATCCCATTTGTCTTTTGGTCTTCTGTTATGTTGAAAAGAAAATGTCTCATATTTGGTAATCCTGCTATAATACTCCTAGCAAGAAGGGATGGACAAGTATTGGGGAATTCCATGTACCCCAAAGATTGGATTTTGTTTCATTTTAGTTCTCTTTAGCTTGTGGGTTCTTTTGATTAAGGCTTTGAACTTTTTTTTTCTTTAATGTTGCAGAAAACCCTACAGAAATGATGTCCAGGTTTAACCCCTATGCCAAGATCTTCACCTCTGTGCTTCACACACTGCTCCTTCGGTGCACACCTCACTGACCTAGAGCTCTGCCAGGCCACCCTGCTGAGACCCACTCCCCACTAGTATTGCAGAAATCATTCATTTCCAGTGTCATTCTGAAATCAAAAAAGCTAAATTAACAAACTGCAGAAAAAGAGGAATATTTGAGAGCAGGGCAAAATGGTTGATTTTTTACACTTCATTGGCCATTTTTGCTGCCTGGACAATCTTTTTCCTTTTCCCTTCTGCAAGACACCATCCTTCTTCTCACTACCTCCCTCTTAGGAGGGCTTGCAAAAGACCCTAGGGCAGCACAGCGCAGATGCCAGTGCCCGACCTCCATCCATCAGTGGCCCGTCAGTAGCCTGACCTCCATCCATCCTTAGCCAGGCACGACGTGTGAATGAGATTTGGTGCCAGTTTCCATGGCAATGCAACTGCACAGTGAATGCACGCCTCACACAGGGTTGGTTTTTTCACAGAGATACACAAAACAATAGGACTAAACTTAGGACATGTAGCTGAACTTAAGGCATGTAAAGAGTTACCACTGTCTCAAGAAGGCAGAGCATTTCTCTCTAATGTTTTCCCATGACTACCTCTTTTTTTTCCTGTAGCAATCTGTCCTTTCTAAGCAAGCATGGAAAAGCACCACTTTCAACATTTCATACGCATATGTGGTTGTATATAGTCGTACATGCATGTAGACAAGAGAGACCATGCCATCTATATATGGTCAAGTAGTATTTCCAGTGACCCCTCTTTACCCTCTAATGTCTGAGAGAGTTTCTTAAGGGCTTTCCTCAGAACCACAAAGCCGGTGCTTTAATTCCTGACCTATTTCCAAAGCTCAGCGAAAGCCAGCACAGATGTATGTTCACCACAGAAACATCCTGTGATTTTTCAAAGCAATTTAAAAATAAAAAAAAAATAAATCTGAAGTTGCAAGGCTAAGCACTCTGAAAGCTCTTGGATCAAAAAAGTCATTAGGAAAAAAAATAGTTATTGCTTGTTTTAATGTTTTCCTTTTTAAAAGAAAGTGATTTTTATTAGATGAAAGAGCTTAATGGTTTGAACAAAAATCTATGGGTTTCAAACCTCCAGTATGGGTATAGCATTTGATAGCTAATTGCTTCCTAAGCTCATGGAAGGGCAACCCACATTGCACAAGACATGCTGCTCAAATGGATGAGTATCCCTTGGTGACAAGCATGGTTTCCTAAATTTAGGGCATGCAGCATTTTGTGCAATAGCCTACAACACTGTACACTGCATATCAAGTTGCTATTCTGAAAGACCCATATTTGGACTGGCCATTGCAGGATCAATCATTCCCCAACATTAGGCAAAGAATTGATATGTTTTCTCAAGTCATAAAAGTATTTTCCTTGCTTGCCAATACTGGACTGTAAAGATCTTTTGCCAGAGCTGAATATCTTACTTAACCCTGCCACTAACAAACATACTTTCCAGGGCTTTTTAACTCTCTCATATAACTGTCTTTCACAAATGCCAGACACCAAAGACTAATGTTGTTTGATGAGCCATAATTGACACAATGACAACCAAGTATCTCATATCATCATAAAAGTTTTTTTTTAAGCAGTGTGGCAACCTTTCCAGTTATCCGCACTTCCTTTAAACATTTCACTTTGAACTCAATGAAATGAACTTTAAAATTGGCAGTTTAGTATAATGAAGCATTTGTGAGAGCTGTAATGTCTTTTTTCTCATTTTGCCCTAATCAGCTCCCATAATTTGCACTTAGTTCAGATTATCAATGTACCACGACTATAAAGAGGAGAAAATTGCATCATTTGATTGTAAAAGATTAAAAATACTGCTCAAAACCTAGTGGGTAAAATATGAATGCACAAAATAATCAGAAAACTTCCACACCTGGGCTGAGAAAGTAGACATGAATGTATGGAAAGTTCCCCAAAACCTTGCTCTCTTTCTTTTGCATACTGTATGGAGGAGCATGCCAAACCCCAAAGAAACATTCTTGCTTTGGGGGGAGGAAGCAAACCACATGCTTTCCATAAATAGCACTCTCCTCCCTTAAGTAAACCTTGTGCACTCAGCCTGTGACTATGTTACAGTTTAAATATTTTGTTAACCTTACGCTATATTCTCAGCATAGCAAAAACCAACACTGCAAAACATCTGCACCCAAACAAGTTATAAGCGGGTGTGCTTAAAAGGCAGCTTTTCATCTGTTTAGTAAAAGGGGTGCCCTCGCTAGGAATGCAGCCTGATTCATCCTAGGTCATCTGGAATGGCTCGGCTCAAAGGTCCCGCTATTTACCCACAGCTATAAGAAATTGCCCGGCTACACTGCCTTTATAATGAATCTGACTTACCCTGCACAAGGGAAAGAAAAAGAATAGCATCAAAAGAAGCAGTCTTACTGGGGCTTTTAAATGAAAAATCATCTGAGCAAACCGCTATCCAAGGAAAGAGGCGGAGGAGGTTCCTTTGGACACATTATACTCTTCAATTAATTAAGACACGTACTAGAAACAGTTTGAGCGCAAAGACACAACTCGACTGACATGACAGGCTGGTCCAGAGTCACTTACCAATCTCGGTTTTGTTGCATCTGGGAAGACAGGCATCGCAAAAGACCATGTTCAGCCTCCTACAGAAAAGGCAAACATCCCCCATTAAATTCTGCATTGCCTCACAATACCCTCAGCCGCAGAGTGGAGCAAAGGCCAGAGGATGTTGATAAGAAATCAGCACCCACCCAGACCTCCTCTAACTCTGACCCCCAAAAGTGAATGAATTAGCACTTTACAGATATGGACAGGCCACTCTGGAGTCTATATATCATATATATGTCTTCTTTTCCACTCCCTTGTCAACAAAACATCCGTCTTCCTTTTAAAATCTTGATGATGGGGAGATTAAAAGTAGGGCAATATGGAGATTACAATGGCAAATACACTGAGCCTTACCATCAGTTTAGGAATTCTGAGTTACAAAAAGCATATTGTGGGCAATGCAGTATAAAGAGGCAGAAGTAGAGCTAAACAGATAGGTTAAAAAAAAAAAAAAAAAGGGGGGAGGGGGGGAACGCAACAATCACATCTCTGAATAATTAAAATAGTGGAAATTGTCAACTTCTGATCTGTCTGTATCACAGACACATTAATCAACAATAAAGCTTGCTTAAAAATTATGGTGTTTGAAATAATTCTATCAACTCCTTATTTGCATTGGAGGAGGATTCAGTCATATAATTGTTCTTGCAGTATTTTACTCCACAAGAAATGTCTACAAAGTTAGTACCAAGAAAACAAAAACTAAGAGTCATAACTCATCATAACAGAAAGATAGCTTGACATTTAAAAATAAATTAGAAAAACATCCACAAAACCCCCAAGCAAAACAACAACAAAACAAACAAATGAAAAGCAAACCAAACACACTACAGAAGTAAAGCCCCCTGCAAATACTGTTGGCAAATTATCATCCACAAGTTGATTATCTCAAATTTCTAAAATCTAGCAGCCTACCTGGTCTCCCACCACATTTGCCTTTGTGGGTTACACAGAACAACAAAAACTTTCACTTTGTTCTAGTAATATTTCAATTAGAATCACAAATGATGTTACTTCCTTTTACCTTCTTCACCAATTTTCCCATAAAGGAGGGGAAGAATATTTAAACCATTGTCTAATAAAATAGCTATTTGGAGACCAGGAATGTGTTGACTTTGCTAGAGCTCACTGTGATCTGAGCTCATTCCTTGCATTTCCTGCCAGAGGTCTATACTAATACCTGCCATGGCTGTATAAATGGCTGTGAAATGAGTCAAGGCTTCTTTTAAAAAAAAAAAGTTTCAGTGTGCTCTTGATACGTGCTGCTAAGGCAGACCCCACAACAGCCCCAGAAGGGTACACTGCAAATCAAATTCTTCATACATTTTAATTACAATTTACACAAAGTGAAAAGCTGGTTAATAAGCTCAGTTCATAAAAAAGTAGTGGCATTCTTATGTGGCAGAACAGCGGACTTAGCCTTCAGAGGGCTGATCAGAAAATATATATTATGTACAAAAGTCACCTGTAGTCCTTAGCTGGAAAAGAGGAGGGAGCAAAAGAGGCAGGGGATGGAGAAAGGAATAAGGGACTTTATTTAACAAATTTTTTTTTAAGAGAAGTGTTTCTCATTAAACCGGTCTCTCTATACCAGAGCAGCAGATTCAAAAGGTTTTCCCCCATGTGAGGTTTTTCAAGACCATTGAACACACGCAAATTTACAGACACAGGAAGCAAAAGAAAAGTATTTCTGGCAGCAAAGCTGGAAAGGCAGTCAATAGGTGCCACCTGAAAATAGTGAGGAAGTGCACTTTCTTGAGGGACTCAAGGCCACCCATATTTAATATGGATAACTGAGAATGTGTCCCACTCTAGCCAACATAAGACCCACTACTACAGCTGCTCACTCAAAGCACTGGGTGGCCCTGAGTGCTTTTAAATGGAAAACATGAACACAGAGATCTGGGTGGTGTTCTGTGTGCAGTGGCCTGAAAAGGAGGGGGAGGTGGGGTTATCCCCTGCCAAACACTGAGTCACAGGCCCATGCCAGGGAATTCCATGCAGAGCACTGTACACTGAGATGCAGAGCTGAGCTGGGCTGCATATCAAGCAAGCACCACCCCGAACCTCCCAGTAACACCACCAAAATTACCCAACCATGACATATGCTTTAGCTCGACCTTTCTTACATCATGTTTTGGCTACCTCATGTATGACACCACTGCTTTCAGTAAGCAGAGAGCATGAGAAAGACACTATACGCCACGACTTGCTCTGCGCTCTCTTGTTTACCTCATCGTCATAGCTCCGTGTCCAGGGGTAACTATTGTAGGTGCCCACCTGCCCCTTGGAGGTGGTTATGGCTTCACTTCTTCATACTAAATCTATTTCTGAATGTGCAGTGGGGAGTATTAACACATGACTTGGTTCATGATTAAAAAAGGATTACTTTTTCCCCACCAAACATGGTGAAAGGGCAATTATAAAGTTACATTCAGAAGAATATCATTTCCAAATTAGACATCTTCAGTTTTAAAAAACCCTACGAGATTCTAATTTATTAATGAATAGCTGCTGTCTTTGTAATTTTGTCATACTTATTCCATTACTGTCTGACACTTCCTATTGTCACTGCTTGAATTTTTAAACACTTCCGCATGATTAATGCTAATCTCCACATTTCATGAAGGGCTGCTAATAAAAGGATAGAGATGCATGAGTGTATAAGAACGATTATAGCTAAACATGTGCTCTAAAGCCCACTCTTAACATCTCTCAATTTCTAGCATTTCTCCCTTCCTCCTAATTCCCAGCTTCTGAAAGTGGGGAGGGGGGGGAAGTAAAAAATTTTCCCCTTTATTTTGGACTTAAACAGGATTTATTCCTGATCAAGAGAGAGAATGAGAACTTCTCAGAGCAAAAGGACTCCCACAACAGGGTGTAAAGATGCAGGGTTCTTGTGTGAAACAAACACTGGCAAGCTAACAGAAAGCTTTATATCTTGATTTTTCTTTCAGAAAGTCTTGTAGAACTGGTACAACTAGCTATTGTGAACAGCTGCTTTGAGGATATAACCTTGCAATAAACAACCTCTGATTTAAACACAGGACTGTGTTCACCTAGACTGTCTTTTATTTGTTTATTCCCAAGGATTTCAACACCTCTCTTACCCTGATTCTCTGTAACACAGATTTTCAGCAGGTAAGGACAAAGACCTAATGCATTTGAAAGCACTGCTAAAGCACCTATTTTAATTCATATTTTCTTAAAATCCTACTATCCACACCTTGAACAGCCAAAAGAGCAAAGAACTCCTCTGTAACATTACACATTTCACTGGCACCAAAACCAAGCGTACTGACTGTACACACAACCTTCATCCACTTACTTCCAAATAGAAACATCCACCACACTTCTTCCAGGCACAACCAACCTCCTCACAGCCTTTGCAGGGAACAAGCGGCTATACCCATCCAAGCAACGCTCACACTGGGGGTGTTGCTGACTTCTAGCTGTAGCAAACAAACAGAGCTGGACTTTTCCTGTGTACCTCAAAGCTACACCATGGTGCACTGACTGCTGTTGGAAGCAAAAGCAGCCCTGAAAACATTAGGAGAAGGCAAAGGCTTGGCATGAGTAGCTCAGCCACTATTTTCAAAAGGGGGCTAAAACAATGTGATCACTAAAGACACCAAACTGCAGCAGCCTCTTATGTCACTACTTACACTAAACACATATTCACACCAGGGTATTTATTTACAAAGTTCTGCATTCTGATGAGACTTTACCTGTGGTTTACGAGCATGATGTAACTCTTCACCAGGGCTCCCATGTGTGCTCAGCAAGTGTCTCCATACCCTCACACCCATCCTTTGGGCAGGGGAGCCTATCCCACCACTTTTTTGTCCTGCCTTGTTTTGCTTCTTTCAGTCTTTTCTTTCTGCCTCCATGCTGTGTTTTCATCTCTCCTAACACCCCTGGGAAAGGGTCCCTGACTCTTCATCCCTTTTCATGCACTATCACCTTCCTGTATATTCCCCACCAGCAACACTGCTCACAACCACCATAAATGAGCTCTCTTTCCCCTCCCTGGGAACAACTCCGCACTTCCATTCCAGCCTGCTGCATCGGGTCTGTTTCCTATCTCCAGATTAGGTCACTGTTTAATTCCACACACACTACCATACAAGTAGCTTAAATGTGTAAATGTGAGCAGAAAATTTTCTGAAAATGCTATGAAATTTGCAATTCTACTGTAAGGATCACAGGGACAAATGATCAAGACTGCTGCTTAAACATGTATATTTTGTGCAATCAATAGATGTTCTTCACCACCTCATTCCAATAGTAGTTTCTCCATGCTGTGTGTGCACTGTGGACATTTACCTACAGACAGGGTTTGCTTACATCATGCCACCAGTACTTTGTGGCTCTTCTGAAGGAAAGGACACAAGGTCATGATTCCCTCGTGCCTCAGCTATCACTGACCTCTGTAAATCTGGCACTGTGATTTATAGCACCTTAACCGTCCCAAGTAGCAGCACTATCTGTCTCAGTGCTTGACAGAAAGCTGTTGCTCCCAGTTTCTGAGATGTGATGCCCCAGTACCCCTAGCTGTCACCATGAACAAAGCATTCCTACTGTTAGAAACTATGTCTCTAGCTGAACTTGTCACTTCTTCCACTGCCAGCCAAAAGTGCAACAGAATCAACACAGGTCATTGCACCGGGTACCAGCCAGCAGACTGTAACCAGCTCAGCCAGCCTCATAGCTGGGTAACCACATTATACAGGATATTCACAGAATATTCTGAGTTGGAAGGGGCCCACAAAGCTCATCAAGTCTAACCCTTAAGTGAATGGCCCATATGGGAATGGAACCTACAAACTTGGCATGTCTGAGGTCTGTCATTCGTTGCTAACAGTGATCACATAAAGTTTAGTTTTTATCCCATCAGCTGTGGCCACTCACCAGAGATTCCTTAATACCCAACAGCCTTCACCTGGGAAGCCCTGGATTCCTTAGCAATTTGCAAGTAGCTCTTGGTCTTAGTGTGTTGAGTAGAGAAATATTCTACTTTCCTGTGATTCTCTATATTCAGGAAAATGAGGCTCTGCTTATTTTGTGTTTCCATCTTCTGAAATGAAGAGGACCTGCATTACAGTAGTTCTGCTTTAAACCAAATGAAAAGAGGCAGTAGCAGGCATCACTACTGATCAGGTAAGGGCACAACAAGAGAGTTCACTGACATAGAGATTAGGTTTAGATAAGGTATTAGGAAGAATTTCTTTACTGTAGGAATGGTCAGGCACTGAAACAGTGCCCAGAGAAGCTGTTGATACCCCATCCCTGGAAGTGTTCAAGGTCAGGTTGGATGGGGTGTTGAGCAACCTGATCTAAGGTCTCCCTGCTAAAGGCAGGACAGCTGGATTAGATAATCTTTAAGGTTCCTTCCAATCCAAATTGTTCTGTCATTCTATATCTGACAGACTTGCATAGCACACCCGCTTCAAAGAGAGCGGCTAACACAGCTGGCTAAGAGACATTGCATAGTTGTTTGCATAAAAATTTAAGAGAAATCCTGAGCTGAAAACCATTCATAAGAAAAAAAGAGTATTGGTTCTCTATGACTTCCCCCCACCTCCAAATCCAAATTCACAGTCCACCCACCAGACATCTAGCCTTTACTTCCAGAAAGAGTAAGTGGTATTTTTAAATGTTATTCCTACAACTAATTATGATGTGCATAAGTCAGAGCTGTCCAATTTTAATGCAACTGGCATATACACTGACAATTTAACAGCAGCCCTAAAGCTATGTCTAGCTTGCATATGCACACCTATTTACATGAATTGTTACCAAAAGCAGTTCAAACCATCATGAGAGCTGATTGTTCTCGTGATTTCTCTTCAACATTAATGAAAAGCCTGCGAGCAAAAAAATGTTCTTCTCACCTTGAAATGACAAGGAAAGTGAATACACAGGCCAGGCTTTGAGGGCTATACGCAGCTTTTAAAGTTCAACCTGGACCTCCTAAAACAAAGTTTTCCAAACTCAAAGGCCCTCAGATCTCATCTACTGAGCTCTTTCAAATACAGGACAGAGTCTAAAATGTACTACTCTTCTCACTACAAAGAAAGAAATACAGCCAATCCTCCAGGCAATGCTTTGAAAATTTATTCCTTCATGCCTTTATATTTAAATAATGACATTTGTCAAAAACATACAATGATTGCATTTAAGACCTTTCAATTCACTTTAGGTAACTAGATCACACTACCAGTGGTATTCATCCCTAGGAATCCCCAGATAAACTGTCAGAAGGGACAGAAAACTCTGAAAGTCATGAGGCAATATGATCTACTTGTCCAGAGATGAAATAAGAGATCTTCTGATCGTCACCTAATTGCTTACTTTCTAAACTCCTCCCTTCTTTTGTTACTCACCTCAAGGAAATAGTTACAGAGAAGATTCAAAATTGCATACTGCAGTCTCAGATCAAACAGGTATTTGCATGTTTTAATTTATGTCTACAAAGTTACTTCTGGGCACAAAATAAGAGCTAGGGCAAAGCCAGATTAACCAGTTTTTGATAGCCGAGCATACACCAACCAGCCTTATTGTCTATTTTGCATTCAAAGTTTAGTGTTGATTCACGATTTTAAAAAATAAAACAGAATGGTGCAGTCATGACAGAACTATGTTCTTATCAGGTAAGACATAATTTGAAACATATTCACTCATTCAATTCATGCAACATATTGGAATGTCAGGTTGATTTTTCTATCTGCCATGATGAGAGCACACACACAAGGTAGAGGAGCTGGTAAATTTACAGGCCAGCAGGTGCTCTGGGGAATTGCCCATATATGCATTTCTGGTGCATGGGAACTACCTCACCCTACTTCAGATTAACCATAGGTCAAAAGCATGTACTGAGGCAGTAACCAACACTATGAATTTACAATGAACTCACCCCACACTAATTGGTTTGTATGCCCACAGCCACAGTTAAGGTACTAGCTCTGGGCTGGCTCCTTTTCTGCTGTTAGTTTAACATTCATATCCTTCCACCTGTTTACGTCAGTCCCGTGGGGTGAAAACACATTGCAGAGTTGTAGGTAAACTTTGCCACATTTGTCTTCTTATATTTTGACAGAGCAACAACATAGAATAATCTTGCATAACAAATACCACCATTGCACTGGCCCCACAGAGGTCTGCCAACCACCTTTGCCCCCCATGCAAGGCTATGATGAGTGACAGAAAGGGCACACCACCCTTGCCTGATGAGGTTACTCTCTAAAGTTTAAACCAACAATAAGTAAACCTGTAATACTGACAATTAGGATTGCTATACAAACTCTGTGGAGTGACATTTATATACATGTCATCAAGTTTGAGGATCTGTAATCCTTGAACTGTTTTGAGTTTGTAACACTTTCCTGAGCTCAAAGATCTATTCTGTGTTTCTTCATTCAATTCCACTTTTCAAGATATCAGAGTTCATAACACTGCCTATTAGTCCATATATAAGCGACTTAAACACTGTTCTGACCCCAAATGACAAACAGCCCATGGTATATTTTATCAGAATCTTTCAATTTAATTTTTGCTCTTTCCTATATTCCTTCTTGCACCTTTTCCATAGTCCCTATTTACTTTCTACTTTGTCTTCAGTTTCTACCTTTTTTCCCCTTCACATGGTATATTTTTCTTTTTTTTCCAGAAACTTGTGCTCTGTTCCCATCTCCTACATCTGTTACTGAGTGGAGCTGAGCAGTCAAGATGAAGCTAAGATCTAGAGCTAACATTGTCCAAATGGTTTCCAGTAATGCAAAACAATTTTTCTATCACTAGTAGCAATGCTGTATGGAATACACACACCATTACAGATTTCTATTGGGGGAAAAAGAAAGTTGGTTCCCCTTGCATTGAAACTATCCTTATACTAGACTATGCTTTTAAGCGAATATTGAAATGTTAAACATAATATAATTTTGCAGAGATTTCATAAAATACTAGCTATTCTTAATCTTTCGTGTCAGGTTTTTTTAAGCTGTAAAATAGTTGAGACTTTTCCTCCTTAATTTATTTGCTAGAAAAGAAAAGGTGTTACCATCACCAATACCAGTTGGTACTTGTATGGTATTTAAACTGCAATTTTTTCCAATCTGCTGCCAGCGATATTTCTTCCCTGGGCTGTTAAATCAAGATGTTGGATCTCCAGAGTGTTCAATGTGAATTACCATTATTTACAAAAATGTTTAATGTTCTTGACAAACCAAGGAGTTTGAGCAAGCACAGATCTAAATCTATAAAATTAGAAGTCTGTCAAAAGGTGACCTAATGCATGGAGAGCAAATTAAAGTGATCAATACCAGTGTCTGGATTCCAAGTATCCTTTTCATCAGAAATAAACAGAAATTAAAAAGTCACAGAATGTTAGGGTTGAAAGGGACCTCTGGAGACCATATAGTTCAGCCCCCCAAATGCTGACTTCATCTACAAATTTGGATACCAAAATACTTTAATTAGGTGCTCAAAAATGGACTAAGATGATTGTTGGCAGAGATGCTTTTAAGAGTTTTTTTGGAAGATTTACACTCTCTTAGTAATTTGCGGAAAATGCCAGGGAAAATAATGATTACAAAATAAGACTGTTCTCTTGCAGATGCCAACTGTACTTTTTTGAGCCACAAAGAGCCATCTGATCATCTGAGTTTGATGTTGTCATGATATGCGTCAGATACGGATTTAAAGTTCATCTAAACATGCCCCATATACATACACTTTTGACATCCGACTATTTAATATTTTGGGGGTTGAAAGCTTAAGGATTAATTTCATATTGAGTGAATCCAAGGCAGAACCTTCTCAGTCCAACGATTTTTGAAGCAACAAAGGTAGATTTAGATTCGATCTTCAGAATTTTTTTCACCCGAAAAAAAGAAGAAACCCTCCTTAACAAAACTTTGTTCAAACGCTTCCACTGAAATTCCTCTATCTCTCTCCTGCACACACAAAGCTCTAGCAGAATTAGAGAATATGATGAGTTGGAAGGGACACACAAGGATCACTGAGTCCAACTCCTGGCCCTACACGGGACCATTCCCAAGAGTCACATCATCCAAATGCTTCTTGAACTCTGTCAGGCTTGGTGCCGTGACCACTGCCCTGGGGAGCCTGTTCCAGTGCTCAACATGCTCTGGGTGAAGAATCTCCTTCTAATATACAACCTAATCTCCTCAAAACACAAGTTCAACGTTAGCTATCAGTGATTTGCTCCTAGACATAAGAAATCAGCTTTTTATAGCAAGAAGAATCATTCACTGGTACAACCTCCCCAGGGACATGACAGAGTCCACATTGCTGGAGGTTCTCAAGATGCAAGTGGACAGGGTGCTAGATAATCTCACCCTCCTTTCTCATGAAAGGTTGGACCAGATGATTTTTCAAGGTCCTTTCCCTTCTGGGGTTCTATGACTCTCTATGAGTGCAGTGCAGTGTAAACAGAAGATCTTAATCATAAAACAGATTCAAATTAGAAAAATTTAAAGAAAACCATCAGTAAAGAACATTTGCTTCAGAAGAAGGAAGACTGTTGCACTTTACTAATAACACTCTACTCCATACAGGTATATTTGGGAGACTTCCTTTTAGTACTTTGAAATTGCTTTTAGTGGGATTCATTCTTAAGTAGTTATACCATTTATTTTGTGGCTATTTTAACCTCAATTAAAACTAATGTCAAAGACCTTTCTCCACTTGCTAAAGTTGATTAAATTTGCACTAAGAAACAAACTTGACAAACCAACAGCTACATCTAATACCTGAAGTAGCCAGTAAGAGCATCCCTCCCGTAATTTGTGCTTTAGAAATCACAGAAAAAAAAAAAAGGGAAACAGTTGATAAGTAGAAAGACTTGAATACATACTTTAGAAGGATTCTTTTGCAGTGGCACAAAGGTTTTTCCACAATATTTACTATGAAATAACAGGCAAAAGAGGATTAAATATTTGAAGAATAACATGCTTTTAAGCTGCAAGAAGTAAATCACCTAGAACATGTATACCTCCAAGGAAAATTCTACCATACAAGATAGTCACTGCAGATTACTGCTGCTGTGCTATTTCTAATTGTTCCTCTCCCAAAGGTAAGTGAAAAAAATAGTTCAAGATGGTGGCAGGCAACGATATGAAGTTAACTTTGTACTTTCATCTCCTTTTTCTCTACTCACCTTGTTTTTACCCAATGTCAAATTTTCCCGGAAGAGAATTGGTTCTTGCTTAGAAAACATATTGTAAAAAACATTTAAATGTGTATGTCAGTCCATGACCATGAGCCAAATCTTAAGGAGAAAGAACAGAAAGCATGTCAGAGTCCCAACTAACATTAGCGTGCTTCTGAACCAATGCCAAGGTTATGACATATGTCAGAAACCATACACAGAGTTCTTTTGATGTTGAAAAAAAAAATAGTTTGTGTCAAATGAGCTGGAAACAACAGTTATTTTGCTTTTTCTCATGTTACTACTTGTCTACGTCATTGTGTGATTTTGATATATGAGAAGTATAATAAGTTTAAATGAGGGGTTCTGGCTCATGCAGACAAGACAACAGTTTCCTTAGAAAGAATTTATTCCAGGGAAGATGCTAGGATGTTGACTTCTGTTCTGCAGTTCCTCATCTGCCCCTTTCACTCTGCCCCACTAGAGGAGAGATGAACATGTGGGGAAAAGAAAGGGAAAAGTTTGTCTTTGAACAATGTAGTGAGGATGGGAACAAAACTATCAAAGGTAAATAAATATGAAATAAAGTTGAAACAGAGATTATAGAAATTTTAAATTATTACTGAAAATAAGTAGAGGGAAACATTAAGAGGTCAGCAGCTAAAAACAACTGCCACATTAATTAATATCAGTGTTATGGTTACCAGGGCAACCACAGCTTCCTTAACTTTTCTTCTTTTAATATATTTATTTTTTTCCCCCTGAAAATCCTTTTAAGTAGCCTGAAAACCTTAGCATCTCTATTGGTACAGACAGAGCCCCTTGGAGCACTGCAGGCTTCTTTGGGAATCCTGTATGTTCAGCATGGAGTTGTCAGACTCACTACATACCTTCTCAAGGGTTTACAATATTAAAATGTTTTAAAAGATAGAGCTCCATAGCTTGCTTTCTAACATTCATTGCATACTTCTAGCACTTAAAAGTCCCTAAAAACTTGTTCTCCCAAGAATTGTTTTGCCAATTCAGGACCAAAAGGGCACATACTTCCATCTGTACGGTCACCCTTGAAATCAATGAGCAATGCAAAGCTTTCTCTCTGTAGAGGTTAAACAAACCACACAAGTTTGTTCAGACTAAGCCTGGGAACAGAAACCAGGTCTTTTGCATGACTGCACGATGCATTACTGAAAGGTTACTGTGCTGACCTTTGGTCTTGGTCACAAAACATTACTGATAATCCTGATTTTGATTAATATTTTTTGTTTGGGCTTTGCTTTAAGGTTTGGCCTGCTGCTTATTTAAATAATTCCCAGGTATTCCTGGCCTCGTACTCACCAGTGCCTATTTTTACAACTGAGTGAGGAAGAGTTATTGCACTAAATCTCAGAGGAGATATAATCTTTAGAGTTATCTTAGGCTGAAAAACGAATTGAATAGACAAGCAGAGCAACTGCTACACTTCTTGGGTGATTTGCAAAATAACCTGCAGAAATGTAGAAAAGCATATTACAGCTAGGAAAAACAAAACATGTCGGAGGGATGGAGAGAAGGGACAACATGAGCATAGTGGTCTCTTTCACAAGGATTTCCCAAAAGCAGCTTGGGAAAGGCTCTGTTTGGGGAGCTCAAGCTGGAGCACACTCATGAGGAATGCTTGAGTGGAATGAAGTTATGCTAATCATAAGGCTGTGAAATATGTACTGCCCAGCTGGACGCAGAAATTAGAGCACTACTCTTATTACGTGCAAAGAGAAAAAAACCTAGATTGAAAATTTCTTGAGAATTTCATATTGTACAATCACACAAAGAACTAATATTTGCTAAAACTAGTAGTCTTAAATTTTGTCATTTAATTAAATCACCACAATAGTATCTTAGTGCTATACTAACAATTACAGAAATGTTTCAGACTTTTTTCATCAGCCATTTTGAGGAAATATTAATATTTTTTGGAGGGGAGGTTGCAGAATCATACTACAACCAGGATTATGGCCTGGATAACATCACAACTTCCCATTCAGACAAACAAATATGAATAAAAGATTTTGTATACAAGAACATACTTAAAAAATCTTTTTTTTTTTTTTTTTTTCAAACAGATAAGAGAAAAAATATTGATGGCTGTCCTACAGAATCAGAAATATATATGAACCAATTACCAAGAACTGCATACAATCGTATGACCTCATTCATAAAAGCATGGTCTCAAAGTCCGTGCTGTATATCTACTTCCTTTAAAATAGCTGACATGAAGGACAGATTCCAGAGCTGAGGAAGCTAACCTAGCTTTAAAGAGTTTGCGACACTGCACCAGAAGCTGTTTTGGTTCTTACCACCGGGCTGCTAGATAAATTCTAATCTCACCATCAGCTATGAAAGATTCTTATGACAATGTTGATTTTAAAAAATTAGGTTATCTTCCAGCCTGTGGACATTTTCCTGTTGCATTCTGGGTTAATCCACGTGTACAGCTCACTTCTGTCAGAACGAGAAAAACCAATTGATTTTGTTTCATGGTGTATTCTTATCAATGCTCTCCTCTGCTCTTAGCCAGTCTTTGACTGATAGGGTGTTAGAGGAAAGGTCCATTAATTGATTTGTAAATAATTACAGCTAAGTCTTCACTTTTGACTAGATATCAATAGAGGCCTCTCCTTTTTTCACTGTTGAATGCTTTCAAATCAGCTTCAGTGTCCAACTTTCAGGCACAAATTCATTAAAATCATTAGATACTTTTAGAGTAGCACCCACTGGTAATGGCAGAGGCAAGAGTGTGTCAGCATTTCTCTTATACCACTTATAAGGATGGATTAGAGAGAAGCAAAATAAATAAACAAATAACATGCCCGGGGGGGGAAAAAAAAAACAAACAAACAAACAAACAAACCAAATGAAGGCAAATCAATTATTTCTTGAAGTGGGATTTAATTTTCAGACCTGGTGGAATTACATCAACTCTAAAAAAAAAACTTGCAGCACCAGGTATATGTGCTCCTACACATGCAAAGCCTATGGGTTCATTACTTGTGTGCACATATAGACACTGTCTGCCCATGTCTCCAGCAATTTTTTAACTTTTTGACTAAATTCAGACACATTTGACAAAGGACCCAGAGTCCTGTGTATGTGCAAAGGAGACCAATTTAGTGCCTTGATGGAGCAGACGGCTGCAGAATGAGTTCTGCAGCATTAAACACTTGAAAATTACACTCATATGAGGGAAAAAAAAAGAGAGCCAGGGAGGCTAGAAAGTAGATACATACACACATATCCTGTTTTGTAGGTCTACAAGTGAGGGGACAAAGTAGCAGTCAGAACTCATGTGTCAATCTGCATCTGTTCTCAGAAACACAGGTTTCGATTGATTTTAATAGTTCTGAGTTTAATGTTCCCATCTTCTCCTCAGCATCTCATGCAGAACAGAAAACACTGTACACAAATACAAGTTTTCAGAGGAAAGTAGAAACTGAAGTCTGAAAAGTAGCTATAATACTTCAGCAACCTTTTTATAGGCTATTAATATGTTGAAGCTGTAATAAGAACATATTGAAGTTGTCACACACTCAAAGTACAAACGCCATTAATTCAAGCAACAGAATCAAGTTTTGAGACTGCATTTCAACCAGCCAGCACAAGGCAAGGCAAGTTATATTTAATTCCTTGTATATAATGCCAACTAATGAGGTATAGAGTCCTATCAGGGAACTGCCTGTTCAGCATTATAAAAATACTGACCAGAAAACCTTCTTTATTGCTGCTTTCCAATCATAGTCACCTGTTTCACATTAACAAGCACATAAGCTTTCCACTTAGTTCAACAGAAGAGAAAGGTAGTCCTACAAATATTATGCAAGTGTATCATACTTTTGTTATTAATATTTGTTCCAGTTGTCAATCCATGTTTAATACCTGACCAATATCTACATGACTTTCAATTTTCTTTGCCTTCACTACCAACTTTCCAGAAAGAGCTTAAGCTGCAGTGCACCTAACTAAAAAGGTGTGTTGGCATACCATCAGGTCCACATACAAACCATGTTCATATGTTGCAGTCTCTCTCATGTGACATTTCCCATTATGTGCCCAGCCAGCATATGTTGAGCATCCCACATATTGAGCCATTTCAGTGACATCCCCGCTTGCTCACATAGTAAAGACATGAGTCATCATCACAGCACATTTGCCCTATGCCTTTTTTAAATAGGGATTCACTAAGAAAAGTGGTAAAAATCCCCCTCATAGTCATAGCAGAAAGTTGGAAAGTTCAAAGATTCCCAGTCTTGTGTATCCAGGTGAGGCCACAGCTGGGGACAACAAAATCACACTTCTTTATTTCCTAAAAATGGCCTAGTCTCCTCATCCAGCCCAGACTTGTGCAGCTAAAGTGGCAGCTATGGACACCATTCTGCTACCAAGGGAAAACAGAGCAAGTCAAGCAAGCAGAAGACCAATTACAGCCTGACCATGTTGCATGGTCCTTGTGCCCTTGTCCCAAGAGGAATCGCTAGATTGCTTTTGAAAGATTTGGGAAATGGGTTCATGTATTGAGTAGCTTCATTCTACCTGAAACATAAAAAATCTCACATTTGACACTACCCAAGTACATGAGGAAGGTTTTCTGAGGAATATTTCATCAGGGACATCAGTACTACCTCCTGCCCATGGAGGTGGTACTCTTATTTCTTATTTAATGGCTATTTTGTCCTAGATTCAATCATAGAAGTATTCTTGGGTATTGGTAAGGACTTAATGGGAGACCCAAATGTAACTTAGATAAACACACTGTAAGGAAAGAAAAGCTAGAAATGTGTTTCAGTTAAAACCTCTCTAACCTGAGACTCTGTCTTTAAGCCATTTAGAGAAGCCTTTAAAATCTGATAATCACTTAATAATGTTTCAAATTTGCTGCTCAACCTGAACTTCAGCTACAGGTTTTGTAAACTGTGTCACCATTCTTATTCCAGATGGCATGCAAAATAATTTATAAACAACAAAGTTCAGCAGGTTCATAGCAGCTGTTCAATTCCAGCAGTTTGGCCACCCACTTCAGCATAACTGAGAGCTTTCAATCAGCTCCTTCCTCTCATGGGGCCTTCAAACGGCAGCAGGGCATGTGTTCAACACGCTCTCAGAAAGTAGCCAGCCAAATAGGGAGGGTCAGTCATCCAGGCAACTTTGTAGCATACCTGCAGCATGCTCACATTGCCTTTTTCCTTTTTTTTTTTTTTTTTTTTTTTTTTTTTTTTTTTTTTTTTTATTACATGAACTTAGTTGAGAACAAGTAGTAAGATGTATCAGAGTTTGAAAAAATACCTTTGTTCCTACAAAACAATTCTGATTTGCTTTAGCTCTAATGTTGAATATAATCTTCCCAGCAGGAGTATACTGTAAATGCAGGGTCAGAATGGCTGTTTTTACTGGTTTAACTAAATGTATGCTAAGTGTTATAAGAAATAGAGTATGTCAAAAAGGGCCTTCTCTGTACCTGACAGATTTCCATTGCTATTTCTGTTTCTTCCTCTCCTCTTTCATTGCTGATGTTTACTTTGGATCTATTTTTGTTGTGTCCCTTCAAAACCTCAGTGTCCTGGATTGGCCTTTGGGGCAGAGAGGAAAAAAGGAAGAGCTATTGCTTCACAGTCTCTTTAAAGGTCACACAGTCTGAACTGGACAGAGACAAATTCAGAGTCACTTTAAGCTGCTCTGATTATGGGCATATCCACACAAGTTATTCTGGAAACTGCACGACCACATTAATGTTGCATTAAGCCAAATAAAATACACCCTGCCTGTCAACATAGCTGATTAGCCCAGGCTCGCTGCCCCATGAGTCACAGACATATGGTTTCCAGGAGGCTCAGGATAAATAGAGCAATGGAGACATACCCTAAATACTAAATACGTTCGAAGTCTGCAAAGAATGTCAGGGCATCAGCACATTCAATTGATCCAGGACAGCAGCCCTTGGTGTATCTCATCATTTCAGCTAGTGAGAAAGAGGTAACTTGTCTCCTGAGGAGCCTAGTCCTAGTTTAGTAAGCTTTTTACAAATTAAGGCTGTTTTGAGCTCGTTTGCTGGCCACTGCTGATAAGGTACATCACGCTGTGGTCTGCGGATGTCTTTTCTCGCTTTGCCTTACACCAGCATGCTAAGCCTGAAGGGATGACTAGCAAGAATAAGGTGCTTATGGTGGAGGAGGCCACGCCTAGGCAAGCATGCAACTGAGAAAAGTGTTCCTTAAAAAACATTCAGCAGCCCACACCTCCTGTAGCAACAAACAAAGCCAATCTGACACCGAGGTTTGTGTACCATCTCAGTAACCAATGGCCAGTTAATGCTGGATTCTTCTTTAAGGCAATCTCCTCCTCCCACAAATCCTGTGGTTTCCACAGCATACACAAATTTGTCAAAATGAAAATAGCACAGTTTTGAGCTATGCTATTGTATAAACATAATTTGTATTGAGCTATTGTATAAACATTGGTTAAGAAGTAATTCAAGGCTTTTAATGGGTTTATGTCCTGCTCACAATTGCCAGGAAGTATCAGCATATTGAGGGGAAAAAAGGATTCCTTTAGTTCTGACACACAGCAGGTTTTTAAGTAAATCAGACAACTGAAACAAAGCAAAAGATCTCCAATATTTGCAAGGAGATTTTCAGTACAAGAGTCTGACAGCTGCCTTAGTAGTGCCCAGGAACTTTAAAAAAACCCGCAGGAAACAGGTTCTGACAGTAACAGTAATTTCAGTAGCACACTGCAATAAAAAAGTTGCAGAAGCTGGAGGGCAATACAAGAAGGTACCAAGCCCACAGAGGGATCCCAAACTGCAGAAGCAACATTTCCAGCTTGTGCAAACAGCCTAAAGATCTGTGACACTTGTTGTTCCTTGTGGTGTGCTCACAAAGAGAGGTTGCTTCACTGAGGTTTTTCCACACCACATCAATAGCCAGCTGCTGGTTTGGACAATGGGGGCAATTTGAAGCTGGACAAATTGAAGAGGCCAAAAGCTTCTCTGGTGTACAGTCATAGTCTGATGAGCTGTATTTGACAGTCTTGGAATCTAGGGAGTAATAAATAAGACACAAATAAAAAAAAAAAAAAAAAAAAAGGAAGGGAAGGAAGGGCAAAAGCATGCAAACAAAAATAGAAAAATCTGCAAACAAATATAGCTCTTGGAAGCTCACTGAGCCCAGGAAAGGTTCCCTAATGGAACAGTGATGGCAACAGAATACACCAGTGTCAGGCATTCTGGCATTTCCATCACTATCAAGTGCTGCTTAATAGGCATAATATTAAATTCCCTTTCTGAAGTGCAAACTCTGCTTTAACCCTTTCCCTGGAAAATAAAAATTCCTTACTATTCTAAATGTAATTAAACCACAAAAATGCAAAATTGTCTAGGGATATATAAAACAAAAAGCTGCCTAGATTTTTTTTTTTTAAAGTCCATCTAGTAAGGGGTTAATTAAAAAGAATCTGGTTTTTGATTAACATCTTATCTAGTAAGATCAAAACCCAAAATTCTGAAGTTATCTAGATAGTAATGAGAGTTAAATTCACATTCATGGAACAGCAAAGTCAGGATTTCTAAGCACAAATGACACTCTAATTGTAGGCCCCGACTTATGCTTGAAAATTATCCATGATCAGCAGATTTTCAATCTGACATTTAAAATTACACAGAACACAATTTTGCTATCATCACTGAAGTTTCTACCCCCTTTTGCCCAAACTGAGACAGGCTGAATTCAAACTTTTGCACAGAACTAATTATGAAGGGATAGGTTTGTGGGTTTTTTAAGGGATTAAGAAGTAAAGGGTTAGAGGGTGGAATATTACAACATAACCACCTCCTCCCCAGCTCTATAGCAGCCTTTTGCTGTCTGCTCCTCAGTCCCATGGGAAATGCCAGACACCATTGCAGTCCTTGTCCTGAGTTTGCAAAGAGTTAACAAATGCAACACACAGTTACAGCACTCGTGGTAATGAAAGAAATAGGTTGGACTACACTCTGGCTGACCAGCATCTCCCACAGTAGCACTCCGTGGACTCACTTTCTCACATGCCGCGTGTTAAAACACTTCTTAGTCCTCTCCAAATAACATGGGTAAGGCAGCAGAGCAGGAGAGCTGTGCCTTACGGGCAGAGTCAGGCATGCAGCTGAAGGCAGACAGCTTGCAACCACAGAAACAGCTCGGGTAGCCAGTAAATCAATATTTGCGTGTTATTGTTCTCGCATACATCCCATTTGCTGATCCAACACTTGTTCCCGCGGAAACAGGATCAGAGTGGCCGCTGGCAGCCAGCAGGCAAGCACAGTCTGCTCCCCCTGGAGCCCGGCTCCTGACCCAGAGCTGGTGTACAGGTGCGCTGCCTTCAACAAGCAGGCAGAGATCTACCACTTCTTTTAATGAACAAATAATACCTTTACATTAAAAAAAAGAACTTGTAGAAGGGGGCACACTTTCCTCCAACATTTCGCCTTCTCAGTAAAATATGACTCTCTCTCCCCAGCACGTGTCAGATGCTTTGCATGACTTCTTGTCCTATTTCTGAGCAAACCAGATCAAGGAGTACCATCTTAGTATGTGATTGGCACAGAGGTTCCCTTCCGTTATAGTATAAGTAAAAGGAAGCTAAGAGGAAACCAAGGACAGTTTCTGATTGATGCATACAAGCAGTTTACTTCTGCTCTACCTCAGTCTAGAAGCAGTCATCATTTTGGGACAACAGCAACTCAGCTGCTGTGAGGACATAAGAGATGGGCTGCATCCATGGGCGCTGAGAGAAATGGTTGCCATCATAATGCATCCACTTTCTCTTATCTTTGAAAAGTCATAAGACCAACAGAGATGTCCCACACCTGGAGAAAGGCAAGCATTGCACTCGCCTTCAGAAAAGGCCTAAAGAACAGTATAGAAAGTTGCCAGCTGGTCAGCCTCACTCCACTTCGTGAGAAACACATCTCTGAGTACATGGAGAAGTTGGTTGGGAACAGTCAGCATGGACCAACCAAGGGTAAATCATGCCTGACCAACCTGGTTTTTCTCTCTGAGGAAATAACTGGACCTGAGGAGAAAGGCAGAGCAGTGGACATACAGCATCAATACAGATAAAGGGTTAAGGCAAGAAATAAAATGATCTTGGATGCTGGTTATATTTAACCTTTATAAATTTTCTATTTTATACTGAAGAATGGGTAGAAGGGATGGCTGGCCTGCCTTGACCAAAGGAGTACAGCTTTTAATCATACAAACAGGGCACCACCACTCCTTCATTGTATGGTTACAAAAAGGGAAGTTATGGATGTTATTACATTACCAAAAAAGAAAACAATGTAGAAAAATGTAATTCTCCTCTACATTCCCAACAATATGTTTATAATTTTTGTACAAAATAAAAAAAATCTTTATGTGCTTAAAATCTGCACAAGATAAAACAAATAGTCACACTAAGTAATCCTTCTGGAATCCAGCCCATTATAAAAGCTCACGTCAGGATAATCAGATTAGATCTGACTGAAAAATCTTCTAGAGAACACATACATGGATGACCAACTTCTAGAAGCTTTTGTCAGCCCTGCAGCCAGTTCCTCCTATAGGCCCAACATACCAGCTTTCCTTATCTCACTCAGCAAATGGATGCTATTAAATACACAATTTTTTTTCAGCAGGCTACACAAACAGAAATACACGCAGTTAATTAATACTGAAGTCAATTCTTTGATCTTCCAATGAAAGCAAAATTTAAAAGTTGTACTATTTCAGCCTAGAAGCTCAGAGTTAAAAAGCTTAGGAATTCATCCGGGACTTTGAATCCAAGAATTGTTGGGCTGATGTCATTAAAAGAACTGAATTAGACTTGTAATTATTCCCTTATGAATCCTGCTGTCTATCTGAGAAAGAAGGGTATTCATTTCTGTCCTCAAAATTAATTTACTTCACTTAAAAAAACCAGGAGGGTTGGAGACAGTAAAAACTTGGTTTAACTGTGCATCTGATAGAATACCAGGAAATAAGTGTCAAGAGTGAACAACATCCCTGCCAATCAATAGGAGCCATGACTTCTGTTTACATTGCATGGCAGTTTCATTGAGATCCTCAGGGTAAATCCTATCTCCACTGTTCCGGCTGGCTATCCACTGCTTAGTGCAGTAGCACTTCATTAACATGCATTAACATTAATGCTTGACACTTATTGGGCTTAAATTCATCTGCATATTTATAAACAACCATTCCAAACCACATTCCTGTTTAAGGAAACTTTAATGACACTGAACACAGTCTTTCTCATATCCATTAAACAATAAGTTGCAGATTTACATGGTACTTTTTAAAATAGTTCTCATATAGCTAGGTCAAATAAAATTAATTGACTTTTTCATTATTTTATTTGTTCTTTTGTGGCAATCAAATTTTCTCTTTATTAAACATTGTTTTTAAAAGGAAAAATAAATGAAAAAAAATGAATGATGTTTTAGAAATCAAGAAAAGGTGAACCTATGCCAATAAAAAACCAAACATCCAGTAAACCATATTTAATGGTTTATCCACAGTCTGTAAAATATTCGGTCAAAATATGCAACCTCTGTATTTTCAAAGCAAAGGCTTGAGAAGCACCAGACAAAAAATGCACAGAAGTAAAGCTGACGCAAAAATCTACAGATTTAATTTCTTTGCTCACAACAGTAACTCTGAACACCTCAAGATGACTTTTATTTGTCCTCCAATGTCACATCAAAGAAGGAAAATAGGAAACCCAGCATAGACACTGCCACTTCTTGTAACATGTTCTATCCAAAGCATCTGGAATTTTAACATGGAATAACATCAGTTTGGCCATGAACTCAGATTTCTCCTAACATTTCATGCAAATTCTAGTTAGCATTAAAAGATTAAAAAAAAAAATCAGGATTTATTTTTTAGATGAACAAACACATGCCAAAAACAAGAGGTTACAAACCGTTATTAAAAACATCGTGTTTCATTGAACATATTTTTTTCCCTACACTTTGAAGGCCGTTATAAGAACACATTAATGGAAAAATAATGGGAGCACTTGAATCAAGTTAAGAAATACTTAAAAATATTGTACTCAATCGTCCTAGATAAGCAGAGTCATTTCTGATTCCCACCATTTTTCCTTTAGCACAGCAGAGTAGAAGTTGCATATCCTTTCTCAACCAGCAATTAAGATGCACTATCTTTTTATTTGGGATGGGTGGGAAAAAGAAAAAAATCACAGAATCATAATATACCCTGAGTTTGAAGGGATTCACAAGGATCATCAAGTCTAACTCCTGACCCTGCACAGGACAGCCCCAAAAATCACATGATGCCCAAATGTTTTTTAACTCTGTCCAGCTTGCTGCTGTGACCACTTTCCTGGGGAGTCTGTTCCTGGCTCAAGCATCCTCTGGGAGAAGAGCCTTCTCCTAGTATCCAGCCAATTAAGTTACAATTTATATAAGTTCCGGTGATTTCATTTGAATCTATGGGACTTTGTCCAGCTAAAAGGTGATTTATAAGTTATATACATTCACACACATTCATAGGTAGAATACAAAATATATTATCCCAAAGCATGCATTGTTCATCTGGGGCTTAGTCAGTAATGTCTTGCATAGTACGATTCAGGATTATTTATTTTACCATGCTGCACAAGTGCCAGTACTTTGCTTTGGGCCTCTTCCCTTATTTCTATCAGTCTAAGTAGCAACCAAACACAACCCTACACCTATCCAGCCATGAAGTATCAGAGACACTTAAATGGACAGTTTATGCACATGAACTGAAAAACTTGAATCAAGTATTTTGTTACAGACAAAAGGTGAACGTAAGCTGTACTTGCACATTTAAAAGAAAGTACAGGGCTGAAAGCCAAATGCCTTTCCTGTAGAGACCTAATCTAGGCAATCCCTGTTATATAGATTACATAAAAAGCTTTGTTTCATCTCCTGCTTCTGGCCCACTATCTACAGAAAGAATTTTAAGGATAACAGTGATGAGGAGAAACTGAAATATCTGAAATGTTAGCACAAGAACTCGAAGTGTTACATAAATACCACAGTAAAATACAGAAGCATAACCATTGCAAGTTTCATTTTGGTCGTATTTGGCTGTATATATATCACTATATCAGAGTCAAGTATGTTCTCAGCTCTCTTTGGGCTTTTATAAGACACATCAAAGGAATGAGCAGGGATATCCTGGAATGGAGAAGATATGTCATAACAACTAGTTCACAAGAAAAGAAATGAACTTACTAGGACAAAAAATAGATTAATTTGAGAAATTGATCCTAAGAATTCCTGTTGTGTTTCTTGGGGGGGGGGGGGTTAGGTTAAGAAAATATGCAGTAAAATCAGATATGTCTGGTATGAACAAAATTATAGAGAGTGCTCATTAAAAACTAAATATTTTTCATTTACAGGACCTAAATTTGTCTGCATATTTCCCCTTCTAAGTGTAGGAAATGCTACAGTAAAAGTAACTGTTAAAGCAATGCAGACACATATTTTCAACTACACATGGGATGTTGAAGTTCAATTTCATGATAATTCCATATACAATTCACATTACATACTCTGATAATTCTCAAGATAAAAGAAAAAAGTAAATATAAAACCATTTTATGAGAGGATGCTTGTATTGGTTTTGTGTATTTAATACAAGCTTTCTGCTTTCTCCATGTTTCCTAGCCTCCAATTAAACTAAAAGTAGGAATGCACACAATTAGAACTACATTCCTTTGTTCCTGTTGCCCAAAATTTGGCCCCATTACAGCATATAAAGATTGAAGGTAGCATTTTAAAAATTCCTAAAACATTTTAGCTTTTAAGACCCTTTTTCAGACCTATGTTCAGAAACATTTGTCTCATTTGAAATCAATGAAGCAGTCTTCAATACCCAAACCTTTATAAAACACTGGCCTTAGAAGTCTTCAATCCATTTGTTATTTCTCAAAATTTTACCCCCAACCTAGAAATTTCTCTTCTGGTTTATTTTTCTATAAAAAACAACCAAAAAGACAGGTTTTTTATTGAACAAATACTTCAAAAAGGCAATAACAGAAAGTATGGTGGAGTGGTATGTTTTATGAGAAACTGGTTTGGGTTTGGGTTTTTCTTAGATAAAAAGTGCAATTTCATGTTTTGAGTTGGCCTGTACCACTTTGGCACCATTTTCAGGTTTTATCATATCAGTGAGGATATAGCTGATCAAATACAGACCTTACTGGAGGTAATATCCCAATGACGTCTCATCACGAGGACAATTTAATCTTGCGACAGCTTACTGTTATGACAAGACAAAGAGCTGGTTCTTGCATAGGCCTTTGATGATGCTTACCTTTCCACCTCAATTTCCAAATGAGTGAAATGCTGCCTACATGAGATTTAGTATCATGATGAGAAATCACAACTTCCCATAAATGATGAACATAGTATACCAAAATAAGATCAGCAAAATGGTTTGGCAAAATATGATATCACATCACTGAGATCATCACCAAGTTTTCTCCTGTTCCTTTGTGTATGTTTAGAATTGAATACACTCTGGTAAATTAAAAGAAAATAACGGAGCAAAGAGACTGCCAAAAGACATCACTCCGTTTTGCAGATGGGACATACTCTCACCTCTGAGTCATGTAATGATACATGCTCAGCATGGGGCAAAAAGGATGCTGAGTGAGTGGATTTTTTGGAGTGCATTATGGTTAAAACAACTTTTTATTAAGAGTGGAAGGTGGAGTGCTGTTTGGGAGTAGTCCCTTCTAACAGAGTCTGAGACATATCTGCTCCTTTCAAGCTTCATCACTTTGCTTAAGGTTGATACCAAGGCTTTGGAAGACAGATAAAGCTCAAGAAAGTGAAATATCTACTCCAAATAAATACTGCTTAATTTCTTCCTTTGATCTTAACTGTTAGCTAAAGTTCAGGGTTTCTGAAAAGTGTTCTGAAAAATCATGATACCCCTATTGCCAAGGCTAGCTTTGACGACCACTGACTGAACAGTCTCATTTTAAAAACGAGCTCTTACACTGTTTCAAAGTTCTAGTTTGTTTCTGTTACTGAACACCCTGGGGAGAGAAAAAAAAAAAAAATAAGTGATTAAATAAGGCGCAGCCAGGAATCTTAAGTACAGAAGGCAGATCAGACCCAAGGCATATCCGTAAATCTTTCCATCAGGATGGAGAACTTGGATTGCTCAGGACCCAGCATAAGTCATCCCAGGTTTTATAACACAGCATCATTCATTCTACCCTATCCTGCCAAAAACTGCTCTTTGGGGCCAGAGTATTCTTACCAGGATAACACAGCTGATTATTGGCCAATATGTGCAGAATATTTTGAACATGCTAACAACATGACATTTTGGAGAAAATCAAAGTTTAGTACACTTTCTCAGCCTTCTACAAAACTAATACTTTTAACTAAACAGCATCCTCAGTTACCAAGTGGGTCAGATACTTTTAGTTACAAAGACCCATTTTCCAGCAAAATTAAACTGTTTGGGCTAAAATTTTCCTTTCATATAAATACAAACTTCAGTTTTCACAAACAAATGACTTGAAGAATACACACTGTAAAATCTTGTTCTCCTTTCCTTTGGGAAGCCTTAGAAGACACTCGCTTTGGATCAGGAACTGGCAACATGCCTGCTTTTTCTTTCTTTTTTTTTTTTTTTTTTATTTTTAAACTCAGTCTTCTCAGACCTCTCCACCAAATAGAAAAACTAAATCTGTGCGCAGACACTTGTAAAAATAACTAAAATTTCAATACATGGATTCTCTAAGTTTTGGCTGACATGGCTTCCCTTGCAATTGCAACTAAGAAGCTGCTCTTAGGTTATATAGGATCACTGTTCATCCATTGGTGAAGTACCACAGAGAATCATAGGAAAAAATTAATTATTTTGCCCTCATATCAGGGCTGGAACAGTATACAGCTAGTGCAATTTGCTCTTATACTGCATAAAAAGAAAACAAAACATCAAAAATCTTGTCAGTTTAAAGAGTGCTTTCTCTTTGAGAGGAGGGAGAGGTGAGAATGGATGTTTATGTAAATGAGGCAGAGAAACTACAGAGAAAAAAGATGCAAGCATACAATTAAAATCTGTATCATAATGCCTACATACAACATACCCACTGAGATTACAGGACCAATATTGATTCTAGCATCAAACTTTTCAGTGTTACATTTTACAACTAAATAACTTTCTTTTAAAATATGCTTTTCATGTGTAATCTCTATTATAGCACAATGGGCCCAAGATGATTTTTTGAACAAAGGTAGACTTTTATCAAACAGAAAGAGAAAACTTCCTTTAAACTCTGATCCCAGCTCCTTGATGTGATCCAAGCAGTTAAATGTCTGAAGCCACAGAGTTTCAAACCAGCTTGCAAAAAACAGTTCTTCTGCCTGTTACAGTGTGGTTTACAAGAGCTACATGCCTAGGTGTTAAAGACTGAGATTCATATTTGGGTTTGACCCTAGTAAATTTTGTAATCTTAAGGGGACATGTCTGAAGTTATTTACTGCTGTATTCAAAGGTGGTATGAAAAAAAGGGAAATGGTCCCCTGATGTGGGGAAGGTATTTATTCCCCAAGCATTTTTACCTGTATTTTGGTGGCCTAGCGGTTAAGATGCTGGTCTCTCAGCGCCAAGGCCACAGGTTCTAATCCCGGTCCCCCGGGTAGAT
>JAWWLV010000088.1:59837541-59869503 GCA_035041135.1 Platyrinchus mystaceus
AAAGGGTGGGCTCAGTTCAGCGCAGGCTGTGTCTCACCTAAAAAAAAAATCCATTGCGCAGGCTTGAAAGGTAAAAAAGACCTTTCCCAGATCTTCGCTCGCGAAGACTGGCCATTTACCTTTACCTTTATTTTACCAATAAAATCAGGTTTGATTTGGTAAGAAAGAGGTTTCTTCAGAAGAAGGAAAAGCTGCACCTTTACCAAATCAAAACAAACTCAGACACTTGTCATTCTCTCAAACTGCAGATGATTATGAGGCCTAAGACAAGAAGCATAAGCTTAGCAATTTTTTGCCTTTTTTTTTTTTTTTTTAAGACTCTAACTGTCTCATATGTTAGACAGGCACGTGTATTATACACATCCAGCAGGGGACAAAGATCAGAAATTTAAAGGAGCTGTTTGTGATTTTGGATGGGATGTGGCACACAGATGAAAGAGCAAATATTTTTCCCCTTGGTTTAATGCTAGCACTAGATTCCTAAATTAAGCCCAGCAGGAAACAAACATCCACCACAGATTTCAAAAGATATCTCACATCTTTGTATTAAAACGTGTTATTTTAAGAGTCCCAAATGCTGCATGTCTGATTTTTATTAAGTCCAGAGACAACATAGGAAGTGTTATTTGATTTACTTTAAAAGAACGTAGAAAATATCAGTGGACAATGGGATGTAAATTGCAGGAAGCCAAAAGAAAATTGAGGAGTAGGAGATAATGGGCCTGATGCTATTATCTATAAGAATACTAGGGCCACAGGCTTCAAAAAATTACTTTCATGACCTTGAGAGCTAGCTCAGACTAAAGAACATGAAGTTAGCAGATTTTCCAGGGGGAGAGGAAGGACAAGAGTCTCAATTTTTCTCTTTCAAATAGACTGGGGAGATGTTTCTGATATACACTTCTGATTTCCTTCTACACCAATAACTACAATGTTGTACTCCAAAAGAGGGCAAATTAGACATCATCACACACTTCCTAACACATTTCATGTGTGAGATTCTTGGTGAAAAGAACAAGAATTCTAGATTCATATTCCAATGCAGTAAAATGTCTAACCCTGAAAATTCTTTTCTCCTAACACTCCATCTTTCTTTGTACAAAATCCAAAAGTACCAGGATAGGATTTTGCCCAGCTCAATCACAATACACTGAGCTTTTATTTTGGAGTTTGCAGACATTATTTTTTTCTTCTTTCCCACTGACTTTGATGATGTTTTGGGATTAAAACAAGGAGCAGACAGTTCCCATGAGATGAAAGACATAACTGCAAAGAACACTTACTTAGAAGATTAAAAAAAAAACAAAACTCTCTTGGAGTTTGAGATGCTGTTAAGTATTTATTTAAAGAAACACTCCCTTGAAGGGGCTTAGACTTCAATATTTTAAATAAGTTTCTGCTTTATCAACTCTAGTTGAAAATAAAATGCTTTTTCTAATTGCCAAGCTGATGAAAATTATAACAATACATTCCCAAGTAGGCTAAATGTACTATTAAAGGCAGGAAGAATAGCTCCAAGTTCTTCTCTAAACAGTGCCAGTAAAAAAACCTGAGCTTTATTCTCTTTTACAGCCAATTATAACTCCCCAATTATAACTGCCAGCCACCCTTACTCCAGTAGCATCATTTCAAAAAAATATTCCACACATCCCTCCTCCACCAGTTAACTCGCAGCTGGGCACTGAGGCAGTCCCTGTGCTCAGGCAAAGCCTGAGCCATAGTTCAAGAGGTTCAGCCAAGCTCTCAGGCCAAACAGTGTAGAGACCTGGTAGGCTCACACATCTCTCAAAAAGGACTAATTTTATCTTCCTTTTCTAGCCAGTCCCTTATTTCATAACAATTTTATTGCTTCCAGCCCTGCCCAAACTTCCTACAACTGCCCAAGACAACGAAAGGTTATTGGGTGAAGTGATGAAGTGGGGGGGTAGTGGGAGGGAGGTGGGGGGGGAAGGAGAAGTCTTGTTTTCTTTGGGAACTGAGCTAAGGCCAGAAGTACTTTTGACAGCCGGCAGAATTCTGCCCACATGAATGAGCTTTCTCACACTCCTGGGTCAGCCAAGCAAGAGCAGAAAGAAGACCTCTGGTTTCTGTTCCTAACACTAGTTCTGCATGCAGTGCAAACCAAGCTGACTTATATTGCTGTTTGTGCAAACCTAAAATGAGCACGTAGTAACTTCCATACGTCTTTCACATAGCAGACAAGAGTAATTCATTAGCTATAACATGCTTTCAGATCTCCGCATAAAAATGCAAGGAATTAACTCCGTAGTTTCTAACTCAGGGCCTGATTACCATCAGAAGATTAAGATGCATGCACTACTTCAGGTACCTACGTTCACTACCTTCTGTCTCCAAGGTTCAGGTCTCATCATAAGCTGTTTTCAATATCTTCAAACTTTTAAAATCCACCTCTGGCTGTGAGGTTGATGAAGTATTGGATTCACTATGATCTCAAATTAAAAATTATGCAGGACCTTAAGAAAATATAAGGGACAGAAGAAAATATCAGTTAACATCCAAAACTCATCTCTTGTAGAAGGCCAGCAAAACTACACATAGAACTCCCTGGATGTATCAGCCTTCAGATGTAATAACTTGGCCTATCTTTGTGAAAGATAGATAGTTTATCCTTTGCAAGTTCTCTGCTTGATATAGAATAGAAAGAATTACATACCCTATAGTAAAAAAATTTAAAGTTGTGTTTACTGTTCTTTGCCAGCTTTAGAATCTAGGAAAGAAAGTTTCCTCCTTTCATTACATTTCTCAGCTTGCAATGTACTTAAGGTTCATGTTTCTCCACAGTCCTAAAATGAAGATTTATCCTTTTATATTTGATCCTGTGTTTTATTCCAATCAGTTATTATGAAGAGCTTTTTCCTGAAAATTTGCCCCATATTATGAAGTACAAGTGCTTCGTCAAATTGTGCCAGAAGTGTCAAATACTGAATTACTTTTCAAACATGATTTGGTTTTGCTTTTAAATACAGCTGTGCCAGAATTGTTATTTAACACACTGAACATTGTATTAGCATGGGCTATGGCTGTCTCTTGGACATGTTTGTGCTCAGTGGTCTTGTACTTAAAATACTTAAAAACACAGTTAAAATACTACTAAAATTACAAGTGTGAATTACAACTGTTTTCATGGAAATGCTGGTTTATTTTTAATTTTGCATTGTAAATAGCTTTATTGTCATGGGAAGAAGTGAAATGCAAGCAGTTTAGTATAATTACCTCAGCATATTCAGTATTTTAAATTTATCAAATTATGTGAATTGATTTTTAGAGATTCAGCTTAGGGAAGTAGGGAGGAGATATCTGGGAAAAAATTCCACTGCAGAGTGGAATTGATTATATGTTCTGGATGGCTTATGCTCTAGGACTATAAAAAATTTCAGGTGACTTTTGTTACTAGAGGAGCTGTCAGTCAGCCTGAATTATTGACATATTTTTATGTAGTGTAGCTGCAAATACCTCCCTCAGTTTTCTTTTTCACTTTCAAAATGTAAACATCCAGAGCTATCATCCAAAGGAAGGTCACAAGGTTGAACAGAGGAACAAGCTGTTCCAGAACCTGAGATGCCATCAAAACTAAATTCTTATCTTGCAGCCAGTACACAGGAGAAAGTTTAACTCTCCTCTTCCATTAGCTTCTTTTAAGATCATTTCATATCAAGATATAAAATCCAGACTAAAAAAATGTATCCAGAGACTGTTCCACAGTGTCCAGGGAGGATGTTACACCCTTCATTTGATGCTTAAGCACCAATGCCCAAAAAGATTCACTGGGTGGCAGGAAACTATGAAAACAGAATTAAAAAAGACATTAGGATTCCCAGATACAATTAAATCATTTTAAAGGGAGACATATAGACTTAAAGTCAGGCAATGTCAGAAGTCTAACACACTTCATCATTGTTCCAAAATACCCAACATAATTATTTTATCTTTATTATTCTTTCATCATACACTAATATACAATCCTTTAGGACATGACCACACTCTTTCTATAAGATGCCATTCCCTTTCAATATTCTGAATGAACAGTGATAATTAAACAAGTGATCATTAATTCTTTTGCCTTACTTTCACTATCATTGTGAAGTCCCATGTCTTGTTTACCATGTACTATTCAAAGCCTGATTTGAACAATGAATTATTCATTTGCTTGTGAGTTTTTCTACAGTCCTCATCACAATGTCTGAATGCATTACAAACATTAAGCAATTCATTTTCACATCATCTTTGTGTGATCAAGTGAATGATATCATTGTATGCACATTACAGAAGGAGGGGCATGATACAGGCATATTAAAGCATCTGTTAATACCAAGTGCACAAATGGAGGCTTGCAGGGCCAAGTTTCTTCAGAATTCTTATATTTGTCACATAATTTGTGTCGGTTTCAGTAGCGCACGTGGATCATACTCAGAGGTGGTCTCAGAGCAAGACCTTAGACAATGAGGAGGACAATCAGGATTGCCTGAACACATGAAAACATTTTGGATTTAAACTACTGTACATAAGATGTGATGAGGCAAAAATATTGACAGTGGAAGGAAAGAAATTCTCAGAACAAGCTGCTACATTGCAGAAGTATGAAAGAAGGTAAACAGCAAAAACTCAGATACAACAGTAGATGCACCAACACAATAAGGATTCACACCGTGCTGCTTTTTGAGAGACCCTCACATTTCAGAGGACATCTTTTCTTCATTAGATATGGAGGAAACATAAGATCAGGAGAGGGCTGAGGTAACTTAATGTCTTCTTTGCCTCAGTCTTTAACAGTAAAACCAGTTGATCTTAGGGTACTCATCCACCCAAGGGTACTGAGGGAACTGGCAGAAGCACTCACAAGCCACTTTCCATCATTTATCAGCAATCCTTGCTAACTAAGAAGGTCTCTGGTGACTGGAAGTCGAGAAATGTGACACCCATCTACAAGATCGGCCAGAAGGAGTATGCAGGGAACCACAGCCCTGTCAGCCTGACCTTGATGCTGGGAAAGGTCATGAAACAGATAATCTTGAGTGTCATCATGCAACATGTACAGGACAACTGGGGGATCAGGCCCAGTCAACATGGGTTTATGAAAGGAAAGTCCTGCTCGGCCAACCTTATCTCCTTCTGTCACAGGGTTACCTGCTTGGTGAATGAGGGAAAGGCTATGGATGTTGTCTACCTGGAAGTTAGTAAAGCCTTTGACACTGTTTCTCATAGCATTCTCTTGGAAAAACTGGATGCTCATGGATTGGATAAGTGCACTGTTCACTATGTAAAAAACTGGCTAGATGGTATGGCCCCAAGGGTGAAGGGCCAGTCCTATTTAATATCTTTTTGGATGATCTGGACGAGGGGATCAAACGCACCCTCAGTCACTTTGCAGACAACATCAAACTGACTGGGTGGGAATCTTAATCTGGGGGAGTGTAGGAAGGCTCTACAGAGGGATCTGGACAGGCTGGATTGATGGGCCAAGGCCAATGATATGACGTTCTACAAGACGAAATGCCAGGTCCTGCACTTGGGTCACGACAATCCCATGCAGTACTACAGGCTAGAGGAAAAGTGGCTGGAAAGCTGCCTGGCAGAAAAGGACCTGGGCATGTTAGTTGACAGGTGAACATGAGCCAGCAGTGTGCCCAGGTGGCCAAGAAGGCCCGTATCAGAGATAACATGGCCAGCAGGGCAGTGATCATCCCCCTGCTGTACTCAGCACTGGTGAGGCCTCACCTTGAATTTTCTGTGTCCGGTTTTGGGCCCCTCACTACAAGAAAGACACTGAAGTACTGGAACATGTCCAGTGAGGGGCAATGAAGCTGGTGAAGGGTCTGGAGCATAGGTCTCACGAGGAACGGCTGAGAGAGCTGTGTTTGTTTAGCCTGGAGACAAGGAGGCTCAGGGGGACCTTATTGCTCTCTACAACTGCCTGAACTGAGGCTGCAGAGAGCTAGAGTTGGTTCCTTCTCCAAAGAAAGACGTATCACCGAGCCAGGAGCACACTAAGATAGCATGCCATCAGAGATTAAAAAAGGCTTGGGACAACAGGACCCTCTTTAATATTTCCCTGTTACATGTAATTCACTCAAGCACATCCAGCCTCATTAGATACAACGAAAAACCTCTCCATGGTATGTATTTATACAATTTCTATTATGACAATTTCTTCAACAGTTTGATCCTTTCCACAGTGTCTAAACCTGGGGAACAAAATTGTACATCCAGGCCATCTGCCATCTTACTCAGCCTCCCAGTGAATGGCTATCCTTACACAGGGTTTACCTTTTTCTGAGTGAAAACAGTTCCAAATGATGTTAAACTTTCCTAAGGGGCAGACATGGAAACAAAGCTGCTCTGGTGGAAAAAATCCTTTCACAATCACTGTACTAAAAAAAATAAAAGGTTTTCTGCTTCTATTGCAATATCCAGGGTTTTTCCATGAGAGATAAAGCTGAATATAGCCTTGCCATATGCAGGGCAGCACACATGTTGTGTTCAGCAGCTGCAACCCAACAGGGTGCTTACTGTAGTCCAACACTGATTTTTCGGAAGTGAACCAGAATCTGTTCCCAGTTCTGCAAAAGTTCTCTTACAGACTGTGAGCATGCTATTGGAAGATGCCTTCCTCCATGCCTTCAAAAATCTGATTTAGTTGCTATAATCCAATTATACAGCAAGGACAAGCAGGTTCATCCTATACTCATACTTGCAGTGTCTTTCATTCCTTGATGCCAGGTCTCTTTTCTAGTTTTCCAGGCAGTCTGGGAAAGTCCCCTTTGAATGCAGTAACTCCCATGCATTAGCTGCAAACTCAAATGCTCCTCTTTTCTTTGCAGGAGTCCTCATACTCATAATTCAGGAATCACTACACTAACAGTAGTGGTGATTCCCAAGGTGCTACCATACCAGAAACAGGCTACTTTGGTTTTGTGGCTCTCTGAGGAGACACCACCTGGAGGTTGTCATATAGCTGACAGTATCAATGTCACATACTAGACATCAGTAACAGATGCATGTACAATTTAAGCCTGAATGAAGGTCTGGTGGGAGGTTTTTTCTCCTGTGGGAAGGCAGATCTAGAGGAAAAAGCTGCAAGGAATTCAGTGAGGAGGCACATAAGGCAGTTTCCTGGCATTTACGTGTTATCATTTTCTTGACTCCCATGTTTCAATTTCTGTCAGTCACTGGTTTTAAAGAGATTGCGTTTAAAATGTTGACCACTGCTGAATTAACAAGCCAGCCATCAGGCAACACTGACAGCAAAAACTGATGGAGAGGAGACCACGTGGAAGAAAAATACCCACATGGTCATTTCCTCTCAGGACTGGACTGATGTTCAACTCTTACTGTACCAGTCATAGTAGCCGTGTCTTCATATAATATATTCTACCCAGTTTTTTTCTCATTTCATATTATGCTAAACTAAAAGACACTTTGGCTTAAGTAGATTAAAAAAACCCAAACAAACAAACAAACAAACAAAAAACACAAAACAAAAAAAAACACACAAAAATCTGCTTGGGGAAATAAATTGCTCTCAAAATTTCAGCTCAGCCCAACTTTAATATAACATACAAGTCTGACCCCTCTACAAACTTTAGGGGTTTTAGGAGATTGTGGCAATATTTCAAACACTATTTGCTTCTTATGTCTGACTGAAGAATGTTACCAGTAAGCAAGCCCAGGATAAAAATCAGGTCTGAGCATCTCCCACCCAGAAGAACAACGTGGAAGCTAACGCAGCAAAAGTGAGTTGAGTGTTTTATGAGAAGAATGAGATCCCAAAGACTACACTCCTCCCTAAGCCTGTGCTTAGGCTAGAGAAAGAAGAGAAAGGTGAAGCAGTTCTAGACTTGAGAGTGTAAGCTGGTAACACAAGAGTCACGAGAAGGTAGTTTTAAATGGAACAAACAAGGGCATGGACAAAAAGCATGTTAGAAAATAGGACTTCCATTGTAGCTGGGTATGAAACACCAATTAATTTAGTAAATTTAGACAAAAAATCTGCAGCACAGACATTTGATAGCTCTAAGTCATGTAAAAACTGTTTGCACTTGTGCCAAAATCTGAATTTTCTGTTACTTTATGATCACCACAACATTTGTACACAAAAGAATTGCTTAAAAAAGTTCAAACATCTGCTATGCTGGGATAATTCATAATTGTTCCACTATTTCAGTATTTAAAAAATCATTTTCTAATGTAGTCTTCTATGGTCTGACAATAGCATTCATTCCATTTAAAACATATATATTTCAACATGAGTTTTATATATCTATGTTGTTTAGGCTATGGTTTATGTTAGACTATTATGTAACACAAATCAACTTTTGATTACTGGGGTAGGCAGATGATAGAGGAATAAAAAAGGATCATTTATTTTATCTACTTAATTTAAATATATATATTTGAAAAAAAATAACATTATAAGAAGGCAATTTATGTATTGGGCTATTAATTAAAAATGCTAGAATTTCTTACATAATATTATGTAAATATATATATCTTAAGTGTTACTAACTTTGAATACAGTAATTTTGGAACTGCATTTTAACATGGAGCACAACTCCCATGGCTATTGGAGATTGAGTGCTATGGAAACTTTACTCTTCCCCTTCCCCTCTCCAGCTGCTAAAAGATCACTCTAATGGCTCCCTCAGGCTGGGTTCAAGGAGCAACAGCAACATACTACAGGAACGGCTGCAAAATTTGATACCTTCTTTTGTAGCCTTTTTCCCTCCAGCCAAACTGCAGAGCTTTCCTGTGAAGGGGTGAAAGGAATAAAAATGAGACTTTTGTCTGCCTTATACACAATAACTAAAATGAATCATCATAGCCCCACAACAGAGAAAAACACATCCGTGTCCTGTCACAAGTTGCAAGGCAGTGGCCCTACTGAGTAAGCCCCTGGAGGAAGAAGCTTTTCATTATTGTGAATGTAGTAACACTGCTAATCCATGAACACTCAAGCCACACAGGAGTGAGATTAGTCTGAAAACCTTATATTTTTAAAAAATATATTTATGCATTTTCTCTATCATCTGTCTCCTGAAGCTTTAAATTAAAATTCAGTCTTACTGTCAACTTTTTTCCTCCCCTCTCCCTAAAACTGGAACTGACAAAAGAAACTTTACTTTTTGTAACAAGGAGCAACAAGATTTCACAGAATTGAGCAAAGATTACAAATATCACCCAATATCTAGAGGCTACAGTCCTAGACTGAAGCTGCATTAAGTACCTGTGCAAAATACTCACTTCATATTTTAAATTAATTTTTTTTAAAAGCCAACCAGTAACTGATTAGAAAAATGCTGGAAGCATGCCAGGTACTCTATTCAAAACACCTTGAAACAAACTGCACTATTGTCTATATTTGGAAACCATAAAAAAGTTGCAAAACCAAAACCATATACATGCAAAATATACGTTTTCAAAGGAAACCAGTACAGATAAACTACAAGCATAACATATGGTTTGGATATGAATGTGGTTCATATCTGTTACTGGTTAATTAGTTCAAACTTCACCCAGAGTGGAGTTTCGAAGATGCAGGGACATATGTTAAATAAATGAGCCATTTTTTGGAATCCTGAAAGACCTAAAAGTCCCAAAATCCAACTGGTAGGTGTTTCAGCCTTGCAGAAACACCCTTCTTGGAACACTTCTCTGTGGATTAGGCATGAACAACACTGTCGGGGAAGCTGGGTCCTTACCCCTATTCTCATCTGTTTACTCTTGTCTCAAGTCAGTCACCTACACACAGCCTCAGTTTTGTCACCAGAAAAAGATACCTGATGTCACAGACTTGCTTAAGCAACACATATAACCAAAGCCAAGTGACAAGCCATTGCAGTCTACAACTTTCTCATAAGGGGCAGAGGAAGGACAGGCACTGATCTCTTCTCTGTGGTCACCAGTGACAGGACCTGAGGAAATGGCCTGAAATTGTGTCGGGGAGGTTTAGGTTGGATATTACAAGAAGGTTCTTCACCCAGAGGGTGGTTGGGTACCGGAACAGGTTCCTCAGGGAAGTGGTCCCAGCACCAAGCCTGGCAGAGTTCAAGAAGCATTTGGATGATACTCTCAGGCACATAGTATGACTCTTGGGGATGGTCCTGTGCAGGGCTAAGAGTTGGACTTGATGATCCTTGTGTGTCCCTTCCAACTCAGCATATTCTGTGATTCTGTGAAGACTAAGTCTGTGGGTTTTGACCTAGCTTTTATTTACACCCAGTAGTCACAATGAGCTTCATGTACACACCTTTCAAAACCAGCAAACAATTTTCTCAAAGTAGTCTCCCCACTTTGCAGTTTAATGTAAAATAGTGTTTTCTTTTTTCAAAAATTGATTCCATCTATTTTACTATCATTATGAAGGAGAAAACACTAGAACTGTGTTAAAGCAAAGTTTTGAAATGGCTGCATACTATTCTTGGCAGACTTTTTTTTCTTAGCTAAGTTAACATTAATGCATATTCAGCAGAGGACATGCTTGCTACCTAGTCACAGTATTAGCTACCTAGTCACAGTATAAGGATTGTTTAAGGCAATAATTTTTCAGAACTTGATTTTCCATTTTCAACATATGTAAAATAACAGCTATAAAATAGCTATAAAATAGCAGTAAGACAGAAAGAAAATTATGTATCATCATGATCACCTGGCATCTCCTTAGATTTTATTAATACATGTCTCAAAACCAAAAAGGAAAGGTGATTATAAAAGATACTTCATAGTAACAGCCAACACTTTTTGTTTAAATGATCTTAGGATTCTTCAGAGATGTTAATTTTGAAGCATGGCCTTTAACCCTAAGAAAATCTTCTATCAGCTATGTCAGTTGCTATTAGTCATTGCTGTAAAAGGAAATGGGAAAAACAGAAATTCCCAATACTTTGAGCAGCATTCTGGAGAGCTAACTGCAGGACTCTACATCTTATTGATCTCTTTTTACAACAGTACATCATCTACATTTCATAATCGTATCAGGGAGTAATTGTAGAGGGTTGCAGAAAATTTTCATTTAAAAAAAAAATAAAAATACCCCAAAATCTAATAAAAAAAATGAGTCAGTCAAGAATTATTCTATTCCCCATTTTTTCATAGACTCAATATGTGCATTTAAAAAAGGTATTTTAGTTCTGTTTCTTATTTGATTCTCTTTCATTTTCTTTCTTCTTCCTCTCTCTCTCTTTATTTTTTTTAATATTTACTGTTTTAGTGATTCATATTGACATCAACACTTACCCCTTTTAAAGGAGGAAGCTACTTTCCTCCCACAACTTTCCTCTGTGAAGTCCCCCAGTTGACTTATGAAACTCTGTTAAAGTAAGAGGTCATTTAAATAAGACATAAATCAATAGAAAACAAGATCAGTGTCTTTCCTGCACAGGTGTCACTTCTATTTATTTTGAGTGCAAGCCCCAATGATCACAAGTTCAGAGTATTTATACTGCAAGCCAATCTTCATGACTAGTTGACAACTGATATTTCTTTTGTTAAGCAGAGCAAAAACCCTTATGGTCCCATCAGATCTTGAGAGTTTTGCAGGACTCCTAACAAGATTTTCCAGCAATAGGACACTACCCAGCCTTGTAGTCTTGTGTTCCTCAACACAAGCAGATGTAAACTCATCTTAGTGCTCTCAGTGATACTCTCTGAACCTCATGAGGTCAGATAATTCTGAGCACTCTGATCCATAAGAGATCTCCATGCATACCTGGATTACCTATAAAAAGGAAAGATCTGAGTGCAGATGCAGACATCCACTTACCTAACTTAGCCATAAGGAACCATGGTACGCCTCAACCAAGGAGAGGCATTATGTACCACTACTTTCCAATGTAACACTCAGCAAATAAGTGCCCTCCTACCACGCATACCAGACTTTATTTTGCTGTGTTCATTGATTACAAAAGCTCAACAGTGTTTGCAATAAGGAGTTACAGGCACAGCAGACAAAATAATTGGAAAAAAACCCCCAAACTTACATGTCTCCCAGGACTGAGCAGGTATGGTGAGGCATCGAGTTGCAGGTGTACCTGACGCACTATCATGTACTGATAGATAGGCAGCCTGAGGAGCAAGAAGCTGGGGGGAACACAAAGTTCCAAGTCACACCAGTCAGATAGGTGTATCTATAAACCTCTTAATGCTTCTTCTTACAACTTCAGTAAAAAGCAAGAGAGATATTTTGTCTCACAGCATTCTTTGATCTGAATTCTGACAATCTATCATTCGCACAACTGAGTTATTTCCTCCCTCCGCCTTGCTCCCTTCCTCACAGCAAATCAATTTGCTTCAACCCTATAACACATATCCTATCTCACTAGAAAGACACATATCTATACAGATGCAATGGTTATTCAAAATCTCAGCAGTTTTAAGGTAATGCACCAACAGAATGGTTTCCTTTTTACACAGAAAGTGAAAAGACACACCAAGTATACAAAAGTTTATCACAAAGCTACTAACAATGAAATAAATAAAATAATAATTCTGATCACTTGTACTGGAAATTCTACCCTCATCCAAAAACAATGTATTTCTGCCAAAATCTTTCTGAATCTGAATGCTACTTGCTGAAGTATCATTAATATGCTTCCATCCAGTAGCACAGGAAATGAATCGTATCTGGTCTGCATGAAATTCTTTAAATTATGCACATATTTATCAGTCTCGTCCTACATGCATAAATCTACCTTTACAGTTTCTGCAAAACACTGATAAACACTGCATAGGAGAGGAGAAAGGTACAAAGAAAGAAAAGGAATGACTTTACATGGGAATTTACTGTGTTTGCTGGTCATACAAATGAACCCAATTTTTTCCCACAATTAAATCTATGGTGTTATCAAGAAAATCAGTTTATTTTAAGACTGTCAACCCAATATATAAATTTCCTTTTGTGCTTGAAATTCCTTCATCAGATAAGATAGCTTTTGTTTAAACTGCTATTTTCAGCCTTTGCTTTGAGGGTTTTGAATATACAGAGTGTAGTAACTTGAGATTTCCTACCCTGTTTTAAAATGTGTTTCTTCTGTCTGTTTGTATTTTGTAATTTCCTGTCAAATAACCTCACCATAACTAACTTTCCTTGCTCCAACCTACTACTTTTGTTTTTTTTAAAGCCATTCCCACTTCCTGAGGATGGTAATAAAACACTGATTACATTCGGCTGTTATCTGCCTTTTCTTCCTCTGCTTCCCCCTCTCTCACTCCTTTTGTCAAAGCCAGCACTCAGGTTTCAGCTCTTCACGGACTGAGAAAGGCACATAGGGGAGAGGAAGCAAATCAGACTGCAGGAATCCAGATTCATTAGAGTTTATTGGGTCAATCACCAGCTGGATCAGAGCCAGACAATTAGGTTGTGCAGCCCCTGAAGTCTGGATGCATTGCTCTCCTTCCAGAGCCAAGCGAACTCCATAGCAGAGCACACGTTGGCACCATGCCCTGCTGTCTGCTGTGGCCATGGGGGTGGAAAGAGGAAAGGGAAGGCAGCAGCACACTGCTGCTTCAAATCAGTCACAACTAACTGGAAAAAAAAGTTCATTTAGTCAATTTCTTTTTCATTAAGCATGAAGTTGCTTTTATTTCCAACTGAATTCTCTCATTGGTTTTTCATGAGTCCTACAAAAAATACAGTTTGCTAAAACATCATCACACAATATTCACATCATAGACTATTTACCCTCCTCTGAAATTCTTTAACTTCTACTGCACATTTCTGTTTCAGCCAAGCTTAGCTCCCACTTACTGCTCTCTCACTCTGTCATCCCTTTTTGCTATTCACAAGACATCATCCCTACCTATTTCAGCAGTTGCTCCTTTCCTCACTTCCCTTTTCTATAAACTTATTGACAGCATAGGCTAAAGTCAACGCACTTGCTTCATCTCTTCCAGCTCTGTACTGAATCATGTCCAGCCCAGTTTCCCCTGTTTCCCTTTGAAAGTGTTTTCACCACGGTAATTCATGATCTCTTCCTGGCAAGTCTCAAGGATCTCTCTTCTATTTAGCCCTTCTGGTTCTTTTGATATTGCTGATCATCATCCTTGCCCTGACAACTCATCCTCACTGAGGTTTTGAATCAGTTGCTATCTTTCCTGGCAATAATACTCTGCTATTCTGGGCTGCCCATCACAGTGATGGGCACTTCTAAAAGCTTTACCATTGGCACGGTCTTCTTCCCAGTTTAACACAACTAGGTGACCTCTTTAGCACTCACCTCTGCACTGATGGTTCAGGTTCCATTGCAAGAGTGCCAAAGCAGTCTAAGGTGACCTGGAAGGAATGTGTGGTAAACGACAGGAGAGGAGCATAGGCCAGGAACCTTAGATCAGATCAAGCAGCTTACAAAACCATGTTGTCAGACACATCTTTTCCCCTTCTAAGTTGTCTCCTTTGCACTAAAACACGAGTCATTTTACCTCCTAAATTTTAAAGCTTCACATTTTTTCACAAACATAAATTAATTTGCCCTAACACTAAATACCTCCCCTACAATAGTTCCTTCTCTCCCTACAGCTGATGCCAACTCTGGGATTTCAATGCTTATAACAGCAAATTTAAAATCACTTGTAATATTTCCTTCTCTCCTTCTGAGTATCAAGTTCAGCCCTACCCTTTCAATCACTTTCTTACAGTCTCAGCAGCTTAAAGCTCTCCTTCTGTACTTTATCGTAACCAGTCTGACAACATTCTCCCCTTGAGTGTCCCAAAAATGCCACTGCCTTCTGCCAGGGCAGAAAAGGTACAACTGCTAAACTCATGTTCCCATTCCTGTTCTGTCAGAAAACCTCCAAGTATATCCTTCAAGCAGTTTCCTAAGATGGCGTCACATTTAAAGTTCTTTTCACACCCTCTTCTTCAATGTTTTCCTAAAGTTTACATACTTCAAACTTTCCTGAATTGACTTAATGATACTCAAGAACCACAACACCAAGCAGCACAACACCACAAAACCACTCCTGTTCCAGATAGTTGACACAATTAAGCACAAAGCATAGAGCCCAGTGGTCGACAGTGGATGTTGGAGGATCTGTTAAAAATCCTTACAGTCATCCCTTCAATGTCTGAATTTAAAGTTTAGCTATTTCTATGCAATTCAGGGGCACTGCCATGTTCAAGCTTTGTTTCCATCACATTCAGATTTTTTTCTCCTCATGGTCACCACCCTGTTTTTATCAGGGGGATGTGTGGTGGGGTTTTTTTCACACAGAGGCCACATCTAATGTATGCTTAATCCCTGCACAAGCCGCAGTACATCGTAGTACTCTTGCTGTTTGAAAGTTGAATAGGTGAATGTTCTTTTTCTAAACATTACTTGTTAGCTTCCATTGAGCCTGAAATCTGGCAACTCTAACTTCACTCTTTTCTGATCACTTTTTCTCCTTCCTTGGGACACAAAATCTAGACAGCTGGAGTAGTTGCAAAAACTCCTAATTGTTGTATTATTTGGGTCCCTGAGCTCTCAGTACAGCCAATTTGTCTCAGTACTTGCATTGCTAGCAGGTTGGCAAACTCACATTTGCTATCTTCCAAAGACAAATTTTAATTAAGGACATACTTTTAATCCTCCCTTCATTTTAATTAAATGGATTTCTGATCACTTGATCTGAAGTTACTCCCCAAGTAACTTCAGCTCTTCTATGATCTCATTATTAGCTGCTGAAACCACAACAGATACTCTTTTATTCAGTATGTCCTTTCTTGTTGTGTTTTGGTGGGGGAGGGTAGGTTCCATTTTTTAATGATCTTTCACACTGTTACACTCACGGACAGTCTATACCTTCCCTTTCTGTTCTTTCTGAACACAGCAAGTAAGTACCACATTTCCAGCAAGATTATTATTCTGCTACTCATCTATTGTTCTCTACACCATTTGCCTTCATGGGTAGTTTAGATTCCACTTCCCTAATGATCTGGTACTGAAGTACAAGCCTGCTATATTTAAGTACAAACCTTTTCCTTATTTCTAACTGACCAAAACCAATTGCCTTGTCAGGTTAGACATAAACCTTTCATTAGATGTCCTCATGATCCAATTAAGACCACTATCATTTCTATCACTTTCTTTTTTCTTGCTCTACTTCCATTATCCGTTAATGTATCTTCCCCCTTTTTGACTTCCTGCGCACTAAAGCCAATCATGGATATCATATGACCATCTTCAGACCTTTTCCCAGCATTTCTGGGCATATTCAACTGCTGTAACAAACTCAGCATCAAAGACCACTACCCCCACACAGTAATATAGGCAATCTCTTAAGAAATATTCTAATTTCTTGAATGTTACCCAATAGAAACACAGGCCAAGCTTTCTTCCCATCTGCCCATCTCACGAGTCTTCTCTAGGGACTGGGGGAATTCTGATCACCAGAATTCAAATTTTCTGCAGAAATCATGGCAAAAGTGTAACTTAGAAGGGATCTGCATATCCTGATATATTTTTCCTTAAAAAGACTAAAAGCACTGAAGTTCCACTTTAAAATGTAGCAAATAAGTGAGGGAGTTAGGAACCATGGACTGATGGAGAGCACGAGTCAGTCTACAAAAACTGTAAAAATTACAGATAGAATAGAGTAAGACTGTTAGGTACTTCTAAAATGGAGTTGATTTTTTCTAAGGCAGTACAAAGTGTAGGGAAATCTAGAAAGAAAGTAATAAAGGTGATATGTCTGGAAGACATTTTGCAGAAGCAGTCTAAAGAGACAGTAACAGGATGAAAGAACATATGCCAAAACCAGAAAAACTAACAAGGCAGAGAGAGAGAACCATAAGATGATGAGAGCTGATAGGGCAAGAGCTTTAGCAGTACACAGAGATATGTCTTTTCTTCATAATCCACAAATAACAAGAAACACCAAATAGCTTCTTGTGAGAGAAGCTAAAAGAAAAGTCAAACTGGAGTCAATATTGGTCAGAATCCTGATCAGTAAAGTAAGTGTAGAAAAAATGGTGAGATTGCCACAAAGCAATATAACATATATTCCTCAGGCAATACTCAAGTACAAACACATCTGAGTCATCAGAATAGAAGGCACAGAGAGTAAAGGGAAACCTGCAGAATTACTCTTACACTGAAAGCCATGTGTAGAAAGAATATCCTCCCAGACAGAGTGATAGAAAGAAACAACAAGTCATAAAAGTGTAGGGAAATAAGGCCTGATTTAAAATTAAAAATCGTGGTCACCACTGAAGGTGACTAGCAGATTCTCAGTAGTCCTTAAATATTGAATGAAATATTACTATATACACTTATATGATTTATTTTTTTCCCAAATCAGCAGCATGCCACAACTTTTGCTGACATCCTGCATAATAGATCTATCCATTCAAAACCTTTGAGACTCATTTGTCATGCTACAATTCAACAGAGTTACACTGGCTTGTCAATATAAAGTGCATAGGCTTTGCATACACTGCATCCCAATACCTGTGGATTCCGTCCAACTGAGTTCCCTATCAGGACAGAGCTGCTAAATATTTCTTGTATTTACTGTTGGAAACAGTTTGTGTAATGCTAGTTAGAAAGATATTTACCAACAGAAGAAACACACAGAAGGATTCAGCACTTGCAGTCTGTAATGAAGCATGATGTATCACAGCAGAGACATCGGCTCAGTGCCTAACTCCACTTGAAGAGAGACTGGATAATTTAACTTAATTCTAAAGAGGAAACCTATGTAATTCCCAGTAGAACAAGTTTATGAGGTTTAAAAAAGTTCTCAAAAAAAAAAGCTGTAGATTATTTCACATCACCAGCTGTCAGCCAATAGCCTGGATAATGAAAATCTAGTTTTCTGGCTTCCTGCACAGTTCCTTGCAGGCTTCAGAGTAGCAGTTTCTCTCTTATTTGTCAAGACACTACTACACTCTGTCTACACTCACTATGATTTCCTTTCTCTTTACTTCAAGAAAAATGCATTTTTTTTACTCCATCTGTAGGAGATGACAAGAGGGATTAACACTACCAAAGACGTTGCATATGACCTCTTCTTTTATGGGCACTATTTGTCACAGAGGTTCATTAGAACTTGTGTTTCCTAAACTTACTTCAGTCAAGAAATGAACTTTTAAGATGGATGAACACTCACAGCATAGCTGCTTTAAACAAAACCACCCCAGTTTGTAAATAAGAAGTGATTAGAGAAATTCACTGCAGAAATCAGTCACATTAATCAGCTGGTTGTAAAGTACATTGATGTGCAGCAACTAGAGATGTCTAAACAATTTTGTTAACCTTTAGCAAAAATGTGAAGGAATATGCTGCAAAATGATTCAGTTTTAAATAGATAGGACATGCTCCTTTTAGGAGAACAGTTAAGTTCCAAGATTATTATTTTATTCAGATTTTCCCAGGACAATTGGCCCAAAAAGAGTAATTTATAGTTACAGCGCTCTTTTCCACAAGTTCATTCCAGGTTGTGAACAGCAACGGCCCATGGCAGGACAGGGAGTGTTTATTCAAAGGCAGATGGTAGCTGGGGACTTGTGGTGGAAGATTGATGCTAAATCAATGTACAAAGAAAAATGAATTACTAGAAAAACTCTTAAGGATTTCCTCCAGCATTGCCACTAATTTGTTGGGGTGGGTTTTTTTTTTTTGGAGTGCTGTTTTTTTCAGCCAAAATCAGTGGAATTGCAGAATAATCTGCGAAACATGGAGCATGCCAGCAGGATCACGTGGGTACCTGAGCTCACAGTGACCAGTGTCATCATACATAGGGCAGCAAGTGCAGGTGTGCCAGGCATGAAATCAGGGCTGATAATAGTCCAGGGAGGGATTGGATGGTTCAGTGCCTTCAGCAGTGGCCATGCATACTTACGAATAATGAATCTGAACATAAAACACCCTCCATTTCCCCAAGACTAAAATAAAAATAACATAACATAAAAATAACACTTAAATATATTTTTCCTTTTTTTGAAGAAGCATTTGATTCGTATTTTCAGATGCTCTTCCACAACCACCAGAAATGGAAAACTGATTTAAAAGGTGAGGAGCAAGAGAAAGGAAACACAACAAACAGTCTTTATCTGTTGTTTTCTTCCAAGAGCTACAGTTTTCAGAAGAACACCAGACACTGATAACATCACTCTCACGTCTATAATAATACATCTCACGATACCTGGAAGATCTAAGTCAACATTTTCAGAAGAAAACCCTACAAGAATGATCTTGGCCTATCCTTAAACACATTAAACACAGTAACCAATAAAGGTCTATTGTTTTGGGTGCAGGATGCTAGATGCAAGCATGAGAGCTTCTAAAACAGCATGTGCATGATACATGATGTGGGAAATTTAGACAAGTTCAAAAAATTTACTTTTATTTTTCTTTATATCCCTCTACTTCTAATAGTTATGAACCCTAGTTTGCCCAGGTAGGCCAAAATTAAGTTTGGAGTCAAAGTCTCAGTTTGATTCAGATTTTAGCGAGTTACAAGCTAGAAGGTGTGTGATAAACACCACTCTGTTACAATAGCATCTCTCACTTATACTCAGCAGGGATATTTGTTTAAGTGACAAAAGAATTTGGTATCAATCCCTCTCACTGAGTAAGCTGCACTTGATCTGTTCAGCCAATGAATAATAAATCAATGCAAATTACACCACTTTATCACTAACAACCATTTTCTGGTCAGCTACACCACAGAATACAGTCTCTCCCACAGGAGACAAATAACCCCCACTGTCTTAAAATAGGAGTTATTTATAGCCTGCAGGGAAACAATTGGGATCTAACATATAATTTATATGTTAACTGTTTATATTTGCAGTGAATTTGGCCCTTGAAATCTTTGGATACAATGAATGCACAAGCTGCTTTCATCATTAGTGCATGACTCTGCAAATTATTTTTAATTGATATTAGAACATTTAGATGTTAGGCAGCTCCCCAAGTACCACCTTACACTTGACAACCAGGTCACCCATACACTGCTCCTCAACCATCTGCAGCTTTTCTGGGTAACAATTATTGATAGAGGTTGGAACTCTCTTAAGGTATGAACTATCAAAGATAAGCTCCACATCAGGAATGCTGACAACTTGAGAGGGAAAGGTTTATTACTCACTCTCTACTAGCATAGTATAAAGCCATTCTTCTTTTGAAAGATGGATGGGTTTAGCCCCTCAGAGGCGCCAAGCAGCTACACAGATCTGGAGAAAGAGGCCTCAAGGGCACACTGAGGCCAGTTAAGGCCTCACCTTTTACCATGAAGGTGGATACCCTTTGTGTAGCATAATTTTCAAGAGCTTCTATCTAGAGCTCATTATTGAGCACTAGAGGAAAATATCACATCAATGTAAGCCAAAGCTAACTTCACCGATTCAAAACACTTACAAGTGTATGGAATAATACAACCCACTACCATAATATCATGCAAATCATCCACAGTCCACTTACCCACAACAGCTTAGTCCTGATGTACAAAATTCAATCTTAAGTAAAATTCCTCATACCTACATTAACATGCTTATATTAACAGCTTTGATGGCATGACCAACAGCAGTTCCCTACTGAATTCAGGGACCAACAGTCTGGACACAAACTCCCTACATGAAATTCTTTGGATACTGTTCAGAGAACAAGCCTTACACTGGTAATGGCACGTGAAACTTTGGGAACATTTGAGCCACGCTAAGGACAACAAATGCTAAGCAGCTCCCCATCGGGAGAGCATGCACAGTAAATATGTGGGAGGGACAGGGGAGAAGGGAGAAAGGTGCCTGTGAGCTGCCTCTGAACCTGGTAGTGCCCACCTAGCTCTACTGCTGCAGAAAAATCCCAGCTTTCCCTAGATTGGGCAGCAAGTCCAGCTTCCTGACAGCATCAGTGGCAACCAGATCCATACTGGCTGCCATTCAAGGACGGAAATAGCAGTCACTGGGAGACCTGCCTGCCATTCCTCTTGCACCACTCCAAATTAAGCCAGCTTCAGCTGCTGTGGGGTCTGAGGTTATCAGGGCAGAGATCTCTGCAAATAAAGAAATACAAACTGTGGGAGTCTGTTCAGACTCTTCCCTCTTTGTGACCAAGAAGCTTCTTTTAAGGCTGGCTTGACTTGCCCCGGAGGCTTCCCAGAGAGCTGTATAATAAAGATGATTGAAACGCAGACTATGTCAACAGACACTTCCTTTGAGAGAGGTAAACAGGAGGACAGCACCTTGTTCATCAGAAACAACCAGACATACCTATAGGGCACGCAGAGCCAGCCAAGATCCTTTGGGGTTTTCTCTTTCCTTTTAAAATGAAAACAGTTATTAACTTTTTTCCCCAAAATTTAATATTAAAAGAAGAAAATGCTGGCAACACCTGTGATGGTGTTATGTCAGCTGCTCATGTCAGGTCAAATACAGTGCAACAGGAAGCAGGGCCTCCACATGAATACTACTACATTAACTTGGTGCCATTCTGCTCCTCTGTCCCAAACATATACTGCTGAACAATGCTTGATGTCCAGAGAGCACATATCCAAACCCACGGCTTTCTGCCCAGCCTGCCCAAGAGAACAGCACCCTTGTAGAAAGGAAAAGGTAATTACGTGCCAGACTATACCTCGTTTCAGCATTCCCGTATGATCAAGTCCTCCCATCCCAGAAAGAAAAGTAATTGGACATTCTTCCTCAATCTAGATGCGGTGGTGGAAATAGCACAGTGTAGGATAGCAAATAAATATTTTCAACCACCCAGCTCATAAAAGCAAGCAGAAGACAGCAACCTGGCACAGCACTTCAGTAGCCATCATAATAGCCAAAGTAAATGAACACAGTGACTGAGAAGGTAAAACCTGGAACCTTCTCAGAAAACTATTCACTTTCCAAGTTTCTATTTCTCTAGTTTTAAGGCATGCAAAACTATTCTCTAATAGCTTTTTCAAAATGCATATTCTTAATCTTACCATCCTTGTTATCCAAGTTCCCAGTTTTTCCCTTCTGTGACAGATGAATGGAAGCAATGCACCAGGGCAAAGCAGCAAGACTGTTTTGAGCCTTTTAAGCACCTTTCCCCATGCAAGCCTAATGGAAAGCGAGGTATGACTAGACCCTCTTTTAGTACAAGGCAGATCTTAGTTCCTTCACTATACAGGGTTAGTGACATTTCCTCTTCAGCTATTTAGTAATTTTCCTGGTACAAAGTGCCATAGGTGATGCATTAATGAGGTGTATGGGACACAAGGGCCAGGCTGCTAAAGCCAACTACATGAGAGCCCTTGTTTGCACTCACCAGCTTCTCTGTGCTTCTCCTTTCACTGCTAGAAAGTCTTGACATGACCAAAATTTACAGCAGTTATAACACACTACTGCTAAATGCAAATTTTAATTAGAGCATTTGCTTCTGATGTAATGCAGTAATAAGGAGAAAATGGGTGTCTCTGCTTTTTACTAAGTATCTCTGCATGCAGGCAGGTATAGACAGACCCGAGCTTGCTCTGCCTGTGCTCCAAGCTGGCTCCGAGTTGAAAGCTGTATTTGGCTTTGTGGGTGCAGTATGTAGTACACAAGGAAATAGGCCCTGCACTCAACACACCTAAGCTTGCCTAGATGACTGCAAACAGAAATGAGAATTGTGCCCCTGTAGCAAAGGAAGAAAAAAAAAAGAAACACCAACACTTGTTCACACTTGCCCTAACAAGCTCGCCAGTATTGTCCTTGTCTTCTCACAGGTGTGTGTTTTTAGAGGTTTTTTGGCTTGCTGTTCATTATATTTAGGTCATTTGCAAGTATTAAGCTATCATCTGCACAGAGATGATAGCAAGTATAACAGAAGTAATATTCAGAGAGGATAAACCACAGTGGGTAGTGGATTATAATAAGCAACCTGTGAAGCCTGGATGACCCTTATCAGAGCAAGCCAGCTCTTGCTAACACCTCTGAATTAGGGCTTACCACTTCTGTTTTACTCTGGCTATTTTAAAAAAGAATCACAGCAAAATAACAAAACATGAACAGAGACATAAAAAACAGTGCAAAACCAATGTGTCCATTCTTTTTATTAGGAGGTTTATCAAATGCCTAACCAGTCAACAATCAAGACACTAACACAGCATAATAAAATTGAAGTAATTTTTTGAACACAATAAATTTTAAGTATTGAGCTGCCTGTTGTCTACCACTGGTCATCTTTTAACCTCTGCTCAGATGCTGTTATCGAAGAAGAAAATAAGAAAAGGCCAGGAACAGCAGGGTTTCCAAGAGCAGACTAAGCATGGGAGAACTGACTACTCTGTAGCACCCCAGAACCACAAGAAGGCAGATCTTCAGGCAGGATGACAGACTTTTCTCCTTATTATTATTTCACTAGCTGAGCAGGAGCCAGGTAATTTCCAGCTCTAGCCTGGGGGCACGTAGCCTTCCCTGCCCCCCCCCCCAGCTTTCCTACCCCGCCAGGCTACTCTTCCCAGCAGGGGAGCTACCTAGCGGGAATTACTGGCTTGAACCTCCAGCAGGATGCAGCAAGTCATTCCTCATCGTCATCCCCCACCTCCCATCTTTGCAGCAGGAGGTTTGTGGAAATGGTTTGAATGGCAAACTAATCCCAGAGGCAGCCCAGCTGACAGATGCCCTCCACTCTTAAAGAGGGTGTTTGGTTGAGCAGCACAACTCTGCTTGTATACTTGATTTCTGGAGCCCGCCTGTACTGCAGAACACTAAAGAGCTGCCTTTGATCTCTCTTCACTTTCCTGCTTTTGGGCTCAAATTTAGGAAAGAGCAGACCATAACACATGGTATCGACTCATAGTTCTTAGCTGTCATTACTGGTAGAGATGAAAAGCACTAGAGACAAATAGATAAGCATTGGGGAAGAAGAACATGTATTACTTCAGTAAATTAATGAAATAATATTAATTAGTTCAAGAAACTCCCAGATGAAAACAAAAACAAACAAACAAAAACTCCTCCTTCATTTATGGCAAAGCCAAGAGAATATAAGTCCTGAATACCTTTTCCTCTTTTTCCCTTGGCAGCAGGACTGGGATAGAGCAGGTCAAGAAACAATATAATGACTTTGAATGCTGTCAGGCTGCTATTCAAAAAACAAGACAGAATATTAATGTAACCCGATTTCTAGTAGATCTAGGAGAGCCTTAATGCTGAAGTTTGTATGCCAGGTTTGTAATTACTAAGATCTCAGACCAGCCCTTGTTTCTGAGTACTGGCCTGGATTAGCAAGTCACCTGAAAGTTTACAGTAGGAAAACCATATGGATATATTCCTGTAGCTACATGTGTATAGTCATTATGGCATAGGTAAGCAATAACATCTGCCCAAGGCATCATACTTGGTGAGGCACGAGGCTTACGTGCATATCTATTATGGCTTTAGGCTTCAGAGTACCTTACTGCTCAGACAAAAGAGATAGCCTACTTCTTGTAAAACAGACATAAGGATCTATTGCTACAACACAAGATTTAAAGTGTGGGTACCAGAACTGTGAAAGGGGGAAGGAGCATCTTAAAACATTTTCCTATATTGTTTTACAATGAATGCACTTTAAAACAGCAGGCGAAACTAAATATCACTTAACTTTAAAAAATGCCAGTTTCATGACAATTCCCAAAGTCTGGTTGCTTTGCAAGCACTTCAGGCTTAAGCTCCCCTCTGAGAAACTTAGTCCTTTCTAATACATTATCTATTTGATTGCTTTCAGACCTCTTATCAATCGAGAAATCCCATCACAGTCATGTGACCAGCATCTGTGGGCTGACATTTGTGCATGATAATTTATGACAAAAATCATTAAGTGTTTCCCTTTTACATAACTTTTTAAAAATAAGACCACATTTTAAACAAAATTTAAACATTTTTCTGAAGATTGGTTTCAAAATTAATAGCACCAACTTCAAAGCAAATGTTTCTGTGAGGGCTGTTATAACACTCGAGTTCTTACATGATCTTCAAGGCTTCAGAGTGACCTAGGAGGCAGCCATAATGAGAGACAGACAGTGAATAAAGCACTGATTTAATTATGCTGTTTGATATATGATGACCTCATCCACTGCTGTTTATACTACTATACTGCTTGAAATACTCTATCAACATATGGGAAGGCACAGTCTCCAGCCTGAAGAGCTTGCAATCTTCCAAGACAGAAACCAGATGAAGGTGTTTTCTTCCTGTAGCTTATAGTAGGTTTTGAAGTTTTGCTCATTTCCATCAGTTCTTCAATATGCACTGAATGCTGGAGAGCAGGTTGCTGAGCAAGTACTCTAAGCTTGTTGGACAAAATATCCACTCCTTTAAATACAGACGAGGATTTCCAATATGCAAAAGTCTCTGTTCTATTCTAAAACAAACAATTGCAATAAGAAAATATTGGTGGAGTGGAGGGAATCTATAGCTATTTACACTATCTTCACCAAATTCCTTCAGTTTATGGAGATACCTTGTGCCCCAGTGTGAGTTTTGCCTTCTGCTATGAAAAGAAGAGTGGGGGATGGAATCAGTACAACCTGCTAGATTGTCCACCAAGACAATTGTGCTGTTAACTATCTCCTTCTGGAAAATTAACTGTCAAGGCTCAGAGTTTGGTTAAATATACATGTATGTCTTATTTTCACTCCTGATTCAGATTCCCTAAAAAATATGGTGTTAATGCCATGAAAGTCTCCATGAGGAAATAAGTAGTTCTTTATTCAGTGCACCATCTGCCAACCATGCAGTAAATAAAGCCATACAAGAAATGGTGAGAAACAAAACAATCAACAACCTACCCACTCATTAAGCATTAGCCATGCTGTGTGCTGAACAATATGCAGGCCTTGGGGGGTGAGGGAAGGAGGGGGAAGCACACAATCCTCTAATTAAAGGCAATCAAACTGAATATTTACCAAGAGGATGAATGAGTAACTTTTCTAGCCTCCGATTGCTTGGTTTTGCAACCTTGAAGTTCAGCCCTGTTCAGTAATCTAAATGCCTAACTTAAGGCATTATTTGTCTTCTTTTATTTCTATACAGAAGGAAGGCCGCAAAATACATGAAGCTGGCACACATTTACCCTTCTTAGGTACACACACATGTGCAAGGACCATTGCTTTCACTGTCACCTATCACCAGACAAAAAGACAAATTAGAGATACAACAGCCGTATGTGGTTTTAAGGTCATTCTGGAAAAACAACAGGTAAACTTAGTACACCCTCTCTCTTATAGTGAGCTACTCAGCAACACTAGATTTTAAAACCTCTGTTTAAAATAAAATCCAAGGAATCCTTCTTGCAAGGATAAAAGATCAAAAGAGTATAACTTTAATACAATACTAGCAAAGAAAAATGTGTATGTATACCCCACATATGTGTATTTGGAAACCTTTAAAATGGTACAGAGAACTTTACCAATGAGAAAACATTTGTCCAGCAGACCTGAAAAATAGCTGTGAGACACTAACAGTAACGTGTTTTCATTTTCTTTTCAAACTCTGATACAAATTCAGCTAATATCACTTTGTATGATCTCATACCAGGATAGGAGCCAAAAGTTTCACTTGAAATCTTTGCAGTTATCAGATCTGGAAAACTTTTCAATCACTTAAGTTTGAGAAACATTTAAAAAAAAAAAAAAAAAAAAAAGACCAGAGATAAAAAGGCCAGGGGCTTGAAACATTTATCACTTCATCATACTCTTCCATTTGATGCTAGGTCAGCATATTTACAGATACAATGAAATATTTGCTTTACCTATATTTCTACATGTTTGGAAAAAAAAGTAAAATTAATGAATGTACAGGCTTAGAAACAGACACTGAGCAACAAGGCCGGGCAATCTGTAAGGAGGACAAGCCCCTTAGCTAGCATGGTCAGGAGTCAAAAACCTCCCAGTCGTAAATGGAGGTTTCCAGTACTTGATTGCAGCGCTGGAAAACTGCAAACACACAGCCACATTGCTTTGGCGTCACCCTCTCAAGAACCAAGCCTGCCATAGAGTGGGAACAGCAACTAGTACATAGAGGGTAAGTGTGATGTGCCCTAAAAGGTCAGGATTGCTACAGATGGACAAGCACTTCCCTCCACTTTGCCATGGCTCTGGGGATCCCAGACCTGCCCATAACACAGTTCTGTCATCAGCACCTCCCTTTTACCACTACCAGGGGCCTGGGAAACAAGGACAAGCTCACAAAGCCCTCAGACTTATCCAGACAAAGGCTGAAAGAGGAAGACAACAGTATGTCCAGGACAACATAGTGCCCTGTTGGAAGCAAATGCTATCAACATATTTACGCAATTTCTAAAATAAGAGACTTCCAGCTCCATATGACACTGTGTAGGGACTGCATGAGGACAGGTCAGAGCAACAAGTACTTTTCTGGCATGTCTTAGACACCTCCAGTCTCCTTCTGATAAAACAAATACACCACAAACACTTCACAAGCACAATTGTAGCCAAAGGAAAAGCAGGCAAAAGGTAAAAGTGAATATATCCACAAGCACAGAGTAGTCTATACCTCATCAAGCTGATCACTGTTTTGAGAGTCTATGCCAATTTATGAGCTACTAGGTCAGCTGCAGACCTGCTCTGGTTTCAGACAGGAGTCACATCTTGCCAAGTGACAACCCAGCTACCCACTGCAGGATAAAAGCTACTCATGCAAAGCCTGAATCTTTAAAACATTCACAACCATTTTAATCTTCCTCTCAAGCAATGAATATACAGGCCAGTAGATACCTAGACTTCCTTATGACAAACTTCAAAATTAAATTTTAAAACATTGGCTTTTTCTAAGCAAATCAGTGTATGAAAGGTAGGAAAAAAAGAACATGTTTTCAGAAAGCACGACAAGGCACTCAGATGTGGGTTTTAGGCTGATGGCTACTCGGTTTTGCCATCATAGGCACCCTCCTCTTCAAAAAATAGAAAATACAGAGAGTACTATCAAAATGTTTGTTGCTTTCCCACACTTACACTAAAGCATTCTTTGTGCATGCGCACAAATCTAGTGAGCTTTTTCTATTCCTTGCTGAAGAAAGTGATTTTTCTCTCCCTTCTTATGAGCTACCATTTGCATCATACTAGTGACCAAAAACAAGAAACCTGGAAGTTGAATCATATCACTGTGTATTTCCTAATGAAGATTCTTGCTCTCCAATTACCTTCCAAAAACTCCCCCTCAAAACACTTGTTTTCTCATTACTGCCTGGACATTTGTCAGCCCTTTGTTCTTTCCTCTTATTCAGAAAGGTCTGATTTCTGGTTCCCTGACTTTGTCTTCACCTCGAGACTCCTTCATACTTGGTCTCAAGTACAGTCCACCAAGAAACATCTCTGGAGGAAAATAAATATTTAGCATACACGGCTGAACAGAAAAATTCCTACCCACTTCACTCTCTACTGCATCCTTTCATCCCGCTCTTTGTTCTGGAGAAGCCACACAAGTTACTATTCCCATTTGTTTTCCTCCTTCACCCACTGAGCTCCAGATGCTTTGATATACCATTGACACACACTTTGCTCTGCTGTCTACCCTTTTACCCCCTCCAAGTGCTGGGATACTCCTGTACCTTGCTGCAGCCTGCTCCTCTCCAGCATACAATTGCACCTGTTGCAGATTTCCACTTCAAGCAAAGCCTCAGACATTGTCCCTGGTGCCTTCAACATAATAATGTCATCATCTTATCTCTCTGCACAACCCAAGGCATTTCCTTTGGCTTCAGGATTGTAGGCAGCATGGCACCATCTCATTTCTGGCCCTCTCAAGCTTACAGAGTGCTGTCCAGATTCGTCTGTTTTGCTTTTTGGTATTGCCTGCCCCCACGTACATAAGGAAAAGGCTCAGAATGTCATACAAAGCTGCTCTGGATTATGCAGCCTCTATTTTCAGCCCTGAGCACAATTTGGACAAAATAGATCTAAGCTACAAGAATATTTAAATTAATACAAAGATACTGCTGCTGCTCTACCAGTGTTGGAGCTTACTTTTACTAGTTCTTAAGTATGTCTTGTTGTATCACACCTTGGTGCAAGACCTGTCTGGTCAGCAACATCTGCAATTAAAGCTCATCCTGTTATGTACTGCTCAGCGGTGGTATATACACAGGACCATATACATGCTCCTGGTAGGCCTGTATAGATGCAGAAGTGAGAACTCTCTACCAAAAGCCAGGGCTTCAACACCATGCCCTTTTCCAGCAGGAATTGGATCTTCTCACTTTGAACAGGTTGTACTAAGAAGCACAGATCTTATTCATTGGTCAGTAGCTGAAGGTGATATATGCTAGGTATTCACAAAGCTGAAAGTAATAAGAATGCCAATATGAAAATTCCACGAAAAAGTCTAATGATGGACCCATGTATCTACAGTCAGAGCCAAAGAGAGACAACCCAAAGTCCCATCTATCCTCCTACAGGGTTTGGCCCTGAGATTCTTTGTTTCCTTCTGAGGGCAGGGATATAGCAAGGGATGGAGGCAGGAAGACACACAAGCTAAATTTGTATCCACTGGAACTATCACCTCCACTCTAAAAGGCTCCAGGACCAGCCCAGGTGTAGTATGTCCACATTTGGTGCTGTTGCTGACCTGTTTCACCAAGAAATATGTGCAGGGGTCTAATAAAGCTCCACTTTGAGCTCTTCTCCAGTGACAGCCTTACTCAGAACTGCTTCAACAAAAGGCTAAATTAATTTTGTCTAGCTCAGATTTCTCTGACATTGGGCTAAAAGCATTCAAATATAGAACATTCTACACCAGAGGGAGTTGGTGGATGTAGGAGGGGGTGAGATTTACAGAAATATTACACTATTTTTTAACGAAAACCCTCTTATTATGGAACGGGAACAGAAAACTGAAGGCTGATGTCTGTAATTAGGAGGTGTATCTGTAGTGTCTGAAATTTATTCAATTCTTACATACAGTCATCTGAATTGTATCTTACTGTTTTGACTAAAAGCCTTCTGAAGTAAGGACTGTGTTAATTACTAATTATCTCATAATTCACTCACTCGTCTTTCCTGGAGCAGGAAGGAGGGGAGTTCAGAATCCTCCATGTAAGCCCTTCAATCCCATTCACACCTACTTCAGAGGTCTAAATCCTCATGCTTCTCTGTGACTCAAGCCTGAAAAAAGAACAGAATAGGAGCACTTAGTAACTTTATGTAACTCACTGATAAAAAATTAAAGTATAATAATAGGTGTTTTAAAACATTTTATTTATACTATATTATGTCTTTCAGATACTCAAATACCTTGCTCTAATTCAAGGTCACACATTTTAACAAATTTTAACAAATCAGATCCAAACACAGGACAAAGGTGCTGGGCAGCAGCAGTGGGTGATGTCCCTGTAACACTACAGAACCCAGTGGGCAGCTTTCAGCACACCCTCACATCTTGCTCTTTGCTACTCCCAAAGGCACACAGAGTAACTGCAGTTTTAACAGCCAAAAAGTAAGACTAAAACTTCAGCCCTACTAAGTAAACAGTAATAAAAGATTCAAAATAGTAGCTAACATTAGGTACAAAAAAAATCCACATTTGCACGTCACTCGTACATGTACATTCTCACAAAAATATGCTCTCATGCCATTTTATTTCCTATTCCTACATTTGTAATTAATTTTTATGTAGCATTATTATAAATACCAATTTTCTCTATTGCACAGAGTTCATTTGTGTATCCATAGCTATAACCTTGAAAGAAAATCAACATAAGCAGGCATTCCAGTCTGAAATCACAAAGTTCTGCAGTACGTGTCTGTAACACTGAACCATGCAGAGTGAACTGAAGACACTGAGGCCTGACAGACTTGTGTCACCCAGGCATTCAACCCTGTGAACAGCATTAGAGATTCTTCCAATGCTCAGAAAGTCCAATAAAAGCTGACTTCTATAACACATTCTGAAAATCCTGAGAAGGATAAAAGAAAGTACATTTTGTCAGCAATAAACTTTTTTATATCTAAGCATGCTAAGTGCACCGTCACTTTTTTAACAGTAGGAATAAAACACGCTGAGGCTGATCAAAATCAAAAAAAGTTCAAGTCTTAACCACCTACATAGTATGATCCTTGTTCAAATTATAAGCTTAAGAGTTAAAATAAAGGAAATTACAAGGTAAGAAGGGAGACGGTGATTAACATACAGTGCTGGATTAAGGTTTGAAGCCAAAGGTCACCAGTTTATATGGAGATGTTCTGTAGCACATACTAAGAAACACTCTTAAAAGCATAGATGCAGCACATTGACCACTGTGGTAAGTCAGAAATAGCCCATGCTGCACAAGCACACACAGTGCTGTAAGGGTTACAGCTGAGGCCACTGTCTTGACAATTCAGCAGTTTGTGGTTTATGCAAACAGCCAGTTCAGAAACTTACAATCGGTTTTTGTATAATCGTGATGTGTGTACAGTGATTCTGGAAACTTGTACAGAATAACTACACAGGGCTCAGAGAGCTTTGTCTTTGCACACTTCTGGTGGTTCAGTTTACACGTGGAGCAGACACAGCATCTATGAACAAAAATGTCTTCTTGTTACAAATTTGTCTGATTCTATGTGACTATACATAATTTGCTTCATTCAATTGCCTTGCTGAGGAATGTACTGTGCATTAATGCAATGGAGAAAAGATCACTGACCTTCATAATTGGAAAGGTCTACCTTCAAAATGTACAGCCTCATGTTTTCTAACTTAAATAGCTAAAACTGCAAAAAGGAAAAATGCCCATGGAAGCTTGTGAAGGGTGAAAATCACACTCTAGTTTGGACCCCTCTGCGGTGACAGAAAAGATGAAAATGTTGATTTGATTGATTAATCAAAACTAGCATCATAAAAAAAGTTGCTCAAATCTTCTAATTTAGTGACTGGACTACTTTTTGAGGAACATGATGATAAAGTGAGTTTCCCCAGCTCAGTCAGGCAGGTTCAGTATTAGAATCATAGAATCACAGAATCAAATGGGTTGGAAAGGACCTCTGAGATCATCAAGTCCAACCCTTGATCCACTACCACCACAGTTACTAGAC
>JAWWLV010000088.1:59869603-59907572 GCA_035041135.1 Platyrinchus mystaceus
GGTTGGTCAGACAGGACCTGCCCTTCCTAAACCCGTGCTGGCTGGCTCTGATCCCTTGTCCATCCTGTAGGTGCTGTGTGATTGCACCTAGGGTGATCTGCTCCATTAGAAGACACATGAAGCAACTATGATCTGTAAATGTTCATAATGACTCACTTGTCATGCACTTTGTGCTGGTTTCAAAGAATATTTCAAATCTCAGCTGTCACCAATATATGATAGTTTCTTCAAACACGCAGAGACACACACCTTTAAATCTGCTGGCTGCTGGAGTGAACAAGGAAAGCCAGAAGTTTCATAATGGGCACCAAAATAGAGATGAATTGTTTAATGAGCATACCCTGAGGTTCATTCTCCAGCTTGGATGCACTGAAACCAAAGGGTACCTTGATTTCTTGAATTGTCTCTAAATTTTTACAGTACACTATAGGTATTTTTTCTCATTTTTGTGCAAGCAAGCATGCATACACAAATCAACCATATTACATTTCCTTTCCTTTATCACAGTCTCTGGAAATAGAAAATTTTTTAACATATTCAAAACAATACCATCTTTATTGAAGATGGTCAGATAGAATATTTTTTTATGCAACCGTGTGCCTATATTTCATGAAGGAGCTAGCTGAATAATTAAACCAAGACACATGGCTGAGATACAAAAGAGTAAATTCCCTTCTCTGCCCTTCTCAGGCAACCACCAGTAAGTATCTTTTAATACTTTTATCTATAAGGGAAAAAAATTTAGAATACTCACAGAAGCTCAATCCTTCTTTTCAAAAGACTGCCAAAGCCATACGAAACACATATGGCAAACATACACAGCAAAGAAAAATGCAAGGCTTCCCTAGCATTTGGGAAAACATGAGGGAAGAGAGGAGAGGAACCAATCAAATAAAACACAGTGGAATAAATCAGACCACTTAAACACATATGTACACACATCTTCCTCCACAGGGTCTTCCTACAAAAAGGTCATCCAAGACCGTGTGTACACACACAGGGCTATGCACCTGTGAAGGGGTGGGGTACAGACCCGGCTACCAATCACACCACTGGCCAGGTAAGATGGTGAGATTCCCGTTTTTCCCTGTTTTCGATGCAAGGAAGTCATAGAAAGTACGGATCCTGCCCACCCCAGGCCTGCAGCTGCTGGGGACCTTAACTTATGTGGAATGACTTCACATATGATGGAGACAGGAGTGCCTGTGCAGAGGGAACCTCCATCATGACCTGTCTCCAATGGCACTACATTTGAAATGGTGCTGCCTTTGCACCCTGGGCATATAGAGCTGCACATGAAGGGTCAGTTTGGGCCAGGGTGCAGAGAATCAGTTCAAATGCCCAAAAGAAGCAGCTTCAGATGCAGAAAGTCAGTAAATGCCAATTGCTTTTTACCACAACATTCTTGCAGAAATACCCATGTGAATGCATGCACACATACACAAAGGGGGAGGTGGGGGTGTAGAACACCTTCTCTACTTTAAAAACACTGTGAACTAGAGTAAGTTAAAGATCAACTGACTGTGAGATTTTCCTGGAAATGTAAATATACTTCTAGAAATTAATCTTGATCTCTCCTCCTCCAAAAAGTGCAAGGTCTCTCCCCATAACCAGAAGGTTTTCTGAAAGATTACTTTCACAACCTCCACTATCACTAATAATCTTTTGACTGTTATTTTAACAAGTAAAATAGTATCACTTTGTCAACACAATATTAATATGACCTGGAGTTTGGCCACATTGCTTACAAGGACATTATCAAAGAAGTGGTAAATTGAGCCTCAGAACCTTAGAAAAGTAATTAATGTTTGCTTATACCTACTTGAAGACTATCCAGTGCAGCCACAACTTGGTTTTGTGGGGGCAGGGAGGGAGGTTTTGGGTCTTGCTTTCTTACTAAAGACCATACATAATATGATCCACAAGGACCTCAGGAGAGATGGTCTGAATCCCCCCTCTCACCTCGCCATCAAGAAACACAATAGCAGAGAAGGCAAACCATAGAAATTTGGGTCAAATCAATACAAAGGCCACATATGCTATGACAGTTGCCCCCAGTGCCCTATTTCACATTGGGACCCCTATCATCCCCCACTGGTATGGAATAGGAGGAACAACAGCAGCAGCAGGACTCGTTTCATCCTCTATCACAGAGAAAAAGCATCAAGGTAACCTTGTAGTGCCATCTCCCATAGGAGCAGAAGGAAGTTGCCTGTTATGGATGCCCTTAGCTCAGAGTACAACATAAAACTAGGGTTCAGGATGAATGAGATAGCCCAAGGCCTCGCAGAGAGCGGGGCTGGATAGGGCCTGCTCCAGGCAAGGTACCAAGAAAATGGGGTTGCATGAAACTCCTCGCCTGGACCATGGCTGGAGGACCTGGTCTAGGACTGAGTGTAAACTTCAGGTTAGAGTCAGGGTTGAGAGAAAGATAAAGCACAGAGGCTCGCAGAGAGTGGGCGCTCAAGCGAGTCATGGATGCAGGTCCTATCTCCCACTGAACTCATCTCCTGCATGCAAGAAGGATGAAAGCTGTAATCTGCCCCTCACAGCTGCCACTGTAGGTTGCGAATACCTTCAGGCAGACGTCATAAACTTCGTTACACCTGATTAGCCTCAGGTTCTTAGCACAGCATCCCAAAACATTACCCCCTCTTGCCTCCCATCTCACTTTCAATTCCAACAACATTTCACAACTTCCAGAAGCATTTCTGCGAACATCTGCACCCTCAGCTAGCCTTTCAAAGCACAGGGTCTACAGCTGCTGAGAGCTGAGGCAGGTACCCAGGGGCTCTGTCTGCAAACACCTGTGTGAGAAACCCAGCCCAGAGACCGTCCCACCCTGGGGCTCTCCCCCACCCCACATAGGGCCTCTGTACACCCTGGCCTGCACTGCTGTAGTCTCACTTAACTCCACCGCTGCAAGAAAAGCTTTGCTTCTCCTGGGCTTTTCCATTGGAAGCTTAAGGCTGAAAGGAAGGTATGCATGCCCAGCAGTTCACTATTTTGAAGTTGGCCTGTTATACAGCTGTAAGTGCATACCTTGTGTTATCTGCCACACAAGTGATCACAGTCCTGAGTAGCCAATCCAACCTCTTCAGACACAAAAACTTTGCAGTATGTAGCTTTGCATCAGAATCAACTCAAAATAGAAAAAGATGATCTATCTTCTTTTTGCTCATTTTCTTCTTGATAGGAAAAGCTTTTTTTTATATAATAAAGCCACAATATGCATGTAAACACATACACTCCTTGAAAATTATCTGTAAAGCTAGTCATTAACTGTAAAACAAGCCTGCCATCTGAAATTTTGTTTAAATTACAAAAATACTGAAAAAAGATTTTAGATATATTTTTACATGAAAGTTCACCAGCAGTAGATCACTAAATCCAGTAGAATATAAATCTGTGAGTAAAACTTGGAAGATTGTTCCCTTTGAATTAAAAACTAGCAGCTCCGTGTCTGGCGGAGAGTTGCACAACCTCTACAACTTGCCAGCTAAATGTCTGTTGTGGTGTTTGTTCTGTTTTTAAATCTTTTATGAGGTATTCTAGGTATAATCTGAATAGTGGCTACCAATGAACAAGGACTTAATAAAGGAAATATTATTTTATCTTTGCTGATGACAGCACAAGACACCCAACAATGTCTGCACTCTTAAATCCTTATGCACTCTTAAATGCCTTATTTTAACAAGTTGTAGCTGCAACATGGCTCTGAGAACATCCTGCTTCAAAGTGCTCAGAGGAAGGGCCTTGTTTATCACATACATAATTTTATCTTTTACATTAATTTTTAACATTGAAAGAAAACACAAGCAAAAATTTAATTATTAAAATAATCTCTTGCACTTTTGCATTTTTCATTCTTTAAAAAAATATATTAATTTTGTGCACCAAGAAATATAATTACCATAGAAACCAAATTACAGTGCATCAGCTTCCAGGTTTCCAGACACTATGGGTGGTTTCAAGTGGTCAGGTTTCAAAAAGGAAGGAGCTTCCTCTGCTTCCACAGCTTCTGTTTAGCTACAAACTTTCCTTATATATGTAATTAATTCTGGCAACAAATGAGTCCACTATGCATAGCCCCCCAAAAAATTCCCAACTACTCAGAAATAAACTAAGATTATACGGTTAATCACAGCTTATTTGGGGAAGAAGAATAAATCAGGCTTATCTTCAAATATTATTCTTCTTAAATATAAAGTATAAAAATCTCAGGAAGGCACCATCAGTTTCAGAAGAACAAATGAGCTTGGGGTATAAGCTTTTACCATACCCAATGTACTGTATAGGGTAGAAGTGAACAACATGCGAGTATGATTACACATTTTGACAGTTTTAAGGAAGTTGCCCTCCATTACTTAGAAGGTTTTATCCCTTGTTTATTTGGTAGATCATTTACGTACAATATTTAATATCAAATATTCAGTAAAATCTCAGGATACTAAGACTCCAGCCTTGTGCAACGTAGACTTTAAAACAAAGTAAATTTCATTTTCTTCCCATTAAAAACCACAACAATTGAAACAAATTCCCTACAATACCTTTTGCATTACTTAATATCTCAAATTCTGCTTAACCTATGCCATCCTGAATCTCAGCTTCTGCTATAAGTTACATAGCTAGAATAGAAATTGACAAAGATAAAAGCTTCCAGCCTTTAACAGCCAAGAGCCCTGTAGGTTCTGAGACTAGACCAGTCACTATATTATTATAAAAATGGACACTATTTGGATCTTTATTACTTTTCAGCAAAAAAATAGTTAAAATAAAATACCAAATACTGAATTCCAAGCATTTCTGTCCCAGAATCCAACACTACACAGATGAAAGGGACAGTTTATGCTCCTCTGACCCATAGCAAAAGAAATCAAGACTTGCATTCAGATCATGCTTGGAAATTTTCTCTGGTATTATTATAACAATATATTTCTGTGTAACTCCTTTTCCAGCTCTGACTGGTATTTTCTGACAGGAATCTTGTTCATCAGAAAAGAAAAATCCTCATCAGCTGAACAAAAATGTTTCATGAAAACATAAGAGATTCAAATAGCTGGTGAAGAAACACATACCTTAATGGGTTCTTATCAGCTTCCCTAGCAAGCCAAGGAGGGACCCAGCTTCCCTGACCTGGCAAGCCTGCATCAGCTCTAGGGCCTGCAGCAGGCAGCTCCTTAAAACAAGCTGGTCCGTGGTCTGGGAAGAACACAACTGAGGGGATTTAGGGACAGACACCCCTAATTTGCAAGATGCAATGCCCTTCAGGTATGAAGCAGTATGTTTCATCAAAGATAGCATGGGCAGCAGCAGCAGTGGTACAGCAGGTGCCTTTTTGTGGTACGTCAAAATCACCAGTGCCCACAAACTGAGAGGTGGAAAACTGTTTGCAGTTCTGTGTGGGGCAGGTTATATGTTAGTGTCAAACGTGACCTGATTTTTGAGTGGGCAGTAAGTGACTTGGCTCCAGAACTACTCACAGGTGCATCAACCCTGCGCTGCCTCTGAGCTGTGGTACAGTCACACTTTTGGGACCCAAGTTGATATTTCTCCCTTACACTACATAAAAGCACCAGTTTACTCCAAGATGGCTCAGCAAGCCCTGAAGCAAGAAGGTGCCAGGGAGACAGCTTCTAAATTCTCTATAAGCTTTTCCTTGCAAACCCTGCCACACCACTAGACGTATGTGTCTGTTGTTTGAGAGTGCTTCTGAGTCTGTGTAGACACCCCGCACCATGGTCCTGACACTGCATGGGAGCCAGACAAGAGCACAGCAGCCTCACTGAAAGGCCAAGGCAGCAGATGAGCACCCTGCTGTGATGCACACAGACCTGCCACCACTTCAGAGCACCAGGAGACATAAAGATCCACAAGATATGTCCTTCTCAGAGGTCAGTGCAGGCAGAGCTTAAAGTATGCTGCAGCAGGAAAAGCTATTCCAACCACCAAGGAAGGAAAAGCTAGTTCTGAGGCTTTTGCTTATCGGTCTGTTGTTTAGGAGGTAAAGAAGGAGCAAGATACAAGGAAGAGTGGGGGGGAGAAAGGGGTTTTTTAATGGGCCCAGTGTTAGGTCTTCCAGAGTTCATACTTCAAAAAAATTATCATGGTGCTTTGCCAAGATGACCAATATTTCTGAAGGAGTTATTTTTGAAACCATTTTAATGAAACAAACTTGAAAGCATGTGTATATTCAGCATTGATGCTGGCTCTTGATATCAAAATCTTATCAATCTTCCCCCCTTCCTGACCCACCATTACATATAATTAACTCCACTTTCTTTCCAATTCTTTCTGCTTTCTTGGCAAAGACCAGGCTGCAAAGCCTATCAGAAAGCAGAGAATGGAGGAAGGAAGGATGAAACACAGCAGGAGAGCTGTGCCCAAAGCTGATGATTTGAACACAGTTTAGCTTACAGTTAACTCACAGCAGGACTTTCGTAATGTCTTTTATCATCTATGAAGCCATTTCCTCATTATTCATTATCGTTACACATAACAAGACAAGGAAAGATGTTTCTGCACAAAATGGAAAACCATTAACATAGAATCATAAATCAGCAAAGGCTTGGTGAATTTTAGAAAAGAAACAAATTCTTGTTTCAGTTCACTAGAGAAAAGAAATAATATTACATCACACTGATCTATAACAACAACCCTGAACATCCTGTGCAAAACTTCCTTTGAACTTGTCAGAGCTCCTCTCAGAGGGAAATCAAGGAATCCCATCTAGCTTGCATCTCCAGTTCTCACTCTTGTGTCTCACACAGCACACATTTATGCTCTGTTTGCCCTGTTACATTTAAACATGGGGAAGTCATCTACAAAGAATAAGAGAAAACAGTGTAATACACATTTCAACTTTGCTCCTTCTTGGAATCCATTGCTAATGTATTTCAAACACAAAATGTACCAGAAGCATTTAGTTTATTGCTATTTTTCAAGTCACGGACAGCAGAACAATTCTTAGTCAAAAGTCGTAGGGATCTTCCATATCATAGTACTAACACATGATGGAAAAATTGGTTTCACCATCACAGACACGAAATCTGCCTCAGATAAGGACAACTAACTCATGAAGACAAGAGTCAAAAATATTTCAGAGGCAACCACAGGTCAACATGACATTTCCATTATCTGATCTTGGACTCTGTTTGTACATGGGAAAAGGAAAAACATGCTGATAACATTTGTGGTGTCTTACTATTGAAACTGAGTTTGTGTGCACCTGTGAGATAGTAACAGGCAGACTGCAAACCATTACCAGTCTTTGCCAGCTGAAAGTATTTAGTTTTTCAGTGAATAGAAGTCTGAAAGGAACTACCTCTATGGAGAGTGCTAGCATCTCAGTAAGTCAGAGCTGTGTAGGAAAGACAATATGCAAAAAACCAAACTTTTTGTTGTTCTACAAAATAACATTTTGAGCTTCAGAGACAAAGCCAAACTTCTGTATATTGATGTCTAAACAAAGACAATTTACTTACACATAAGTAAAAACCTCATTGAAAAACCTGGCCATTAAGGTTCATCCCTTCTTCTAATCCCCTGTACTATTCTTTTAACTGACTGTTACTTCTCATTTGACCTGTTTAACCTCACTGTTTAAGCTTTTTACTCCCAGACTTCTGCTGCTCTCTCAGCTCACAGACGGCCTTCCCTTAGCACTCTTCTCAATCCGGATGAATGTTAATTCTTGTACAAATCACACTGGAAATGTGAATATCATAAAAAAGAGCTGAGCAAAAGAAATTCAACCACTACTCCAACACATTCAGCTGTTTCCATCATTGGAAAAAATACAAAGACAAGTCAAAACAGAAGGGTTTTTTTCAGGTAGAAAAAAAAGAAAAATGTAACAATTGAGAAAAAGATCAACACAGCGAAAAAACTTCTGTGGAGATGAAATGGCACAATGCAAGTACATAAGGAAACTACAAACAGAAATCTTGGCAAGGATTAAACTCCAAAAGACATAAATATGATTGTTTCAAAATAATACAACACAGTCTAAGAGAAGAGGTTTAGTTTTCCTTAGTGTGCTATTAAGCATTTGCCCCAGCTCCTTCTTACATGTACATACTACAGAAATAAGCCTTAGTAAAAAAAAAAAAATGTAGTACACTTTTATGTTTAAGTTCTAGCAACTTCAACAGACCATCATGAATTTCAGTTAAACACCGGTGTAAGTGGACAAGAATGCTATTCTAGTCATACAGTCATTGCACAAGTTGGGAGGACAAGTGCTGTAGGGAACAAGTTACCAAGTAGTCAGAGAGAGACAGCAATGCCAAGAGGACTTGTGAGCAAACAACAGAGAGGCTCATCAAGGTTTCCACAGGAAAAGAACATTAAGCATTAAAGTGGGTTTTTTTGAGAAATGCAGTAGTTAGAGGCAAACATTTTTTAAGCTCAGTTGGAAAAGATATATGCATAAAGCACCAGTAGATTACAGAAGCCATTACACCAAACTGCCACAGCTGCAATGTTGTGTTCTCTTCACCGGGCTGAATCCTCAGCCTCTACCTCCACCTCCTTCCACCACAAAATCCTTTCACAAAATGAGCTTTTGGCCTCACTGCAGTCCAAATAGAAGTAATTTGCTCTCCCGTTTCTCTCCGGCTACAGGTAGTGCACCAGGTTTTTAGATTGCTTCTGAGTTTGAGAAAAAAGGAGCTCCCACCCTAAGATAGTAAATTTCCTGCTGCAATCCACAAGTTGGATCAGATCAGGAGGGCCAGATCTGCAGCTCTGACCTGTGTGTGAGGCTCTTGCACAGGCACTTGGGACATCAGCATCAGTGAAGAAACTGAGGGCAAAAGAATATGATACTAACATGGCCTTTCCTATAACCTTATAACGGATGATGCCTCAGACAGAAATAAATGTCTTGTCAGTGAAGGCACCATTTCCTAATTTGTTTCACTCTTAGAGAAGGCTTTATTTTAATAATCTTTTTTAACTGCTTAATGGGAATTCAGTATATCTGCTACACTTCAATTCTCTACATTTCATTTCCCTTGATTACAACAGCACCTCCTTGCACAGGGTATTCAGGAGCTGACATATTGGTATTTTGGTGGATTTTGACAGAGTTTAACTTTTTCCCTTTCATTTTCTTCCTTTGAAGTCTTAAAAGAAATACATCTATCATCTTTTTACTGTAAATATAGAAAAGCCCTACAGGCAATAAGTTGACTTACAGCTTTGGCTTTTCTAGCAAACTTGATGCTATATGGTCAGGAGCATATTTCCTGTCCGAATCCATGTGGGGCTATCAGAGCTAACTCCACAGACCAATTCCCTCTTCACTGCCAATTCACCCCGGTACTATTTTGCCCCCAGTGGATCAAAAGCTGCATGAAATCACCCTCCCTAAAAGAAGTAATTTTTACCCTGTTACTGTTTCATCAATCACAGAATGAGAGAATGCAGCTGTGTATGTCTGTGCATGCAAAGAGGGTTTAATTCCCCCCCCCCGCCCCAAGCCTTTTATTAGCGTTTTAAAGTCAGAATACCAACTAGACTGTTTCTTTCATCACATCACTTGCAGACAATCAGTTGTACCCAATAACAAGCTGTCATAACTTCTCCTTTCAGAATCCAAGACTGTCCAGCCTAACCTTGAAGGGGGAAAATAAAATCAGTGACATCTCTCTTAGGGCTTGCCTTCAAACAGAAGGCAAGGAGTAGAAATGGCTGGGAACTGATGCGTAGAGCTATGAAAACCTTAACTGAGGTATTTTGAACCTCCTCCCAGGTAACTTCACAAGAGACAATTTCAGACTTGAAAGCACTGTGTTGATTAAGCTACCTTCACTAAAATAAAAATTAAAAAAAATGCCCTTCAATCAAATCAAGTGACTGTGGAAATCTCTTTTAAATACCACTGCCTGCAATCTCACAGAGTCCCAGGCACAGTTCCCAAAGACTTCAATAAAACTTTTGTCTGGGATAAGGAGTGCCAGATTTGGCCCACTTTAATACATTAAGTCTGTGGTAGGTGAAAAACTTAAACATGGAGCAGTTGTGAAACTACCCTCATAGCCAAGAAGATAAGAGAAAACAGCACTCACTCTTCGCCACAATGGGAACATACAGCGGGTGGATGGGAAAGTTAAAGAGGAGGAGGGAGCAGGAGTTTTAGGATAAAAATTATTTAACATCCTCCCAGTGTGGGCTGGAAAGGATCGTGGTATGCTTGTTAGTGAAGTTGGCTGGAGTGGAAGGCTGAGAAAGCGTTCAAGGACGCATGTATGTGTGCGCATGTGTGTGTGTGCGTGAGTGTGTTAAGGGTCAGGTCTGAGCAAGTTCACAAAGTTTAGTCAATTCTCCTGCCAACTCTTCTAGGCTTGAGACAAATACAGATAACCTTGGCTTAACCCAACTCCAAGCAAACCTTCCCTTCTCACTCCCACTGTCAATTAGCAACCCTGAATCCAAAGTGCCTAAAAATAAACTATGAAATCACTTCAGTTACAGCCCTAGTAATGCACTTTTCCATAAACTTCTCCCTGTCACTGAAATGCTTCAAATCTCGTTTGTTAAAAACATGATTTGTTAAAAGACAAATAAATGTCTGGGAGGGGTGTTGTGGCTTAACTTCCCAGAAAGTCTTTATTCTTGTAGAACAACTTTTCTATCCCCCCCAGTAAACAAGGTACTCCTGTCTGCAATAGTGTTACTGGCTGCTGCTTTTAAGATAAGCAATGCTAAAATAGCTAGTTGGATTACTTTTCAAACAAGAAAGGCTTCTTGCACAGCAAAACACTGTTATTCAATATACTTATTTCATAATTTCAGAATCCTTTTTTTTTTCTCCCTGTTCCCAGGGAGAAATGAAGAAGAAACATCCCAGGGATGTTCCCAGCTGTGAACATCCATCCTCATGGCAGTCTCCAGTGTCAAGACCACCCAGATTCATCTTCATCTCTCAACCGTCTGCCTCTGCTTCACCAAGATAAAAATCTAGACAGAGTCTTTATTATTATTTTATCCATAACTTGCCTAAACCTTCACCTGCAAAACACTGACTCACTCTGTGTTTAACCACCTGAGGAATGTAAAGGAAGAGAAATTAACTCATGGGCATGGAAACTCAAAAGGCAACAGCATAAACCTGCAAATTAAACAAGGTAAGTCAGACGAACAACAGAAGTTTTTCAAATCCATGAAAACTCAAGTCCTAAAAATAGAAGTCAGAGGAAGCTTGGCTGATCTGTTCCTTTTTGCCATAATGCGTTCTTATTATCAGATGATAGCTAGAAATATTTAATGTATTAATGTCTCATAAACGTCAAATTAATAGCTTTGAATAATGCACAGTCACCACTGAACACACACAGATATAGGCAAGTCTCCTAAGAAAATAAGATATTGGCAGATAGACAACTCTTCCACTTCAGATCTTAATAGAGAGGAAAGCTGATGTAAGCTACAACATTGCAAAATATTCCAAGTCTTGGTAAAAAGCTGGTGGATCACCAAGTCACCACTTAAAACTCATGAAATGAACACTAATACTACAGAATGCTTGATTTTCCTTCATGTCTGTTGCATCAGCCCCCATTGCCAAAGCTGCTTCAGTGACAGATTGCAACATCTCTCGTTTAAGTGTAATCGCATTGGTAAGAGTCACAAAAGATTCCGTCGAATGTTAGGAAACAGGAAGCAAAGACCACTAGCTTTCATTTTGACAATTAGTTCTCTGTGCCTGGAAAAGCCTTCTGCCCAAGAATATTAGCAGATCACATCTTAATGCCTGGCACCTTTCTCAGTGGAGTATGGTAGTGTTGGTAACATACAAAGCTTTTCTGCTGCAAAGGAAGACAACAGTGCTGTTCCACTAAAAGACAGTGTCAGGCAGAAGCCTCTTAAAAAATATGAATTAAAAACCTAAACACGACCCTTCAGATTACAGGCAAACCTTCACCCATCATTTTGACACTTCACACATCAGCATGATAATCTTATCATACCAGAACGAGCATGCTACATTAGCACACTGGAAGTAAACACTTAAACCGTTTTCTTCTAGACCTCTCAAGTCATTGAAATTTAGCAAATATTTACCATGTTTTGGCTGTTCTAGGAGTCAAAATGTTTAAACTTTCACCAAAATAAATTATAATGTAATATCAAAAGGCTAAGTACCTTGACTGCAGGTAATATTTCTATAGGATTATTTCCAGAACTGGTTTTTTTTTCTGACTTTTCATCAAATAGGAAATTTAGTCCTGCAACCCCCACTCCCAATTTGAATAAGAGGGCAGCTGCTCCAGACTGTGATCATACCAGTGCCCATCTTCAGGGGAAAGCCAAACAAAACAAATTCACTGGTGTGAGTCAGGAATTCTCTGTCTTTGTCCTCAGCAATAGAAATGTAATTTTCTTTTGTGCTGTTCAGATTATCATGAGGGATCATCATTTAAAAATCCATTGTAAACCATGTTACACAAGGCAATTACAGTAATAAAGTAGTATAACAAAGTTTACGGTTTACTCACTGCCATCTACACTTAATTTACTTTACAGTAAAACTTAAGGGCTTTGTATCGATGTTGTTTTTGCAAGCAGATAACCAATACATGTTCATTAATTCGTGGTACTTTGGGGAGGGGGTGAGAGGAGGAGGAAGACAGACAAGGCACTGTTCATTGTCATGCTTTTTCAATCAATGTATCTCACCTCTGCAACTCAGTCTTCTGAAGAAAATGGATATGGTTGAAAGTGTTTGGAATAACAATATATTTAAATGACAAATGCTGATTTCTTTTAACGGAAAAGGAACACATTTCTGCCATCATTTTCTCAAGGAAGTAAGTCCTCAGCTGCACTGGGCAAAGCAGGGGTAAGTACTAAGCAAATTCTTTCTTGCAACACAGAATCAGTTGACACAAACATACAACATTATCTAATGCAACCCTAAATCCGAAGCGAATATTCAGAAAAAGGTGAATGTTGTTTTTTTAAATATTTCTCCCCCCCCCCAAAGTTACATACTTGACTCTCCCTCTTTTCTATATGTGCTGTACTTGTATTTGTGATTTTGCATTTTGGGAAGAGAAAATACAATAGAATTCAAAATGATTCTCTGCAATTATCCATTATGATTCCAGGAATAAACAAACATTTTCAACTGATTAGAAAACCTCAGTGAAATCAACTTATCATTTTATTAATTCTTCATTCAGTTTAAGTAAACAAGTAGGCTTCATGGGAGATTAGCTCCAGGGTTTATTCAAGTCACATCTGACATGAATGCTTTAACCAAGCCCATTATGCAGTGATTTTCATGGCCTCCCTCAGAAAAAAAAAAAAAAGGGCAACCTCAAAAGATTTGGGAAAGGCAGACTTTGTGTTTTCACAATCCTGGGAAAAACTTGGGGTTGTCCCACAGTGCAATTAGGGAAAAAAAAAAAAAAACAAACCAAAAGCAACCAACACTCTGCCTCCCAGACTACGCCTGAGCAGAGAGAGCAAGTCCAGATGGCACCCAGATTTGCTGCTATTTCACAGGCCCTAGCTAAGCCCAAAACCGGAAAAAATAAGGCAGGCCTGCTACATACAGATTTCAGCCCTGGGCTACACGCTACTGTAGCTGCTTCTTAGATAGACAGGGTGATCAAAGACTTGTTACAACACAAAAAAACCCAGAACATTTATCACTAAAAGTATTCCTCTACTGAAGAAATTAGTAGCTTGAGAAAGTGGGGAGAAAGCAAATGCACTGTAATTATAAAATCTTAAAGTGAAAAGTAATATTTTCATGAACTGCTTCAATAAGCAGAAAGACAGGTTTTCAGGAATTTTATATTTTTCACCTGAAGTGCTAAGAGCCCAAACAAAAAAAGCACTGTTCTGCAAGTGCAGGAAGAAAATCATTAAGCAGAAGCAGTTGAATTTCCTAATCCAAGCTACCTGACTAGGTAAAGATAAGTCAGCAGGCAAAATGATTAAGTATATTACTTGAAAATATTAACTCTTAAAAAAGACAAAAGAATTTTCAGCAAAGAATTTTACTGAAATTTACTGAATGTCTATAGGTATGGACAGATATAAATGGTAAGATTTATAAGATTTTTAAATCTGTGTAAACTTCCTGCCCAAAACAAGAACAAACTTTGGTAGAAACATTCTTTCAAAGGCATCATCATTTTACCATGTGTTGTCCAGGGCTTATCATAATTACAACACAGTAAAAAGCCTTCTATTACACACAATTTCTATTCCATTTCCTACTTGTCATGAACTTTATGAAAAAAAATTACTGTTCTTATCTTCATTTTCTCTACCGGTTCCAACTTCTTTACAGTCTACCAAAAACTCTGAGAAAATGTATTTTGCTACACTGTTTTAAGGGCTAATTTCTCATAGCAGAAATAGAAACAGTAGTGTGGAAAACTGTGGAAAATCTGTTAAGACAGAGTAGCTTCCTTCCCAGACTACAAATGGTGAAAACAAACAGGAAATAGAGATTAAAATAGGATAGGCAGAAATAAACTTCTTACTCTAGCAGAAAAAATAAGCTTATTTGTAAGCAATGTTTTTCACAAAATACACTTGCTTTCTATGAAAATATTCAATTTTTCTTTCATACATTAAGGAACAATATTTTAACCATAAATCAAAATGTTTGCATTTACAAGTTCATGCTTTTGTCCTTCTAACAAGTCTCAGACTGTTCTTTTTCATGGTTTAGGCTCCATTCTAGTATGGTAGATTCTCATACACACCATTTCCCTTACCAGGGGGATGAAACGCAATGCTTCACTGAAGGTGTAGTCTGACCAGCATCCTAATCTGCAGAGAAAGAGTGAGCTACACTCCTAAGAGGCAAGGCTGCAGCAAGTTGCAAACTTGAGTTTGCAAACATACTGCAGAGCTTAGACAATATACATGACACTACAAACAATGTCAAGTTAGAGACATCTGAATTCTGAAGTCCCCAAGGAAACTTCTTGCAGGACAAACGCACCCTGATACAGAGGGGAACATATGCAGCTGCCCTTCACCTTCTCCTCTTTCAATCATTTCTTTCTTATGATGCCAAGGTGTCACCTTTGGCTTTGTCCTCTGCCTGCCTCCATGCACCCAGGACTCGCTCAAAATTGTGCATGCTTCAGCATCTTCGGTGCCTTGACTTCCCTTTCTATTCATAAAACCAAAACACTCCTCCAGTCCCTCATTATTGTTGCTGAGATGCAAGATAATCTCTTTCCTTCTGGCTGTAACAGAAGCAATCTTATCCCCTGAAATCCATTCAAAATGCAAAAATCATCTTTCTGGATTACTGCCTCAAGCACATTCCCTCTATTTCATCCTGCCAGTCCTCCTGCTGGCTCCCCCTTTTTCTACTACATTAAACACAAATTGCTTGCCTTCATTTTAAGAGTTGTTCTTATAAGATGACAACAGTTCTAAATGCCCTACACATCTACTTAAAACCCAGGTAATGAAGCCTAATAACTACATACAAAATCTCTTACATAAGGAGTAGATAGCACTTGAAGCCTTACACTTTAATAACCAGTACAGTAGTGTACACCTTCTCACAACAAAATTTGTGGCACATGGCTGAGGTACTCTCCTCTTTTTGCAGATTGAGCCTAGTGCATGCTTTTAAAACAGCTGCCCTTCTGAATCATTTTACAGCAGACTGTTGGGAAGTCCTGTGAGAACTTCTTGGTAACCAAAGAGCCCTCAAAAGCCAAGCGCATCCACAGACAACCTCACAAAAATGGCAGGTTGTTGTTTCAAGTCCTTTCTTCCCTCTGAGAGAGTCTCCCCAGGAAAAACTTTCAAATCCTGTGATGCAGTCTCATTTTATCAAACTGGTATAAAGTCAAAGAGGTATTTCGGGCTCCATGAGAAACAGTGACACATTGCACTTTGCTACATGATGGCTCATGGTTTTTCTTCCACAATAAGCAAGGTCTACTGCCAGTAGGTATTAAACCGTTTTTTGCACCATCCCCTAGACGCTCTGCATCTAACGCGCAGAAAGAGGGGAATAAGGGTGCAGAGGGACAATCTGTAATTTCAGTTAATCTCCAAATTAGGAAACTGAGAACAATTTGATTTTCAGGTTCTGCACATCCACCACACCTGCAGTCCAACCCTCTGGCAGGTCAAGCTCCAAGAACACATCAGCTCCCCAAACTTCAGAGCTACCTGACCTGGCTTGAATGGAAAGGATATCACAGTATCACAGAATATGCTGAGTTGGAAGGGACACACAAGGATCATCGAGTCGAACTCCTGGCCTTGCACAGAACCATTCCCAAGAGTCACACCATGTGCCTGAAAGTATCATCCAACTGCTTCTTGAACTCCGGCAGGCTTGGTGCTGGGACTACTTCCCTTGGAAGCCTTTTCTCGTACTCAACCACCCTCTGGGTGAAGAACCTCTTTCTAATATCCAACCTAAACTTCCCCTGACACAACTTCAGGCCATTCCCTCAGGTCCTGTCACTGGTCACCACAGTGATCAGTGTCTGCTCCTCCTCTTCCCCTCATGAGGAAGTTGTAGACTGCAACGAGGTTTCCTCTGTCTTCTCTTCTGCACACTGAACAGACCAAGTGTCCTTAGCTGCTCCTTCTATGGCTTCTCCTCAAGGCCCTTCACCATTTTCATTGTCCTTCTTTGGACATACTCTAATAGCTGAATATCTTTTTTATATTGCAGTGACCAAAACTGCACACAATATTCAAGGTGAGGCCACACCAGTGCAGAGCAGAGCGGGACAATCCCCTCCCTCAACCAGCTGGTGATGCTTTGCCTGATGCCCCCAGGACATGGTTGGCCCTCCTGGCTGCCAGGGCACTGCTGACTCATATTCAACTTGCCATCAACCAGGAACTGCTTTCCAGCATCTCATTCCCCAGTCTGTACGAACATCCAAGGTTGCCCCATCTAAGGTGCAGAATCCGGCACTTTCCCTTGTTGAGCTTCATATGGCTGGTGATTGCCCACTCCTCTCATTTGTCAAGGTCTCTCTGCAGGGCCTTCGAGGGAGTCAACAGCTCCTCCAAGTTTTGTGTCATATGCAAATTTGCTTAGTATCCCCTCCAATCCTGCATCCAAGCCATTTATGAAGATGTTGAAGAGCACAGGGCCTAAGATGGAGCCCTGTTGAACCCCACTAGTGACAGTCACCCCATTCACTATTACCCTCTGTGTTCTACCCATGAGCCAACTACTCACCCACCACATGATGTGTTTATCCAGCTCTGCTGGACATTTTGTCCAGAAGGATCCTGTGAGAGACAATGTTGAAAGCTTTACTGAAATCCAAAAAGATCACATCAACTGGCTTCAACTTGATGGGTTACCTTGTCACAAAAGGAAATCAGGTTTGATTAGCAGAACTTTTCTCTCATGAAGCCATGCTGGCTGTGACCAATGACTGGGTTGTCTTTCAGATGGTTTTCTATATCTCCCAGAATAATCTTCTCCATAACTTTACCAGGCACTGAAGTGAGACTGACAGGTCTGTAGTTTCTGGGGTCCCACTTCTTGCCATTCTTGAAAACTGGGACAACATTCACCAGCTTCCAGTCGGCTGGGACCTCTCCGAGTTCCCAAAACCACCCAAAAATCATTGACAGAGGTTTTGCAATGACAGATCTAAAGAAAGTTGGGGCATGTTCTAACATGGTTTCCACAGATCATTTTGGGAGGTGACATAGTGTCCTTGGAAAAGTCCAACAAGTATAGAAGTTAACATGTACCATTATTAAACGAGCTCAAGAAAATCCCAAGCAAATAACAGTCCTTTATTATGTACATGAAGGAAAGCTGAAAGATAAATAACAAGGGAAGAAGAAATACGCAAGCAAACGTATGAATGTGTAGACTACTCAGCAAAGAAAAGCTTGCACCCAGGAACTGTTTTAAATGTCACACATCTCAACAGCAGATGGTTTCACATGCTGAGACTGTAGCAAAACTTTTCTACACAGAACTTTAGAAAAAGAACTTCTCTTTTGTTAAAGATAGTGGGCAATTGGAATAGTTTACCAAAGATGACTGGAAGATTACTCTTACTGAAGGTTTCTAAGAACAGGTTAGACAATCATCTGTCAGGAATGATACAGGGTTGTTTCCAGCTCAGGATTAGTGAAGGATATGTTAGCCTCTTTTCCATGACCCAATGCAGTCCTTCAAATTTTTGTAAATGTGCACCAAATGCCAAGGAAGTCTTAGACTCCCCAAGATAAAAACAAAATGATAAAAAAGGTTGAACTCACTGGATCAGCATGGCATTTGCATGTCTGCCCAGCCTAAAACACTACAAATCATAATGGGGACTTCGCTACTGTCACGTCCTGCTCTGGTAGAGGAGGTCTCCTCATCTACACCTCTCTGAGACCTGTGGTATATGCCTTGTAACATTCTGCCCTACTAGGATCCAAGATGCTCACAAGGTCAGGCAGGCTGCTTGCTTTGTGCAAAAAGCACAATTACTCTCTTAGAATTCCCCCTGTGCATTTCCTGCCCTTTGGAATAATGGTGTAGGAAACAAGGTACTATCCTGCTACCCCTTCCTGCAAAGTATGTCATGAGATCCAAGTGGTATTGCTACCTCTTCCTTTTAAGTTCTGCACATATTATGCTCTGCAGCCCGATATAAACAAAAGATGACATTCTGTTTTTTTCCAAATGTTTGATCAGAATACACGGTTAGGGAAAATTTAAAAAAGGAACCGAAGTTTTACTTTTAAACCTCCAGGCATGTTCTTCTTGCATCAAGGTTATTGCAAATGACCTTGTACTCAAAATTACCCTTTTCCAATTTATTGCATCCTTGCTCCTAATTTTTGTGTATTACACATTACCCAGGAGCTTTCAGGATTCTTTTGCTCACAGGTGCTACCACGAAACTGCCAACCTGCAAACGTATGTTTCTATCCACAATCTATTTATCAGTTAGAAAAGCCAAAGCCTTTGAATCTGGCAAGAGAAGTGAAGTGAACAAGAAAAGCTACTAGAGAAGTACCAGCAACACAAGGAAAACCAGGGGAAATGTGAAACCTTGACATGAAAGAGCCAAGGGACCTGGTGACAAAGTGTCATGGGTTTAATGGATAAAGCTGAGGTTCTTTTCTGTTCAGATTTGCTTTCTGAAATCTCAGGTCCCTGAGACCAGTGGAAAAGTCTGGAGAAAGGAGGGCTTGCTGTTGGTGGAGAAGAGTTGAGTTAGGATCAGACTTAAACTTCACATACTCGAGTCTTTGGACTAATGGGGTCTGCCCAAAAGTTCTGAAGGAGACAGTCAATGCCATTTTGAGGCTCCTCTCAATAATTCATGAAATGTCACAGCAAACTGCCAGAGTTTCTCAAGGACCATAAGAAAAAATAAATGTCACTTCAAGAAGGGCAAGAAGGAAGATCTGGGTGGCCACAGAACAGCCAGTCCTTACTTCGATCCCTCAGAAGGTAATGAAGTTTTCCAGTAATCGTGGAAAACACTTCAGAAGGACCTCAGCAGGTTGGAGAATGGGGTAACAGGAATCTTACAAAGTTCAAAGGGAAATGACAAATCTGCCCGTGGGCAGAAATAATTCCAGTCACGTCTGTCATATGAGGGAGACCAAGAAAGCTGGGACTGCTCAGTCTAGAAAAAAGACAACTTGGGGAGATCTTATCAGCAACATCTCACTGGTGACGGCAATGTGGGAAGGGTAAGGAGGGTAGGTAAGAAGACTGACAGAAATATCAAAACAATTCTGCCATTGGGGATATCTCCTACTAGAAGTGCAAGAAAAGAAAAAAGCTGTAGAGTTTAGTATGAGAGGGTCTCCCATCAGTAATTAAAGCTGTCAGTTTATGTTTAGTGAAACTAATGTATAATTGCAAGGACTGTAAATAGAAATGTCATATATTAGATTTTATTAGATTTCTTTTTTCTAATCACCTAATATGTGACTTATGAAGACAGCAATTACATTAATATAGCTAAACTGTGTTTTGTATCATCTTATATTGGCCTTTCTCAAAAGAATCTGATTTCCTGATCTCAACATTCCTACAAAACTGACTCCATGGAACCACATACATCAGTAGGAAACTGATTGGAATGATGAAGAAGGAAAGCTGGTTTATGCCAGCATGAAGAATTTCACAGTTTAACATAAGATTACAGATTCAATGTGGTGTAAAGACAGAAAGGAAAAGAGTCAGTCTGCAGAGAATGCCACTAAACTAGTATCTTTTTTTCTGACTCATCTGCCACATGAGCGCAGAATAACCCATATACAGGAATCTTGGGGTGAAGCACAGGGCGTTCATCTCAAGCAGTGGAAAAGAACAGTGTTTCCTACACACATTGTAGAGATATACTGTTCTTTGACAATACGTAAGAGGAGAGAACTTTTTTGTTGATAAACACCTCCTGCTGATTAGAACAAATGCTTTGATAAATCCAGGTGTTTATTTTAGCATCAGGGAGTGACAATCATAACATTCCCTGCTCACTCTCAATCATAACAAATTTTTAAAAACTCCCATGTTTCACTACAAAAGACATTTGTGAGCATTTTCTTTCTATCTATAAGCAAAGACTACACTAAACTCACTGAAATAAATGAAAGCATTTACAATGGTACTCTCCCAGGGATCAACAATGCTCATGGTAAAATCAAGGATCATCTTTTATTTTCTCTCTGACGATAAAAGTGAAATAATACATCTAATTGTGTAAAATGTTACAGAAGAGATGACAACAGATGAGAGAGATAGCTTAGAAAAGCTATCTTAGTCCTTGATGCTTGCCTTTACTTTCCTTAAAATATATTTGATAACATCAGCCAGTCAGCATTGATGCAAAAATGTGTTAAAGGCACAACCGCTATCCTAGTAAATAAATTGTCTGTTGAAAAACCCAAGCAAAGAAAATAAATGTGGTATTAGAAGTTTTATTTTGTTACTTTCTTACACCTTGATTCTTCAGCACTTTCAGAAGTCAAATAGCACAGCATGCAAAAATCGTTTGTAAATAGCAGTTATTATGGGTGTAAAAGTTAGCAGCACTCCTGCTGTGGATTCTGTGGTCCTAAAGTCAGAATAAATAAAATGTATACAAACTAATGCTGCCACTTATTTTACATCTCATGAATCTGACTGAAAGAGGCACCTGGTAAGGAATTAAGACCCCTCCTATCCTTTTCAATCCCTCACCATTGTTCCAAAAAAGGTGCTACAAACAGTAGCTCTGCAGAACCAGTAAGTGCAAGTCAAATGCCAGAATGAGAGCTGGCAGGATCAAAATATAATGGAAAGAAAATATCCTAATCACAGATCTTACTGAATGGCCTCATTTGCATGCATCAATGAAAGTCCCTGGAGTATATAAAAGGCCTTCATTAAAGCCAGAGATGAAATCATAAAGCACATGATTGGATACATTTCTGGTTTATTTCATTTATTAGTTGTGGTGAGGTTTTTTGGTTGGTCAGTTGGGTTTTTTTGCTGGGGGGGGCAATGGGAGGCCACTGTTTTGGATATTTAAGATACGCAGAATATAGGCTGAGCTTATTATTTTTCAATGCCAGCTACCTAGGCAAGTTTCTTTTCCAAGCTGTAAGGCAAGGAAACAAGCCAAGGAAGATGGAAATTCTGAAGATTCCGAACTTGTTGGGTGGTCGTTAAATATTTAGGTGTTGCTTTCCTCCTTCCTAGCCATGACTTCTTTTTTCCATCATTTTACTGGATTTCATTTTTTTCCTACCCAGTGATTTATGAAAAACAACAGCTAGCCAGCAGGAGAAGCAGCAACAGCACGAGTTCCAGGTGTTAGGAAAAACCCCTACATAACTAATTTTCCCTCTGATATATTATCACTTCCCCAAAAATATTATGCTTGAAGATCTATCACATCCGAACATAGTTTTAATTCATGTGTAACATTTTCCTTTGTCTTGAATGAGAATGTCTTTCCCAGAAAATACAGATAGAAGGATTCAAGAATTGACTGTCCTGTGGCAACTAAAAATATATCAAGCTCTGAGTCTGTTGGTGTTGTTTTAAGGCAGGGTCTAGTAAAACAGATGGCATTGGATTTCAAACTCCTTCATCGACTCAGTTCACCAATGAGCTGAACAAGGATTTTTCTATTGTTTTTGACAACCTCCAAGAAGTTACAAAAATTCAAATGTAAAATCATTTTAGAGCCCTTTGGTAGTATTGCCGGTTTTAATGTGTTCATAAAACAGATAATATCATTCTGCAACTTGATTCACAGTGACTATAGCAGCAGCTGAAGTTGGGTTGTTTTTTTGTTGGCTAAATCTTATGCTGAAATCTGAAATTTATACCTGGAATAGGTTTTTTTTCTTCACAGTGGTATACGTTTCTCCAAAACAGGTATTCTGGTATTATGCATATACAATTTATCATTTGTAAAATACCATCTCTTCCAGGAATATGGAGGCATTTTAAATAAAATGACCAACTGCCAAAAGTTGACTGGGGTAGGAAATTTTCATCTCACTCTGAATATGAATCCAGAAAGTAAATCAACAAAGTGCAATTCAAGCAAACAAGATGGGGTACCTGAGGATAACTTGGCACTGCAGTAAATGATGAGCTGGAAAAAGCCATGCCAAGAGATCCCTGAAGCCTCAGAATGCATACTTAAATGGTCCTAAAAGCAGAAAGAGATACATTGAAAGCTTTTTTAAAGTTGCAGCATATATTGAAATGCCAGGGGAAAACATCAGATCTCTTGAAAAATTGAATCCATGTTTGAAGTCTAAGTATTTTCTTTTCTCTGTAGCCAAATAAAGGACCAAAATGTGGTACACAAGATACTTCAAATGTATGTGCAGAGCAAGAACCTCACTTTGCTTCTGCTCTCCTACAAAGAGTCAGGAATTGCCATCTTGCCACGCATGTCTGGGGGCTACATGAACCAAACTCTAGGCCTGCATAGGTATAGTGGGTTTCTGTGGCCGGGTTTGTGTAGTGGGGGGGCTACAGGGGTGGCTTCTGTTAGAAGCTGCTAGAAGCTTCCCCTGTCCCATGGAGCCAATGTCAGCCGACTCCAGGACAGACTTCTTGCCGCTGGCCAAGGCCAAGCCAATCAGGACTGATAGTAATGCCTCTGTGGTAACATATTGAAGAAAAGAGGGTTGTTGCGCAGAAAGAATTCCAGCCAGGGAAGAGCGGAGTGAGAACGTGAGAATAACAGTGCAGACACCAAGGTCAGTGCAGAAGGAGAGGGAGGAGGAGCTCCAGGCACAAAAGCTGTGGTCCCTGCAGCCCATGGTGCAGACCATGGTGGGGCAGCTGTGCCCCTGCAGCCCATGGAGGACCATCGGGATGAGAGACCCACCTGCAGCCCAAGGAGGAGCCCATGCTGGAGCACAAAGGAGGCTGTGACCCCGGGGGAAGTCCAAGATGGAGCAGGATTCTGTCAGAGACCTGCAGCCCGCGGAGAGTGAAGCCCACATTGGAGCAGGTTTTTCCCTGGTAGAACTTGTGGCCCCTGTGGGGGACCCACATTGGTACAGCTCATTCGTGAAGGACTGCACCCCACGGAGAAATGACCCACGGGGCAGCAGCTTGGGAAGAAATGTTGCCCGAGGGATGGACTCATGCTGGAGAGGTCCATCAAGGACTGTCTCCCTTGGGAGGGACCCCATGGGAGCAGGGGAAGGACTCCTCTCTCTGAGCAGCAGCAGAAACAACAACTGACCATAACCCCCATTCCCCACCCCCCTGCAGTGCTGGGAGGAGGAGGGAGAACATGGAAGGAAGTAGGGGTGGAAGGAAGGTGTTTTTAAGACTGTTTTATTTCTCACTCTTTGGCTCTTATCTGGTTAGTAATAAATTTAAGTCTTATCCTGTTAGTAATAAATTTAAGTATTATCCCTACTCTGAGTTTGTTTTGCCCGTGAAGGTAATCAGTAAGTGACCTCTCCCAGCTGTTATCTCAACTCATGAATCCTTACCTGGTTTGGGTGGGTACCTGGTATCTGGCCAGGATCAACCCACTACGATAGGAATAAGGTCGGCTTCCCCATCCTTGCAAAAAGCAGAACAAATACAACTGCCTATGCCCCCCATAATCCACACCTTAAGTGTGCCTGGAAACTTCTGCTCCAACCTGAAAAAATCCATATACACTATTCAAGTGTGCCCTCCACCACAATATTTCCGCAATGTTTCGGTAGATTCTTTTTCCCCTGTCTCTCCAGTAATTTCCAGGTTGGTTTTTTTTTAAATCTATCAGCATCACCAATATATTTTATTGTTAGTGAAAAACTGTAGCTTTCCTCCCCTGCTCTTTTTGAAGAGGTAAAGTTAAAAGAGCATCTCTAGTTTGAATAAAATGCATGAGGCACTGAAGATTAACAGAACAGAAGTCCAGTTTCCAAAATGTGTTGTTGAATGCATTTACATAAGCACTGAGGAACTATATAATTATATCCTTATCACTGGAATTACTGTTTCAAAGAACAGGCAGAACATTCTGCTTTACAGATAAAAAGAGAGAGAGAGAAGAAAACCACCTTCTTCCTTTAGCCTAGCTTCATTTTTGAAGATATTTCATTTGCAACTTTCTCTTGAAGAGTGATCAAGTTGGAGAGATGCTGCTGGCAGCAGCTCTGAAAGAATGAAGAACATAAACAAACAGCGTATCTTTTTTTTAATCCTAACACTTTAAAATTGAAGGAATTAAGATTCCACTATTTCCCCTCTGGATCTAAGCAAGGATACTCTGAGGGAAGAATGAAATGAGATAGCTCATTTAATACCTTAAGTGTTCTGCATATAAGAGATTGCTTTCTGCATTCTTGAAGGAAAAAAATCTCTGAAGGACAGGAGCTGGCAGAATAAGTTAACAGTATCCAATACAGTAAAAATCAAGTGTATGCAATACATGACCACACTGCACCTTCAAGACATCAATGTACAATGCTTCACAGTAACCAGAGAGTTTATGCCTTAGTCTTTCCTATGCCTTACCCACCCCTATGGAACCTCTGACCACCTCAACCCCCATTAAGGAAACCCTGCCATTGCCATCACAAAGAGGGGGTGGCAGAGGCACAGAAAGGACACTCTTGCTGAAGGGCAGATTTAAAGGACTTTCATTAAATTTGATGCGATAACCCAAACCAGTGGCAATATTCCTTTCCTCTTTAAAAAAAGGTTATCAGGACTTCATTATATTTTCTTCACCAGCTGAGAAACATTTCAAAACTAAACAAAAACTGCCAAGTGCAGAAAGCAACTACCCTCCTCCGCCCCCAGTAACACAATTGTTTAAGAACAGCACTATACTACAGTGCAATTTTTGACATAAACTTTTTTCCTCATTTTCTACCACACAAAAAGTCTGGAAACTGAGGAGAAAAAATGGGTAGTTTTGTCCTGAAAATAAACAGAAACCCTGTCAGAAAGAAAATCACATAAAACCTTCTTAGACTGATGTACAGGTTGCATATGGCCGAGTGTAGAGGCAGCCACATGCTGAAAATCTGAGTAGGCAGTTTTTCACTGAATAGTCTTTTAAAACATAATAATAATATTGGGCCTGGGGGGTTATGGAGGTGGGAAATCAAATTATGCTTAAGCACTCCAGTCCTAAGCATGACTTTATTCAAAGACAAACTGGGCAGCAATATGTATTTTTAGCTCATAAGTGGGTACTTATATGCCATATGTAACTTTTTACCACAAAGAGTTGTGTCCTAAATATAGGCTTGTGTTCCTGTTCACAGCATAATTGTGGAAATTCATGCTCCAGTCTGAAGCCAAAGGGAAAGCAGCAGCTCCTAGCAGCAATGACTGAGGTTAGAAATCCTCCCCCAAAATCTTATCCAACCTTCTTAAAGACTTGTATTAAGTTTAAACTTGAAGGGTTTTAAGGATCCTTTATTTAGTGCCCAGATTCACTTTAATCACAGCTCATTTGCTTCCCTTGCCAACACTTCCTAAATTCTCTCTCTCTCAGGTCTTTTCTCTTAAGATATCCCTGTGAAGGCTGCCCCTGGTGTGTTTTTCAGGGGAGGAGTGTGTAAAGGAGGCATGGCAGTTGAAACAATTCACAGAACCATAACAGCACCGTAACCGTAACAGATAGGACCTCTCAGAGAAAAAAAAACATAAGCAGCTTTTAACACAAAGGTGGGGCAAGAGTGGATCACTAGGACTGGAATGAGGTTTAGGAGTCTGGCAAATTCAACCCTTCAGAAGAGGAATGGCTGTATTTGGAGCAGAGATAAAGCCAGTGGCAACATCCTGCCTTTTTTTTTATTTTTAATATATATATAAATAAGTAGGCTTAAAATCACTTGGTAGAGAGGGGAAACAAATAAAAGAACTGGCTTAAGGGTTAGACCACCAACATCAATGAAAGAAAATATGTCCACTTGTCTACAATTTCCTTTCAGTTGTCCACACTTTCACATAAAATTTATAAACAATCTTTATTTAACTGCTTGCTTGCAAAGCAATATTCACCTCTTCAGCCACCCGGAGCTGCTACAGTACTGTAGGAAAGCCTTGTGACAAGCTATGAAGTGGTGGGGGGAGAGAGGAGGAGGCAGAAATGGCACAGAGGAGCATGGAATCTCTAGATGTGAAATATTAATGACTATCGTGGCTCCCACCCTAGCCATCCACAAGAGCCCAGCTTTGCAGCCAGCATGACCTTGGGGCCCTCTGTAGTGGCTCAAACTGCACCTGCATGGGATTAAGTATCCTGATAGTGAGTGATAGCCCTGCCAGCTCAGGCTGAAACAGCTTTCACCAGATCAAACAGCCGCAGGAGGAGGAGGAAGAAGAAAAAGCAGCAGAAGGAAGAGCAGAGCAGTGCCTTCCCGCCTGGACAGAATAAGCAGTAATATTGATTTAGGTTGCTAGACTTGTCCAAGGCACCACCTGCAAAAATCTGTACATGAAATTGTCATGTATGTTTGAATCAGTGTTTATTGCGGCTCACCCAATTGTTACAGCCTGATAGAGATGTGTCTAGCCTGTAATGCAGAAATACCCCTCGTGCATTTTGTAATAAAAAATAAAAAATATATGGGCAGAGGAGATCTAACACTAAGAAATTTTCTGAGACATCAGTCAAGCTGCTTGGTTCAAAATTTGCAAATTGAATGATCTGTAATATCTGTAAAATGATAGCATCTAAAATATTCCTGAGCAGACACATGAGTTGATATACCCATGACTTTTTTAGTCTCCTGGAAATACAGCTCCTGCAAGTATGCAAGAGGTTACCGCATCAGTTGAAGAATCAGTTTTAGTCAATTGAGGGAGATGGATTACAGTAAGGAGTTTTTATTAAAAAGAAATGGAAGAAAAATATTGCAATAATCATTTTGAAGTGTTTCCATTTTTACAAGCAAATTCATTTTATTAAAGGATTTGTTCAAAAATAGTGTTTCCAAACTTCCAGAAAAAAAACCAAACAACATTACTGCTAGATTAGAGTGTGAGCCTTAGAATGTGAGAAAGTCCAACTAATCCGACACTTCAAGAGATTTTCTTTTTTGTTGTTGTTTTTCCCTTCCAATCCTTTATTAAGAGCAGACTATCAGTTATTAGAATTTCTATTTCCAGTCAAAAGTGTTAGAAATATTGACTGATTTGACACACATGTCATGGAATGCTTGTATGTTTAACAAAATAACCTTGAAATGCATTCATAATTTTACAATTCAGCACTGAGTAGAAAAACATTGTAGTACTTACGTACTGACCTAGATTTAAGAGGAACAGGTGGATGGAAACCTGAATATTTCCACAAAGCTACCTTTTATTCCACTCATTACATCTCTCCATTCTCCCAAATACACACTCCTCTTCTCTAAACTTACAGTCATAGCAGGTGAGGCTTAAAAGCTAGCTTAGATCTCCCACCTATTTTATTAGATAAATTCAGATAAATTCAGATATTAGTTAATATACTAATATATTAATATATTAATAATAGTTAGATATTATTAGATAAAATCAAATAAAAGTCAACTGCTTACATACAAATGTTAAGAGAAAAAAGCAAAGAGGGAGGGCACAGGAACACATTTAAGTATGGTGAGACTAAACATTGACTGACTCAAGAAAAGGCCTAGATGCCTTCCATCACCTAAGAAGCGCAATAACACCTTAAAAATGTGCTGCTATAAAGTGGAATTTATACAAACAAATAAAGGGAGCAGATCTGTTCATTTGCTGAGTGACATACTGATCACTGCTGAATGACATCAGCATGACATCAGCAGCAGCCAATCACAGTGTTCCGCATGTATCTAGTGTTCTTGCACTATTCCATATTTATGGATAAACACCAGGAGGGTGTTAACCCTAAGCAGTGTTTTTCTTCCTTGTCATATTCTAAATAAAGCAGCTGCTTCCATTCAGCATGAAACCTGAGCAAAAAAAAAAAAAAAAAAGAAAAAGAAAATAAATTAAAAAATAGCAGCCTCTCATCTCAGTTCTCTTACAAATCCAGAAACAATACATGGAAAGCGGGGGAGACCAGCTGGACTTACGTGACACTGCTTCCTGAAAGTCTGTAGGCAGTCCAGAGCTTCAGCTCAGCTCTTTCTTGGCTAGGAGATGCAGACACAAGAGAAAAAAGCATGTAGGGTCAAACATTGGGTCAAGGCTTTTGTTGTCACTGAAGAAACAAATGCAATTGTTATTTCCATCTGAGGCATTTTAAACTGTCTGAACTACTGAAGTACTGTTCCTCTTCCTCCAACATCTCTGCTTCCTCTGACATCTTCTTTTGCAGGGCAAAAGCTTTTATAAGGCAAGAAGTGAAGCCTGCTTCTCACTGACATAGCACACAGTCTCAGGCAGGTGCAGCAAGAACAGTTCTGGCAGATCACATAAGGCTATGGCTCCCAACAACACCAGCACCCAGGCTTTCACAGCTGGCCCCAGGGTCACAGCAAAGGGCAGGCAATCTCCACATGTGGAGTTGTCAGAGTCTTCATGCTCCCAAGCTGGGTGTCACTGAACGTTGGATCTTCAGCAACTTGCTGTTTTGGCAAAGCCATCAGCGTAGCAGGGGTGATGTGGAGATTTTCCCTCACAGATCAGCAGTAGTACTCCTTGCAAAAGGAAAATTTGTGAAGCTTCTCATGGCACCAAGCAAAGCCAAAACCATCTTGCCACTACCCTTTCCCATAAATATGTTTTAGCCCATGAACTGACCACTCAAGGGCATATATGTGAAGACATGCCTCGGCATGCACACACACAATCTCTAGGCATACATGTGAAGACATGTGCCTCGGCATGCACACACACTCTCTAGGCATACACAAGTCTAACAACACATTCTTTTTTCAACTTGCAAACCTTCATCACAAGAGCAGGGTTTCTGAGGAAAAAGCCTTAGCTGGAAGCAAACATGAGGCCAAGTTCAGGACACTGGCTTTGAGGTGAACCAGCACCTCTCAGACTCATGTCCCATTTTCACCAACAACCTTAGCAAATTTACAAATGAAAAAACGAATGGCCAAAGCTAACTTCAACTATATCTGATACAGGTACTTTGAAACATTTTGAAACATACTACTTCTCCATTCGTGCAAAATCCATGTATAAGCATTCTGATTATGTTAGGCACCACCTCATAATTAACATGGCTCAAATGAGCAGAGGGTGCCATATAAATATAAAACTAATGAGCTTAAAAGGCAGAACATATAATGCAAAAACACAGTTTTTATTGGCCAGTACTTTATTCCTTGCCACTTAATCAAACCCAGCTCATTTTACTTTTACTATATTGCTCAGAGCAAAAGCCTAGTGAGCTCGCTCTGCCATGTAGCTCCTTTTTGTTCAGCTATGTCTATTCCCCAGCTATGATAATACATATATTCATTACATGTAAATAGCACTGCATTATAACCAAATACAACCGCACAGCATCATGTTATAATTAAAATATATATTAGTGCCAAAGATGTAATTGCATTCTTTCCTCCAGGACATTCTCTGCTAGTACAGGAGCCCACATTACAGCCCATCAAGATAGCTTTATTGCTGCAGGAAGGGAAATTCCAGTCTCTTACAGGGCTTTCTCTTTATGTCCTTTGTGGGAACTGTTCACGGTTAAAGGTACAGAAAGTGTACCTAACTGTGTCCATAGCTCAGACAGCCACTCAGCACAATACACAGAGCACTACAAAATAAATTGGAATAATTTTGCAAAAGAAGCTAGAGGGGGGGGAAACAGAAAAATGCACATCAGGTGTTAGCCCTACAGTTACAGTCAAAACCCCATGAGGGAGATTTTAGATACCATGGAAATTTGCTGCAAGAAGGGAATTTGTTTCTAACAGCACATTGAAATACTGTAAAATCCTGCTTTCCATCCCCCCTCTGCTTCCAAAGGATATAGCTACTTTCTCAGAAGTCAGCAGCTCATCTCCAGGAGGATGCATTACCAACAAGGTCGACTCATACAGGGAGGAGCTAAACCTGAACAGTTAAGATGTTTTATAAAATCAATTAAAGAAGGTTATCTAGAGATACTATTTTCAGAACACTTACAGAGTTTCTCTGTCCAGTCTTGTTCTCCATATCCAAAAATCTAAAATCAAACTATGAAAATGCAAAAAACTGGTTTGCTTGTCATTAAGCATTATTGGCTATTAATTATCCAGCTTCTGTGTTTTTCTAAAAGGGGAAAAAATACTTTTAGCAATCAGAACTGTATTTAATGTGCATTTACAGCTAAAAACAGTTTAAAAGCCAATGGCTTTTACCCCAATGTTTTATAATTCTTCATATTTTATACTACCTTACAAATACTGGTATATAAAGTCTCAAGATATTCTTCACACAGGAGCTATCATTGTGTCCCAGCCGAAAATTTTCTTATGAAACCATCTACAAATACCACTATCTGAAAGGTGAATAGCAAGAACATTGTAGCTATAACTTTTATAGGGGAACAGAAAGATAAGACCTTAGAACAAGGAAAAATACATAATTATCATTCCCCACCTTTCTCATTAGAACAACTTCCACCAGAAAGGTAGAGTCCTGCACCCATCCCTCTAACTTACATCCCTTCGACAGTTGTTGAAACATTCACAAATCACAAATAACATTTGTGAATTTAGTAAGTAAACTAAGTAAACTTAGGCTAGAACATTTGGACTACCATTTTCTAAGGATGAAATAAACTTCACTAGCTGAAAGACAGGGCTTCTGGCTAATACAATAATTACATAAGTCAACCCCCAATTAAAAAGATATGTTTTCCCTGACTTGGGTAGCATTTTTTTTCTTGTATTTTGATAGAGGGTTTTTTTGCTGTTTTGTTTGGTTTTATTTGTTTCTTCTTGTTGTTTGTTTTTGCAGGGGTATTTTTTTTGAGAGAGAGGGGGAGTGCCTGCGCTATAGTTCTCAGAACCTGCAGAAACTGGCAAAATATTAAAAGAGTGACACAGCTTGTGCATTCAAACTTCTCTGTAAACCCTCCAGTAGCCACATTTCATATTATATACTCCAACAGAAAATTCATAGCTAATATTGGTGGAGCAGGGTTTGACAGAAAAGGGTTTTTCAGTCTTTGGATGACCAGAAAACTTCAGCAATACACTAAATATAGACTGTAGACCAGTGACCTGGGCAGAATAATTAGAGAACTGAAACTTCAGGAAGGGTCCAAATTTAAGTAAGGAAATATGTAACAGCTGTACTTCAACTGCACAATAATAAACCTTTTCAATGACAAAGACCCTTTTTGTGCACTTTGCCATTTCCTGAACAAATCTTCAGAAGAGACAGGAAGCCTGGCCATAAGGCTGAGCAGTTCCTCTGACACTGGAAAGAATAAAGAATCGTAGTCATTATTATTTTAAGTTATACTACCAGAGCAGAATCTCAGTTCTTTTATTTATAATGATTCGAACCAGCTTCTATAAATTCTTATTGAAAACGCCTCTGATTTAAATCATGTGATAAAATGAGATTTTGCTGGCAAGCCTGATTTTTCCCCCTCTCACATGCATGCACCCCCCAAAAACACCAACACAGCAAGAGGGGAGTGATCATATCTTCAAACACTTGCTGTGTTGGAGAAGAAAGAAGGAAAAGACTGCTTGAGAGATGTAGTTCTGGGTTATATCATAGACACCCACTCTAAAACAGAAAACAATATGAACAGTAGGAAAGCAATTCCCATTCTTACAAAAATATGTCTGAGGTCATTTAAAAAAGCATTAGTAAATCTTCTCATCCTTTTGCCCCATCATTTTCTAATATTAGCTAGGCCAATCTGAGGGCATGTGTTACAGTATCAGCATTCAGAGACAGGAAAAAAATAAGCAATTTATCCAGCTGTTTATTCATAACTGCTCCCTGAAGGACAGCTACTGAACAAGTGCTGGCAAGCCCCTCTGGAGGCATGCCAGCCACCAAGACCTCTCCAACACGCCACAAGTTCAGTAGCACACGCATACTCTGGCACTGCCTTGCCAGAAACCAGTGACATACACACACGCTCCTCGTGTGGCTCCTCAGCAGGCTGACTGCATGGCAGTCAGATAAGGCACCCAAAAACCAGCAGTGTTGTTTGGCACACACTCCAGAGGAGGGAGGAAGGAATCCTCCAACCGTTCCCTCTGGGCTCAGACAGAGAAGAGCAGGTGCTCCAAACCTTCCCAATCACTCCCCCGCCACCCGGGTGACTCACCAGTCATCTTGCTCACCCTGCCTTCAGCCTGGCAGTGGTGGAATAAGTGAGTTGGTGGCTGGCCCTGATGGTTTTGTGTGACTGGCATTCACACAGATGGCTTCTGACAAGAGTAAGCACTAGATCTTCATCCTATAAGCCCCTTTCCACCAAAAAAGCTACCAAAAGGCCAAGCGTCAAATCATTGACAGAATCACTTCTAGTATGGTTTGTTCTCATAAGCAGAAGTCATCTTCAGACTGAAAATACAAATTTGCTGTTGTTTGTTAACTGCTAGAATTCAATGCCATAAGAGGAAACCCAGGCAATTCTGCTGGTCAGTTTTCCTCCTTGTACCTATTGAAACCAACACGTTGTATATGTAATCAACTGTTACATGTGTTGGGTGTCAAATATTTGACCCTTTAAACTTCAAAGATTGTGCATTATATAGTATATCTTTAAAGGCTAATTACTATGACAGATCAAAACACATTTGTCACCAAATACTTTTTTTCCTAAATCTCTTTTCTTCCCAATACTTTTTCTGTTCACATTCTTTGTTTCACATGTGGCATCAGAACTGGCGAGATATGCAAGACAATCCACACAGATAGAGCTTAGTCAAGAACAGCTACATGTGTAATTCCTAAACACAGCAGCAGTGTGAATTCTGCCATCTACTTTTGGAAGGAGGAAGGGTTATCTTCCCATTAAGGCCTCCCTGCAAGGACAACAAGAAAAGGTGCCAATTAATATCAAGTACTCTGGCAGCTGGCAGTGCAGATAGATAATTGCCCGTGGGCAATTCCACAGGAGAAATTTGCCCCACATCAGGTAGTTGCTTGGGTGATCTAAATTACCTCATTAAGAACAGGATCCTGCTTGTCTCAACTTCATCTGCCCAGAAATGAGGCATCTCCTGGGTGATGACAGATGAGCAAGGCAGTCTGTCTGGTTCAGGTCACCAGCTGAAAACACCTCTTCAGGGAGGGCAGACAGAGATCCTCCTCCTGCCTGCAGCTCCCCCAGGGGCACCTCATCCTTCTTGGTCCAACTGGAGCAGGTTTGAAGCATTCAGCATCCTGCATCCAAAAGCCTGGTCTCTTCAGTCTCCTGATATCTAACAATGTTCTTTCATTTTTCTTAATGCATATGATGTTACACATTCACAAGGCTTAATGTATAAAATTTTTATTTTGCAGCCATAGAGCTGTGAAATAAATGACCTATTGAAATGCATTCCAAGATATATCATGAAAGCGTTATCAAGGAGGTGTTTTGTTTTCTTAATTTTTTATTTTGTCCATTCAGTCTCCTATTCCAAAATACCTGAAGTATAAGTCCACACTGAAAACTGAGACATAAGTAGTTTTTTGATAGCAGTAGTGCTGCCTTTCTAATCATTAGCCTAATGGTTTTCATTGCATTCCTTTGGCTTAAAGTTATTTTTAAGGGAAGGGGGGGAGTTTGCTCCAGGCTTAGTCCTTGTATGCCAAATTTCAGTCAGCAGTGAATTTTAATGGCAGAGTTATAAACCCTTGAAAGCCAAAATTTATAATGGAAATGCTGACACAGGAACAGCTATAACTAACAGCACAGGTGACACTCCTTTAATATATTGATTCTCTGCTGTTGAACTATTCCCAGAGGCTTAAGATTTTGTGCATGTAGAAGTCCAAAAAAAAAGATTTCTGTAATTATACTCACTCAGGTTTGCAGTCAAAGACTATACATATGTGCAGTCACTTTGTTAAGAACCTGAAGTACCTGATCAGTAGGATGCCTCAGTTTTGGGTGTTTTTTTCGGGTTGATTTTTTTAGCAGGTTTACTATTTTGGAAAAGTACAGTGAAGAGGAGGACCTAACCAAGGCATATGAGGAGAGAAGGACACAAAGAAGAATGAATATACAGCATGAAGAATGTAAGACGTAGCAGGTGAAGAGAAACAAGGAAAATAAAAATGGATTTTAAGAGAGGAAGGAACTGTGGCTCTGAGCAGGAAGAGGAAAAGAAAATCCATGTTAATGAAAGAACAGAAAAAGTGCACAAGGGAACCAGAGCACTCCTGGGAGACAGCAGAGCAAGCAGATAAAACCACAGAAATAGAAAAGAGAAGGAAGAAAAAGTATTTTTAATACAAATCAAACAAAATCATTGCTTAGATAAAAATGAGAGGACAGGCAGCATAAATAGCAAAGAATAAGACTCATAAAAGCCTGCTTTGGTTTTGCTGGGTTGTTGTTTTTTAGAGGTTTTTTTTTACTGTATCCTTCTTCATACATTCAATTGTAGTCTGTTTCTTTGGCAAAAGTCCAAAAATTCTGTCAATGACAGGAAAGAGGTGACCAAAACATTTCACACTTTCAGCTGAAATCAAACAGCTGCTTGTTTGGGGGTAAATCCTGACATTAAAAAAGTACGTTTTTGATCTGCCTGTCTCAATTGCAAGGAAATATTGCTTGCATTTCAGATTCCATGTTAATAAATGTCACTGCCATCCAAAATGACCATTTAAATGATGCTAGGGTGCTTTCAAAGCAAGATGGAGAGATTTACAAATAATCAAAACATTCTGCATAAATCATTTCTGAACATATGCTCACAAAAAATACAGCATATGAAACTGAAGCTCCAGATGCTTTCAGGTAAGCATAGTATTTTATGCAGCACAGGAAGAGGGATTTTTTTATTTTATTTTGTTTCTAATAAACAGCATATGGACAAAAGAACCACACATACATTGGAATTAGGAGGGGGAAAAAACCCCAACAGTATGATCTGAAGGAATCCAGACCAGGGACATGGCTTCAAAGGTCAGCACAAAGCAATCTCCTTCTGCAACATTATGAGGCCTTGAAAACTTCACAAAGCCAAAACTGGATCCCGAGGTTCTCCTGGATGCTCCACATTCACTGCTATTTTTATACATCACCTGGAATTACAGAAGCACTATACTTCAAGCAGAAGCCTTTTCTCTTCCATAAGTTAATGAGACATTATTTTAAGAAATGGAAAAATGTCCCTTCCCTCCCCTCCTCCCCAGCCACTGCATTTTCTTTAAGGACATGTTATTCTGAAGTTAATAGCTCTGACAGTCTGCCAGGCCAAACAGTCATAAGCAGCAGTAATTCTTGAGCAGCTCTGAAGCTCAGTCTTAAATACCACTGGAGTCCTGCATGCTGAGCTTTCCCTCCCAGTCAGGCTTATCCCGTGCTCTTGCCACTATTACCCTTCTGCTTAAGAGCAAAGGGCTGCAGGGTAGAGGGTCAGGCAGTAAGTATGTAAAGCCTGAACTAAGTTTTCGGTAAATACTGATGAATGGCTATGCTATTTCCTCTTTTAAAAACAAAACACTGGTACGTTTTGAGTGCACTGGGCATACTGCATGACAGGAAAATGGTCTTACTTAATCACTGGAAAAAAAAAAATGGCATGCAGGTTTCTGCTGGTGTGCTACTGTAACATTTGGCACAATCTCATTGGAAGGATTGTGTCATGCTGACAGATTAATGAGCTCTAAGAGAAGTGAACAGATAAATACAGAATACACGAGCGACCTGCACTGACAGAGTTACTGCAAGTAAAGGCTGCGTGTCTCGCCTGTGTTTGTCTGTGCTCAGCAGACTCAACAGATGAGAAAACGTAAATGGAACAAAGCCAGAATATACCTTTACAGACAGAGATGATAATTTTATAAAAATTATTCTTCCCCCACCAATTAAACAGGTTTCATATATACTGAGAAAGAAAGAAATTCCCAAAACACAAGGAAAAAAACAAAACTGACCTAATAAATGATATAATGGAAAGATAAATCCTCTATTTCCCTTCTTTCCATTCCTTAAACAATACTTTTTTGACTTAACAGCACTTTCTATCACTTTAGGTTAGTGATTTAATCTATCAAATTATTGTAACATACATTTTCTTTTCTAAATGAAACTAAAAAAAAGTTAGTTTAAGCTTCTTATGTACGTTTAACCATTTAATTGCTTTCTAACACTTTGCCTATGTAATAAATAAAGCACTGAATTAAGCAGAGTAAATATGAAATACCAGTTCCAATAGGATGCTTTGTGTTTATGATCCATTTCTGAATTGTGTTATTTGACCAAAGATAGGCTATTCTACAACCAAATAAGGAAATCTGTAGTTTACAAAACTTAGTAAAGTAATTAAAACCAGGAGAACAATTTGACGTTCTTCTGACTACACTAGAAAATTGAGGCAAACAATCAGGCTTAAGATTTTCTATAACAAAATAACAAATAAAAATAAAATGAAGTATTTCAGAAAGAATGAGAAAGAAAATTTCAATTCCCATATCTAACTATTCCGAGGCAACAAGGCCCAATAGCACAAATCTCGCACTTAGCTTAAAAAATGTGAAAAGGAAGGACTGCTTCTTATTTCAGTCAAGCCTGTTTGCTCATCCCTATATCGATATTTTCTAAGTTTTTTTGGGGGAAAAAAAATTAAAATGGAATGAAAAAAAATGTACTCATAAAGCGTTGGCATTTCCATGATTTTCCAAACATGCAGTGCAGCTGTGATTTGTTTGTGTTCTTTTCTTTCAGGACAGCTAACAAGTTTCAGAATATTGTATCCCTGTGAGCAAATGCTGAAGACAGTCACAGCTGAGCCCAGGCAGTACCAATGCAAAAGACCCATTTGGTTATTCCCTTGACGCTGCTCATCCTTGCTCCCGGCAGCTGCCCACCCAACAGCAGGCTGAATATAATGCTGCTCTGAACTTAAAAACACTGGATTGGGTTTACTGTGCTGAGCTGGGAGCAACTGTGATGAAGGAGAGGTTCCACAGTGGGATTTTCTGGCTGAAAAGAAAGTCTCCCCAGGGGAAAGGAAGGGCTAACAACATCCGAAGTTTGTCATTTTGGTCACCTGAATTTAGCTGTGCTCTGGTCCTGAGCTGACATGAGGCACACAGCAAAGGCAGAGCTTACTGTAATAACAGCACGCAGAAGGCAATAGGAATTATGCCAACCATGATCTTAACTAATATTTATACAAGATAAATGCAGGAAAGCAGCAGTTAGAGACTACTACCACTGAACACCACACTGACACACTATCAACATCTCCCTGCCCTTTCAGGGACATTCTGATCCAAAAATTCAGAATCATTTAGTTTGGAAAAGATGTTTAAGATCATTAAACCAGACTGCCAAGTCCACCACTAAACCATGTCCTAAGTGCGACATCTACACATCTTTTAAATATCTCCATGAAGTTATTTCTAGTAAGGGCTATTATGGGAAGGAAGCTTCCTCAAATCTTGCAACCA
>JAWWLV010000088.1:59907672-59964599 GCA_035041135.1 Platyrinchus mystaceus
CATTGCGCAGGCTTGAAAGGTAAAAACACCTTTCCCAGATCTTCGTTCGCGAAGACTGGCCACTTACTTACTTTACATATCTTTTAAATATCTCCATGAAGTTATTTCTAGTAAGGGCTATTATGGGAAGGAAGCTTCCTCAAATCTTGCAACCATCAGTTTTTTTATCTCCTCTAGCAACAGAGGTATCTGACACTGGTGATCAACCCTAACACCTTTGCATTTGGTGGCTTTAAATGCAAAGGAAATGGAGTAAGTTCAAAGACAAAATTCAAGCAAGGGCAATGGACAATGAAGCAGTTGCGTTAACTTACATAAAGCAGACTTCCACCTCTGCAGAAGGGTAGATAAGCATCTCTATAAGTCAAAATAACAACATACCACCACAGCCACAAGAGCTCTAAATAGGAGCCTCAACAGTTGTTGTAACTAGGCATTGGTTATTTCTTGGATTATACGGTCAGAAGATTTCTATTTCAGATTTCTTTCTGTTTATAGTCTATGTTCTAAGAGACCATTAACATCAACAAACTATTCTCAGTTTAGGTAGCAGCAGCAACTTCTTTCTTACTAGAAGAATGTCCTGATGATTGAGAAAAGAAAAATTCAAGCAAGATTGCCTCAGCATTTCTTGTGTGCTCGGGAATATGTTTCCATAATAATATTATTATTATGATAAGAGATTGTGATTCTTAAATAAATACATAGAACATTCAACATAAGTATTACCATAAGACATAGCTGATAATCATTGTGAAGTTACCTGCTTTTATTAAAAAAGGCTTGGGGAGGAAGAGGGGTTGTGGTGTGTGTACAGCAAGTGATAATGCAACAATATGTAAACAAAGGTAAAGATAATAACAATATCACAATGAAACCTTCTAGTTTGAGGATCGAGTCATATTTAATAGTAAATATTCCAATATTGCAAGAGATTATTCCATATTTTTCATCATGCTTTCACAGCAATGGCTTTCAAGGTAATGATAGGAGGAGGGAAAAGAAAGAGGAGCCCATTTTGTTTTATTCTATGAGGACACTTTAAGTTCTAAAGCTAAATGAGAAGGTTGCAAGAAATTCATAGTGCATGCTATTAAAGAAAAAAAGTTTAGTATATCACTCAGTGAGATAACATATTTGGCAACTGAAAGTTTAGAGTCTTTCGGCCTAAAAAATGGGAAGGAGTCATCCCCCCTTCCCATTTAAGCAAGGGTATTCCCTGCATACCGGGCATCAAGCCTTGGGGCATTTGTCAACAGTGCAAAGCACTTACAAGTTTATTGGCAACAGTCAAAACTTCTAACCAGCAGATTTTCTTTCTGTGTCTCCTAGTACTTTAAAATTCCTAGTCTCTTCCTTTTTCGGGGAGTGGGGGGGCAGGGGACCACAGTGACTGCAGAGTGTTTATATGGGAGGAGTGTTTGTTTTGTTGGATGATTTTTTTTAATAATATTCAATGATTCCTTTGAGTCCTCTCTAGGCAAAAATTTTTTTCTGGATACTTTCAAATGCAACATGGGGTTTGTTTGTCAGCTTTTGGAGAGAACTGGCTTTAAAATTATTGTCTAGATATATTCTCTTCTCCAATCTGTGCATTGCTGAGGATCCTGCCTGAGGCTGCAGTGGTATTACAATGGCTTTGAGTTTCCAGGGGATAGACTAGGGCAATCTATTAAGGATGTGGGCATTAGAGTAAGAAAAGGCAGGTGACTTTTTTTGCTATTAGACCTAGCAACTCGTTTTAAGTCAAAAATGTGTTTGACAGCCAGAGAGTGATTTTAACATGTTTTCCTACTGTCACTGTCTATCTTTCCCAAATAACATCTTTCCAAGTAACACAGACTTCCAGATTTCTAAATCTCCATCATCTAGTAAAAGTGAACTCAATGTTCCCAAGATACAGTAGAAAAATTGAGGCATGCATCCAGTATTTCCTTGGTTTCATAATTAAACAAACTCTGTAAAGTAAATCAGTGGTCTCTATGGACCAAGTATCTTCAGAAAACAAGGGAAAGAACTACCAGCAAACCCACTGAACCTTCTGTATTTTTCAGAGCAGTCTCCTCTTTGTTTTGTGGACCACAAGAGAAAAGTTTGCTGTCACTTACATTCAGACAAACAACAGTAAAAAGAAGCCAAGTTTAGGCCACTGTGGCAGACAGTATCTGGTGACAGCGTGACTGCATTTTGACTAATGCTTTTGAAGACCCAGCAGAGCAGTGATTGCCTGCTATCATAGTGATGTTACCTGCAACTACTAAAATACTGAGAAAGTACAACTCAAACCAATTCATCCTTGTCACTTTGTTCCTACTGTAACAGATATATCACAAGTCAAAAGAAGCATCAAGGGACAGCACTGCCACATGATCAGGATTTTACCAGAAGTATCCCAGTATTTTGAGGGAGTTCCTCACATACTTAAACAGCTAGCTTGGCAAACATATGAAGTAATTAAATGAGGAACTCAGCTTTACAGAGCCTGCTATTTGTGGAGGAGAGTTCTTAAATGAAGACTTCTGGCACCACATCACTGATTGATTGAGCAAAGTTTTGCAGAAGGCATTTAAAATGTGATTCTCCCATCAGGAGCATTGCCCATACACAAAATGGACCAAATCCTCTTCAGAGAGAATCCTCAAACCAGTTGTGCAGCCACTCCTCTGACAAAACTCAACACCATATAGTCTCAGTTCCTGCTCACAGCAAGAGGATAAGCTGTTTGCGAAGAGCTGATTATTCTTGTGCAGGGGAGAAAATACAATGAAATGGAAGAGAGGTCAGTTCGTCATTACACATCCCTACATTAAGATATATTAAAATAAGATGAGAAAACCACTACAGTGACCACTTGCTATCATTCCCTAACCTTGTATATTGTTACTGCCATCCATTTCTGGGTTTGAGAGGATTCATTTTTGCCAGTTTTCAATTTCAGCCAGTGTGCCAACTTTCATAAACTATTCAATTAAAATGATATTTCAAGTAACATTTCACAAGAAAATATTATATGTTACTTCCCTAAAATCAAGTTACACTTCATGAACTTCAGTGTCCTCCTCCTATCAATACAGTAATTTTGACAAAACAGGGCTTTCCAATTTTTCTGACTCAACTTCCACATTTATGTAACTAAACTATTTGAGACCCATGACTCTGTTACCCAGATACAGTTTCTAATTCACATTTCTTTTATTCAGATATGCACAATTTTTATTTTTAAATCTATTACTTTATTTATTTGTGCATGTGTTTACGTATAGACTAAAACTGAGGCTCGCTGAGTGTGGTTGCCCTTCTTCTGCATGTTTGGGAGGGAAGACAACAGGTGACCTTTTCTTCCTGCTTCTCTTGCCCAACTCACTATTTGTTTCACAACTGATTCAATACAGTGACCAGTTGTCTTTGAAATTCATTCAGATAATCTTCCCAAATCCTTTGGATCTAGACAGTTTGAACTTGCTAATTTACACGGCAGCCCTAATTTTTCAAATAGCACTCCTAAAGTCCTTTCTGGGAGGAGCCAGGTCTGCATGACTGCCCGTCTCTCACCTCGAGCCCGCACTCTCTCATCAGGAGCATTTTGAGCTCACTCTTTACTGGCACTTGACACCGTCAGCCATTGGACAGTACAGAATATGTGAACTAACTATGCAAGCCCACACAAGGACCCTTTCTCATTTGGAATAACATAATCAGTGAAAGAACACTGGCTACCTTCAAGCACATAATTTTTCTTGTTTACAAGCAGTAAGGTCTAGAATAGATTGAGAAGGACTACATTCCGTGCCTACTGTGTGAGCTTCAGAAAAAAAATACTCTGGACAAAAACATTACATTTTGATGAGTGGTTTACATATCTGCACTATGAACAGCTTATTGCATAATAAAGCACTTACATTAAAATCAAGAGTGTTGGTTTTTTATGTTAAGTGATCCACCAGCAGCTGCTGCACATATACAGAGAACATGTGGTTCTGCAAAACACATCCTGCAACAGACTAACCAAACAGCTCGAAAGGGAAGTTTTCAGTTATTCTACTTCAACTACATCATTTCTACTGGAAGGATATTGCAATCTGCAGATTAACCATGAATTAAATTTATATTAAAAATAATATCCTGCATTTTACTTGCTAAATTAAAACAGATGTAATTAAAGCCTTTGAAACTAATTTTGGCTATTGCTTCATTTATATCTACAGCTAAAGCAGACATTTTCTCAGGCATTTGTGCCAAATTTGGCTAATTTTTCTGCTCTGTGCTTTAATTACTGTATATGCTTTCCTGTTGCAGTTAAGAATATCCATTACACACTTGAACAGCCGATGTTATGAGAAAGTGTGTGTTTTTTTTAAGCCTAGTGGTATTTCAAATCATTATGTGATAATGGCAAAGCTCACAGCTCACAGATGCTTCTGCTGCATAGCGGTATAGACAGTCTGTAGACACACACGCACACACCATGACCCACATCTGACCTTGACTGCAGCAATGCACAGCACATCCAGAGCAACCTTACAGATGTAAGAGAAGCTACACAGCACCATGCTCAATGTTATTCTTAAATATCACTGCAATTCTCCTGCTATGGCACCTACATTAAAGCCAACTTCAATAAACATTTTTCTTCGCAAGAAGACTCATTTGTTTGGAGTTAGATTCCTTGCATCCCCATCCCTCCTGTGAAAACACACAAAAGGCATTCCAGCCAAGAACCCAGTTCATACAACATTGCCCTGTACCAGCATCCCCAGAGAATCCCAGGCTCCTAATGTATGGGTTGAATTTCAGAGACTTAATAAAAACTATTCCTTAAGTTCAAGAATCCATGTCAGGCAACAAGGTTTGGAGATCATCCCTTCTAGTGCAAGTTTTAGGTTTCCAGTCCACTTGTAAAGTTAAACATGGGGAATTTCAAGTGCACAAAAATGTAAACTGCTGCAATTCAGTCCTTGCTTTGCTTGGCTTAACTGCTGAGTTACCTCCCCAGGCAGCCAGCTACAAGCTGTTAGTGGAATTGGAGTTTTAGGTAATTGCATTTACTGAGATCTCCCTGCAAAACCAGCCTTTTCCTTCTTGGCTTTGTAGACCAAACCACATGATGAAGTCACCTCTAAATGTGTGTATCAGATACTACAGCTATGTGTGTAGTTACACATTGTCTATGGTTAACACTGACAGATTAGTGAGCAAGTTCCCCTTGAATTAAACCAATGATGTCTAGACCAACTACTTCAATAAGTCTAAATTTCAAGAAAACGGGAACAGCTGCAAGCAGGAGACGGCAATCACAGCTGTCTTAAAACTTAAGGTAAATTATATGGAAGGATTTGCAGATTAAAAAAAAAATGAAGTGGATTTAAAATAGTGATTTCTGAAAGTTTGAAATATTGAAAATAATAATAAAAGGTATACTTTTTGCATGGCTATAGGTCAGAGTCTCTTCTCCATTGTATACATAAAAATTTTAACTCATTGCAGAGAAATCAACAGAACTATTTGTTACACCTCTGAGGACTGAAAAAGTAAAACTTGGCCAAAAGCATTTTTCTAAGAGGAAAATATGCCTTGCAAATTAACTAGTGAAAATAAGACAACTTATATGTGTAAAATGTTTATGTCCATTCTACCAATATTTACATTATAAATATTCTTTTAATTTCAGTAAAATTCAAAGGAACTATAAGTCATAATGTAAATCATTTCCTTAACACACAGAATATGCAAAAGATCTAATACAGTCTAGTCTTCGTCCTATGAAAGTGTTCAAATTTAGATTGTACAGGGATTTGCGCAACCTTATCTAGTGAAAGATGATGCTGCTCATGGCAGAAAGGTTGGACTAGAAGATCTTTACAGGTCTCTTCTAACCCAAACTATTCTGTGATTCTATGAATAAACAGAAGACTGCATCATTATACTCAGAGTAGATATTACAGTGTTATGAACAGTGTCTACTAAAAAAAACATTTTAGTAGACATGTTAGGGGGATTCTTCAGTAAGAACTGACTAAACAGGGAAATCAGAGAGTGAACTAGAGTGTGAAAGCTACACAAAGCAAGTCTGAAATTATCAGATTTTCCCTAATAAACAAGTCACACACGTTCAACCTACACTAAGCTTTACCATGAAAATCTCTACAGCCCTGCTGTAGGAAGGAAGGACCCATGTCCCCATGTCCTGGAACTGGTTTCACATGCAGGGCCAAGAGCATGGTCTTTATGGTGGCAGTGTTTATTTGTACTGAAATTCAGTGTTTACCCTTACAAAGCAATGAAGCTGGGTAGTTGTCCCCTCTGAACAAACAAAAGCATGTGTGCTATGTTTTGTTCTCCTTTTACAAAGCTTTGACCAAATTATAGATTGCCAAAGCAATAAAACCTCATTTTTGCTCTTTTCATACTCTTGCTCAGAAAGTACCGCATGTGAATCAAAAACTCTCCATTTTGCCTTCCATTTGTGGATTTTTAATTGGTCTTGAGGTAGCATGTACTTGACTTTTTCTTATGACAAAGGCTCTATTGAAATATTCAACATTTAAAACCTGCAACACAGTCCCCAAATTAAATAAGATGAAAGTTTTAAATGAGTGTGCATTTGGAAAGCTCTGAGAAGTCAGCACTCTCCATGTCTGATGCATATTCCCATTTTTATTGTATTCAGTCCATAGAAAAAACACCTACCTTCACTGCAAATTCCTTTTTCTACCAGCTTATCAGTGCACACTCTTGACCACAGTACAAAAAGCAGCATTTACCAACACTCTGCAGGTGAAAAACTATTCCTCTCTATAAATTATACATCTTGGGAACTCAACATTTCTTTCACGCTGAAAAGCTATTCAAGCCTTCCCACATCTGTGGGCTAAGTGGTTTGCTCAAGCCAGGGGGGACGACAATTGCTGATATTTCAAGAAACCTAATCTCTTAATGTTTGGGATCAGACGAAGGGTATAGCCATGAAAGAGACAGCTTGAAACAGGCCTAATCTCCGGCATATCTGAACCTACAGATGGCAGAGACACTGCTCTGCCACCAACATAGATCCGACTGACTGTAGTCTGCCTGCCCAAGGGTGGTCCGACCAGAGTGATTCAATTGCACACAGAAATCTCTCACGCCGATACTTCTGCTCTGGGAAAGAGAAGCAAGGCTGTCTAGGGTGGGTGCCAGCGGGAATGGAGCGTGCAACAGTGGATGACAGCAATGTGAGACTGCAGACAAGACAATATTCTTTCTCCGTCCTGCTTTGATCCTGCCTAAATTCCTATTTCTTGGTCTCCAGACTGCCAGTATCCTTAGGTCTCCCACCTCACTAGTGACTGTGCCTGAAGATTCCCTGACCAGAAAGCCCCGTGCTGCCTTTCACAGTTTACCGTCACAGACAGATTGTTACTTTTTACAGAGACACTGAACACTTTCTCAGCCAAATGCAGCACTTACGAGTGCTGGGTCACAGAGCAGAGGCTCAGCTTTTCCAATCAGTCTGCTCCAGACAGTGCTACGTAAGGGTACGTACCCTTCTCTCTGCTCCAACAGACCAATAATTCACTATCCTCTTTGATTGCTTGCAAAATACAAGTATTTCTACCTCAGCTTAATTTCTCCCCACAAGAGGGTCTACGTGCTAATTGTTACTCCCAAAAAAATTATTTAAATAAACTCCTTTGAATTGCGAGCATCCTCAAACAAGTTTAAATTTCCAAGCTGAATTTCAATTGACTATAAAATAAATCTATATGTACTATAAAATAAATCACCATATGTACTCAGTGTCAAAAACCAATGATATACGATCTCCAACATGGCCTTTCTACAGTGATCCCTGAAATAAGAAAAGAGACTGTTCCGACTGTATACACAGAGCAGCAACGTAACCAGAATTAATCATTTCCAAGGGGACTGAGAAGAGATGCCGTCACGCAGCTGATCTGAGGAGCTCACAGCCAGGAGAGGGCCATCCTCCCTGGAACACAGCACATCTGCAAAGCAGGATGTTTTCCAAGCTAAGAGCTGATGTGTTTTTCTGGCAAGGAAACAGGAGGCATGAGGATTATGGTTACATTTGAGGGCCCTGGGAAGGTGGAGGAGGGAGGTCAGGCACATGGGACGCATCCACACAATTAGAAAGGCACCAAAAAAAAAAAAAAAAAAAAAAAAAAGTGCAATTCTGATCCCTCCTTTAGTAGACCACCAGCAGTGTTCAGCAAGTCATGAATTTACTGTGTGGGCATTGTTTCAACTCTCTCAGGGAGCTTTCTCTGCCTATAGTGTGTTATGTGTCTGGTGTGTCTTTCATTAACTTATAGAGCATGTATATAAGAGGAGGGGGCTGGAGAAGTGAAAAGGCAAGGATAATTACTAAACTGACATTTCAGAAGTTAAACTGAATTTTTCCAAAGTACTCATCACCATAAAGTATTTAATAATAAATTAGTTGAAATTTAAAAACAAAACAAAAGGCAAGTTAAGGCTATCACTCTCCATTTAACTTGATTCAACAGGTTAAAGATCAATATTTAACTACCTCGAGACAGAGAGACTTCTGTTACTAAAGTTTTGAACACCAGAGCCCATTCTGACTAGCAGAATACTTATACCTAGAATTAAAGTGTAGATTACAAAGGAAAAAAACAATGAAAAAACCACTGAAGAGAATGTCAATGTGAAAAAATTAGTTCCGTGCTCCTATTAGAAATCCACCCTAAATGTCCTACAGCTGGCTAAAGAACCAACACCTAGCTGTAACCCCAAAAGAACTCATCCATCCAAGTGTAGAGTTTAGACAGGTTGAGCCAAAATGGTCAAAACCCCCAAACTCTGAACAGCATTCCTGAGCTCCTGCAAGGGACAATCTTGCAGGTGATCAACGTAACTTTGTGACAGGCAATAAAGTTTCTACAGTCCTTCACAAAATCAGAGAGTTGTGCTATTACACAGGAAGTTCAGAGCTAGGGAATTCACTTAAAACATATGTTACAGGGCTGGAGAGCACACTGGGAGCCTCTGCCAGATCAGCTGGCAGTTCTGTTCTCACCCTCTCTCTGCTGCTGCCCTACAGCTTTCAGAGTCAGGCACTTGTCCATACCACTGGAAAGACACAACCATTCAGAAACAAAGATGATTCATGAATGCATGTGAATTCATATTTCCCATGGAACAGAAGAGATCAAGAGAAGCCAATTCTAGAAATGAAAATTTCTTGTATTTTTTTATAGAAACACTCATAGTGATTGTCCTTGGCAGAAAACACAGTCTTTAAGCGAGCCTGTACACAAGCCAACAGGCAAGCACATGACTTTTTTTTTCTTGAATCACATATTATGAGTCAAGAAGTCAAACCCCATAGTTTTTTGTTTAACAACATCACCACCATAATCAGTAGTCTTTACATAAATTAATAAACAGACATAATATCAGCATTAATTTAAAGGAATGCACTTGACAATTTATTTTTACTATTTCCACCCCATGTTTAAATTCCATCCCCTAAGACATTTGTGTTCTAGTTTAAACTACTATAGCCTACAGCTCGAGAAGAGCTGGTCAAAAGTTTATTTAAAATTTTTGTTAAGAAACAGCTTTCTTGAGAGAAGAGCTTCTGAAAACTTCAGCATTTTCAGCTTGAACTGTGAGACAGCAGTTGTGCCCCAGAGGGCTTCTGTTGCATGTCCCAGCATGACACTTGCCTGATTTTCGAGTCCTGTCTCACTAGGATCATGGCAAACAGTGAAAAACAGATCCACTCTTTCATCAAAGACTACTCCTCCGTTCAGCTGATCACCAATCAGCCAAAATGACTGCATGAGATAATTATTTAATGCATGTGCACGATGGAGAGAACGTTTAAGACCTAAAGGTGATAGCCCTCTGAGTGCCCTCTCTCACAGATTCTGGTAAAATTCAAGAAGCACTTTTGATGATTTTCACCACCATTTCTCTAGCAGCTGCACTGCTTGAGCTATTCATGATGTCTGAGTTTTGCAGTAATAGCTGTAATGTATTTTTCTGCTACTTTCTTCTCATTATAAATGAAACACCCAAGCCATATTCACTTAATACCACAGAGAAAAGAGAAACAAAGAAGAATAGAGAAAAAAAGGTCACTGTCAGGCCAAGATTAAGTCTGGAAAATTTCAACTTGAGACAAGACTGTTTCAGGAAGTTATAAGCAACTGAAACAATGAAGGAATTATAATCGAAACACTTCAAGAATTTTAACTATAGCTCTTTCTATGCTAACCAACACTCAGAAACTCAACAGCACTCAGAAATTCTTCTTGACATTAATGATCTGTGCTTTCAAAATCACTCTCAACTCCCTTGAAAAAGCAGAAGAAAGGGATGGTTGGTGTTGGCCATGGCTGAAGCTGATGGAGATCAGCACAGCTCCTTTGCCGTTGGTGACATCAGTGAGTAACAGGAAGAGCAATAAAAAGGAGACAAACCAAAATCCCCTAACTTGTAACAGCTCATCTAGTTTACTTATACGTTGTTTCCACACCTTCCCCCCACCCCCATCACAGAAGTGCCGTGTCTGCTGGCCTCTCACCAGAGCAGCTAATTGAAAGGTGGTCTGTTCTGATGCCTCCTGCCAGGCTGTATTTCTCCAGTTCAAGAAAAATGGATACTCAAATCACAAGTTCAACACTTTTGTTCCCATCTCATCCTAGCACATTCCCCACAGCTCCTTGCCATTCTCCTCACAGGAGGGCCATGCATAGAATGAAGCTTAATCAAAATTATCCCTGTCTCTCCAGAACAGATTTATGATTGTGAACAGACTAAATGCACATTTTTTTTTTCACTGCTCTAAACACAGGATCTAAAAAGACATCCTATAATTTCTGAATTCCTGTTGAAATAACCCTAAATGAACATTTTTCCAAACAGTCCTCTGTGAAAATTCTGCATGCCAACTCAGGCATTTAAGTGTCTACACCTCCTGAAGGAAAAAAACAAAACAAAACAAAAACAAACAAAAAACCAAACAAACAAAATCAAAAACCAAAAGAAAACAAAAAAAAATTTAAATTCACTCCACTTAACTCCAATTAACAAGTATTTGCAAGGGGCCATACACCAAGTGTCTAATACAATGCACTAGAGGCACTGCCACCAGCATCTTCATTTAAGTTCTTTCCACACACTGTGATACTGTGTTTCAGTCAGAAACTAGGTCATAAACTTCTCTATTGGAAAGCGTTTATAGCTGTTTGGACTGGATTATTCTGTTCAAGAGGTTATAATAATAAAGGAAGCTTGCAAGCATACTTTTTCCAAACTCTTGGTATGTCATTGCCAGTTTGAGAAATTGGCTCATTACTTATCCCCTTTGGCTCCTCCACTCTCAATTCCTCGTTTGTTTTGACCCCTTTCTGGACAAATATAAAACTTACTGTTTCGTCTAATTAACAGGAGGGAGAGAGAATATAGAAAATTCTCTCATTTATTCCAGTTCCAGAATTAGTTTTACAAAAACACTGTCAGAGTTTCAAGAAGCATTCAGATGTTAAGAGCCCTGCCAAAGTTTACAATCTAGCTATATCCTGCTACAGAAAAAAAAAAAAAAAAACCTGCTCTGTTTTTACAATTTTATAAAAGTCTCTGGCAAGAAACAGTCCACCTCCACATATTCACATGCATCCAGATGATCTGTGGATAAACCTTATTCTCTTTAGCCTAATCAAATTGTCCAACTCACTTTCTCCGTTACCAAACTCTCTCAACACATTTTTCTCAGCCACTCCTTCCTGTACAGGCAAGCAAAGCAGCAGATTTGCCCTTCTCCCCACCACAACCCTGGTTTGAAGGCTTAAAACAGTGAGCAAACACTTCACCCACAGTTCTAGTATTGGAAAGCTTTTTCATTTGAGGTTTCTTCTTTTTGTTCTCCATTAAATAGCTGCTCATATTGTACAAGTTCAGTGTCCATCAGCCCACCCAGAAGGGATTTGGGGGAAAATCTTTGCCCATTTCCTGGGGGCTTGAGGAACAAGGTTCCAACTTAGTTTCCTCTAAGTGAGAAAGCTGGCTTGGCAGTCCTATACATGCTTTTCCATGAGTCATTAGAATGTGCACAGTGGAGTTGTCTTCAATTGAAATAGCCTTAAACAATATGCTACGTACAACTTGCCTTGTACCTCATAAGGAATATAGATGCAGAAGGGAAAATGAAGGCAGATGGGATAGTTGGTTCTGTAATCAGAAACAGCTATAAAGTCCAATATCTCCACTGTTTTTAACAAAAACAAAAATCAAGAGAAAAAATAAACCAAACTTCTATCCAGCTGTATAAATTCTGTCTCCCAAGTATTCTCTGCCAAGGACAATCAGAATAATTAAATTATTCTCCTTCATCTGGATCTAAGATTTTAGCTAAGAGCTGTTTTTGTTTCTGCTTGCTTCTACAGAATTTTAAATGTCTTTACTCTTGAAAGTGTAGTACTCTGCATCCTGTAGTTAGCACATTCATAGTATCGAATTTTAACTTTTCAGAGAGTCTCACCTTCATCAAAGCCATAGCCTTTTCCAGTTCAGCAATCCTACCACAATAGTTAACGTCATATATATTGTAGAGTGTATTTCTGTGACTCTATCTAAGCAAGTCAGGTAGATTTTTGCAATTCACACTTTCTTCCATAGCCTTGACACATCAGCTGGAATATGCACAGTCAGGTCCTCAGTGCAATGATTTTGCTGCAAAAGCATCACTGAGAAATTCCTCTTTAGTTTTTACTCCACCTCAACCTTCTGTGAACTCAAAAGCAATGTTTTAAGTGTATGAAAGAAAAGTAACAAGAAAAATATAGTTCAGTTCTGATTAATGGTTCTATATTTTAAAATGTTGCTGAGTGTGTGTCCCCAGGATATTTTAAATTTATGATGGTTTCTTCCACACAATCTCAAATTCTTTCAGGAAAAAAATGGCTAGGATGACTGCCTTACAGCTTAGATGACATATCATCTTCTCTATAACTTTCTATAGCTCAAAGAGGTACAGAACATAAAGGCCACACAACATCCAAATTACTATTAAAATCACAGTAAATGAGCTAAAAGAGAAAAGCAAGGCAGGTCTGAGCAGCTGCCTCTAACCTACTCATTAGGAAGACACCAACAATGCCACAGAAGTCCAGCAGTTTCGTTTCACTTTGAGGAGATTTTAGTGTAGCTGGTTGTTAATCCTTCATTAAAGCTTCACACCCATCATCCTTTCCTACCACCCCACCAGAGCAGAAAAGGCTCAGTTCAACTCCTGATTCTTCTGCCATGTCAACCTAGTCCCCAGATGAAACGAAATTAGCAAGTAGGAGGTTCAAAGCTAACTTCAGGGACTACTTGCTCTTTCCCTCACAGCATTCAGCTTGGGAATCCTGAATAGTACAAAGTTGCAGAGCCTAAAAATTCACCTAGGTTCAAAATATAACCTTACAAATTCACAGAAAGAGAAAGCATAGCCAAGGCTACTCAACACAGAAGCCACCACTGACTCGGACATCCTTCACATGCGGACCATGAGAGGCTGATCTGGGAAGCAACCACGTACTCCACTCTCCTCTCTTGGCATCAACTATCAGTCACTCCCTGGGACAGGAGGCTACTTTGCCTTCCTAAAGCTCTAGGTTTAACATGGTTCTTGATCTGACAGATACTGATGTTTTGATGTGTTTGCTATGTTTATGCTCTTAAACCCTGAAAGTTGGAGAATAAAGTAACTCCCGGGTCATTCCTTTGAATATTTTGTGTCCTTGCCTTAAGACACTCCTTTAACACTGTACCTATATTACACATCTGGCTCCAACCTGAACACAGTTCAGTCTTCATCATATTCATCTTCACAATACTCTTACAAAGGAAGAAAAGAAGAGAGCAATTGGAAGCCCAGAGGTACTAAAGCCTGCATGTGTACTAAGACACCCCTTATACATAAGCTCAAGTCTTTGGCTTTAGCTGAAATACACATTCAACAGTAACCACCTTCACTTCAGAGCACTGGATGCTCTACATTACCAGCACAACAAGGTGATCCTTATATGCACAGAAAGCTCAGTGAGGCCCTGGACATACCAGAGTTGTGCAAAAAAATGTACTCTGGACACACTATCTTCTCTACCAGAAATGGAAGGATATTGGTGTATAGGCACTTACTTCCCACTGATATTGAAACTAAAGAATTTGTCCATGTTTTCCCAGAAAGCTTATGAACCAAGACCAACTTTTGCTTGCCTTTGTGCAGGCTTTAACAAGCTTAGGTTAACTTCCATGGGAATCAACAGCTTCACAACTAGAGGCTGAATTGGCACAGCCTTAAAGAACAAGCTACCTAAACTACTCAAGAAATGCTAAAATTATCCTTATATTCAGTCCTACAATTGTAACTGCTAATGTGAAATAAAATCCTTAAGGAAATGTTTTTATACAGTAGCAAGGGTAAGGACTATAATAGCAGCAGGGTCATCTGTTATCAGAGTCACTAAATTTAGGAGAAAAACAAAAAACTTGCCGACACTGATTTAGAGAGAGACATATGTAAACATTCATGTAGACAAGGGATTTATATTTTATAATCAGTGAATTTTAGTGCTGCAACATTAAAGACTGCTACTATTAGAGCTGAACCAAAACAATGTGAGGAAAGTTAATGAACAACCATCCCAAATGACATACATCTGATTTCTTACCTGAAGTATGTTCATCCATCCATCATTACTATTGTCCCAGGATAATGCTTCAGCAACCACATATCAAAAAGGTCTGGTGAAGCCCTGAGTGTTTAAAAAGAAGTATAAGCATGTTACACAATACAAAAGTCACCAAATCCATAGCAAATAGAAAAATAATACTTCATAATTCAGTCTGACACTGCTTTTGCAAGGATTTTTTTTTGTTCCAATTATTCTTTTTTAATGTCATTTTTTTAATTTGGATTTTTTCTATGCATCTAAACTAAATTGTGATACATTTGGCTGAGTCAGAACCAGAACCGCAGGAAACACAATTACTAACAAGACTAATTAAAGATGGAAAATCGACATGACATGTAAAAATAGAAGAATCATAAGAGAAAGAATCATCCATAGTTGTTTTAATGATTTGGCAACTGTGCTCTATCTACATATTCACCTGTTGATATTAATTCACACTATATCTAGAGAAGTTTCTCAGTTCTCACAGAAAAAGAAATAACATTTCCAAATTATGGTTATATTTTACAAAAAGAATGCTAAAGAACGCTAAATGTGAAATATGCCTTTCCTTAACATTCTTCCTTTATTTTCAATTGTAAAGCTCTGTATTTCTTAAGTATCCAGGTATAAAGAATTCTGGACACAGCATTTTTTAGAGCTATGTTTTGACTTTAGACCCACAGCAGAAGTACATTAAAAGGCTCTGCAACTTATATCAGTTAAATGGTATCTCTGCAAAGTCTTCTTTTTCTAAATCAAATAAAAAATAGGAAAAAACGTGCACTGCTAGTGTTACATGCCTCTGCTTGATTAACAGAGTAACGGTGCAGTCAACTAGACAGCAAATTAACCTTTCAGATTTCATGTACTGCAATTAACTCCCATGTCTACCAGCATAGCACTGTAAACTTCATGGACAAAGCATGGTTTCTAGGGCACAGGAAAAGTCCTCCTTCATAAAGGAATGCCAATGGGTCTGTTTTTATGAAGGACACCATACTTTATTGTGAATTACATCTATATCACACATTTTCTCCCTTGGACACATAATAAAATTACCTTCATCAGATCTAAGGCGCAAGATAGGAACATTCTGGTTTCTATTTCTTAGTACAGTTGCTACTCATGGACAGTCCAGCTGCCTACTCCAGTAAATAAGGCCTAGCAAAGCATCACTCAGGATATGGCTATAACTGTGTTTCACTACAACTCATTTATTATGAGACAAAGTTTACAAAATCCACGCACAGATACTTATCTTGTCATCTACAAAATTTTAAATGTTTTATCTAACTTATGTCTTTTCACACTGCCAATTTTACATAACTGTCAAAACGTCTGCAGAACCTTACAACCTACTACATAGCAGAGGGTTTAGTGCAGCTCTATGTTAAGAAATAACTTTAAAAACAGCATGATCAGGTGACATTCTTATTTCATCACGGACTCCTCTCATATTTGCTCTTTTTAGAAATTAAATAGATAAATCAATTTATTTGCTCTCAGATCAAACCAGCCTAAAAAAAAAAAAAAAAAAAAGTCAAGTTGGGCTTCCTCCACTCTCATATTACAGTAGCAGCCACAGCCTGTCGTGGTTAATGAATACCTGCCTTTACATCCACACAACCTGCTCAGCCTTCAGTGAGACAGCACAGACAGAATAGAGAGGAAAGTTTCAAGGGCAATGAGATGCTACCCAGGTGTAGATTAGACTACACAATGTGGTTGAGTACAGACTCTGGGTGAGATGTGAGACAAAGAACCCAGTTCACCTTACCTTTTGGTAGACACCAATTTAACAACATTTTTCAGCAGCAGAATATAGAACATTTAAATTGCTAATGTAAATTAGCTTTATCCAGAATGCATCTTATAAACTTGGTGTGCATTCACTGGGAGCACGGGGGACGGAGAGGAGGGAGAAGACCCTAAGTTACACTTCCCTGTCCATTTTTAAATCCTGTTAATGTGTACTCAACAATAAAAGACCTAACACATAAACATAGACACCTGACAGCTGTACCATTATCTGCGATGGCTTTGGTCTAAAATTTTCACCTTACCGCTCTAAGGTACGGAAAATCCAGTCAGAATATCATACCAACTGTTTCCACAAAACAGTGCTTTTAAACCTCAAGTCTCTTCCAACAGAATCTTTGCAATTTCTGCAAGGGGACTCAAGATCACTGAGGAATGTAGGAAATCCAGAAACACCTCTAAAGCAAAGTTTTGAGTGAAATGCATCAGAAAATATTGTTTCCTTCATAAATGGCATCACTGTATCCTAAAAGAACTAGACTAGGAATTATTTTACAAGTAAAAGATCATTTGTAGGCCAGGGACTAAAGCACTACCATGAACTAGGTCAATCCCATCATTTGTTACTGTTCCAAAAGTACAATAACAGCGGGAAGAGGGGGTCAGGGTGGAATAATCATTTGTTAACAATTTTAATAGTAAGGCTTTATTGGTTTTCCCTATGGATGCTCATAGTTATTATAGTGAAATTAAGTGTTTTTCCTCCAAGTGAACTCTTGTTAATCCTTTTATTTAGGTTCAGAGCTACAGTACATGACCCTGCAAGAACATTCATCTACAGTCACAGCTGGAGCTGCAGACTCACTGGCTTGAAGGAATTAATTTCTTTGCAAGGCGGAAACAACTGAAAAGCCAAAGGCTTATCTACAGGAAAATCTGAATTTCACCAACTCATACAAAGCACAGGGCAAAACAAGAATGTATAATCAGACACCTCATCAAAAAGCAGATGTGAAAAAACTTTGGCACATTAGAGAAATACAATTTAGGGGGGAAAATATTCTAATGGTTTGTCATACCGCATAACAAGCTTTAGGGTCTTAAAAATAAAATATGAATTTTAAAAGCAGATTAAATTTGACTGCAATGAACTGCCACCAAGAGATTCACAGTGCTCAACCCAAGCCACCCAGGCTTTCTATTATCTCATACCTTTGACAGTAAGTTACTCATTTACAAGACTCATCTGAAGCCAGTTATAACATTACCAAGTGAAAAGCTTGTTCTTGCTTCATCTTAGTTGTCAGATTCTCAGTCCATTTTCTCCCTTGTACATAAGTAACATTAAAAATGTACAAATGCTAGGAAGTCAGACTGTTTCACTGGACATAATGGAAAAGCTTGCCACCAACAAAAATATTACAAAGCAGAACCATGGCCATCCGATCACTGAGTGTTGATATTGAAACAGCTCGTGACTAGATAGAACTTAAAGCATGAGTGTCAACCTGCACCTGGAAGTTAAAATAGGGATCTTCTGCTTTTGAGCGTTTTCAAGAAAGCACTTCAAAAGCAATTTTTAAGAGTTTAATAGTTTAATTTTCTCAATATTAAGAAAAAAAAATTTTTAAAAAGAGGTTAAGAAAATTTATAATGCAGTGTTCAGATTTACAGAATATGCTGAGTTGGAACAGACCCACAGTGACCATCGAGTCCAACTCTGGCCCTGCACAGGACCACCAAGAGTCACACCATGTGCTTGAGAGTATCATCCTAACACTTCCTGAACTCTGGCAGGTTTAGTGCTCTGACCACCTCCCAGGGGAGAGAGCCTGTTCCAGTGCCCAGCCACCCTCTGGGTGAAGAAACTTTTTCTAATATCCAGCCTAAACCTCCCCTGACACAATTTCAGGCCATTCCCTGGGGTCAGCACTTCTTACAACAAGCCTGAGAGGAGTATTCACTAGATGCATCACATTGCTCTTTAATACAGAACACATTGAGACATTATTAACTAGATCATGCATATGTACAGTTGGCACCTTTCTAATGATATCAAAGTTTGACCCATTATACTGATCAGAAGTATTTGTATAACCACAAACATTCACAGCAATTTAATTCAAGCATATTGCACTGAAATGTTTACTCATGCTTTTTAAAGCTGAGCACCCCTGACACTTTTGAGACCTTGATATCTTGAATTTTTCAAATCATTGCTTTCCTAATCAAGGAATAAAGAGACATAAAAGCTCCATTAAATGAATATAATTTAGAAGCATATATTTTTTCAAGGAGAACCTAAGCACAGAAAAGCCAGAGTACTTTCAATCGTTGCCCACATTTTAATTTAAGTATTCAACTTGGTTGCATTTTTGAGACATCTCCATCACATTCCATACGAAAAAATATTACAGTCACACTGGAACTCTTAACAAGGCTCTATCTGAAACAGCATCAACAGCTCTTTACTAGAATTGTTACATAAGTAGCAACTGTCAATTAAAAAAAAAAAAGAAAGCCAAATAATTTCAACTAATCTCATTTACATATAGGATTTTTATCCATATTAAGTGAAATTAAATCATACCAATAATGGAGCATTCTCACTACACATTTACTTGATCCTACCAGTCCCTTTAACACAGCTGCCCTTAACAGTGTGTTCTCAAAGATACGTAACTTAGATGATTCAGGTCAAACTTCACTGCTTAAAGTTGTCACATTGGCGCAGGGCATCCACTAAGGAATCCACATGCAGGAAAGAGCAAGTGCTGTTCAGCCTTTGCAGGTTTCCCTGATGCTCTCTTTGGATGAAGAGGACAAGATTTCAACAGGAAAGGCCAAAGGGAGCACAGAGCTCCCCCACAGTAGTGCTGGAGAGGGGGCTGGAGCTGCCAAAGTTACACAGATCCTTCCTCCCACTTCACAGTAAGGTTTCTTTTAAGTACTACTTGGTAAACAGTTTTTCCCTTAAAAGTTATCTATCAATATAAATTCATATTACACTAACATTTTTATGTATATTGCAATCATCAACCGATAAAGAATGATGCAATGATTGTGTTCTGAAGTTTTTCCTCTTCTAGTGTTCCTTAATAGTGCTAATTCCCCAGAAGGAACAAATTCCCTCAGCAGGAGCTACCAGGTTACACAGATTATAGTGGCCTTTGAAGATGAGCTCTGCCGACAGCACTCACAAGTTAATAAGGACGAGAGCAATGAAACCAGAGCTTCACACAGAAATGTGAAGGATCCCGAGCAGTAGCCTGGCTGACCTAGTGGCATCACATTGCCAAGCAGTCAGAAAACTCAATCTTTGTTTCTTTCCAAAGTACCAAAATAAGAGTCTTCAAATTAAAGGCTGACTTAATTCACTTACAAAAGTCATCATGAGCTATAATGGCATAACCTCCCCCCCTTTTTAATTTTGTTCTTTTCATTTTCATTATCCCAGGTGGTTTCCAGGAAGTCCCTTGCAAACCAGTCACTATTATAAAGATGGCCTATTTTAATCACAGTCCCTTGACAAGAACAGCTAATTATCTAACTTTTCTGTCTAAACTACCAGATGGCTTTAATTCTATACTTAACTTGCTTTTAGTTTTCAGTAACTAATGATATTGGCATATTAGAAAATGTCTGGGATGATAAAGAACAGAAATAACACCAGTACCATTGCCAGTACCTCAGACACAGGCAGAACAGAAACATACACATCTACTACATTCTTCCACTAAAATAATAAAGTTACTTAGGATGTCAACCATCTGTCATATTTCTTTTTCTTATTGGATTCCCCAAAGGTGTGCCAGCAGGTTTTTGTTGTTATGTTGTTTGTTTTTTTGTCTTTAAACAACATTAACACCCATTTCAAGGAAAACACAGGGGAGCTCCCCTATGTTGCTCCCACCAACCCCTTTTAAGCTTTCACAGTTTTCCTCCTCCTGAGACCCCGGTTTTGGTGGCATCTACTCACCTGAGACAGCAGGAAGCATGGCTACGCTGCATGCCATGGTCCAGCACACCTTGGTACTTAGTATTCAGGAAAGCATCTAAGCACAGTGTCTCATGGGACTACACAAACATTCAAGTTTGGGGGATGGCACTCCAAAACTGTCATCGCTGACAGTGCAATTAACAAGTTCAGCTTCCACGTGCTTGCCAGGAAATGTACCAAAGCAGTTCGACTTCAGCTAGGTTCCAAAACCATGGGTTTAGATGAGATTTAAAGTATCCATTTCCACGACATGGTACACTGCAGACACAAAATGGGGGGGTGGGGGTCGGGAGGGAACCTGGCCTCAGTACATTGAGGCAGCATTTACCCCTGGTATACACCAGGAAAATACAGCTGTCTTTGACTAAAAACAGTGGAAATTGACCAAAAACAAGACAAAGCCTAAGATCAGCCAAGTGAAGGAGTTTTCTGCACAGACATTGGACACTGCTTCAGGAGGGCCAAACCCACTGGATATTAACCATAGCAAACATATCCCTTACAAGTCATACTCATAAAAAATACAGGCAATTTTCTCTTATATCCTTCTCACTATAATTAAAATATAGAGCTTATTACACACACATATTCTACACTGCCAAAAATCCTTTTTTCCAAAATATAGCAGCAATGTAAACATTCACTTGGTTTTCTTCCTACTGGTTACAATTCCCGTAAATAACTGTAAACATTCCATGATGTTGCCACATTTTCTACAAAACAATTGAAGAACCCAGCCTGGAGAATGACCCTGACAGCACAGAAGTTTTTAACTTCTTAAAAAAAAAAATAATAATACAAATTAAGTCTATTATCTTGATATAAAAACAAATGAAAAAGCTTAGATAGGGAAGAAAACATTGTATTCAAGTTTCTAAAAGGGTGGCACAAGAAAGGGTAAATGAGATGCCAAACAGTGTGTTTTGGTGTTTGGGTTTTTTTTTTTTTCCCTGTGTATCTTTAGGCAGTAACCTACTTTTAACCACCTTCTCTGAAAGGTTGAGGAGGTATTTCTAGACCAAAAAAAATACCTTCATAATCAGAAATCCACCTTTTATTCATAGCAACTCTAAGAATATATATACTTAAATAAATTATACTGGTAGTAAATTCAGAAGGGAGAATCATTGTTTTTTTAAAAGATAGTATTCTAATCCTTAATAAAATCAGTTACCTCAGTGAAGAACTAGAAAAAACAACATTATCATATTACCATAATTTATACTATAGCAAACAACATCAGATAAGTGTCCCTGGGTACCATCACAACCACATAAGGATGCCTAAGTATAAACAATAATCAGAGTTTTCTCAGTTTTACAGCACTGACTCTCAGGCAAGGCAGCAGGAAAGAAAGAGTGCCTGAATACCTGCTACTCCAGAGACAAAACTGATTTTTGCTGATGTAATTGTTGTCACGGCTTCCATTTGTAAAGCTTCTCATCTCTGAATTCATTGTGACAAGGATGCTCATTGAATTAATGGAACACCTTTAGACTGACAAACCTGGGAGAGTTTTCAGGTTTGGATTCCAAAACTGTTTTAATCTTCCCTTAGTGGAAATTATATTAGGTTTCATTTTCTGCCACTATAGTCAGACTGAAGTCAGTTCTTGGAATGAGTACACCAATAGAAACCCAAAACAAATAAAGGATCCCCCCACCCCTTTAATATTTGCTTGAAGGTATTTATGAGGGATTTAGACAAGCAAACCTTCCCAAATTGGACTATAATTTACATCCACAGAATCTGTACCATTAATCTTGCAACAGTCACACTGTAATATCTATTTTTAGAGAGTTTGGAGCTGACTTAAGAGTCAATGCTGAGCATAAGAGGTCTTGGGAAGCTGACTTGAGCAGGACTTGTAATGACAATCTCTAGTTATATTTTACAGAGCCCTAGACCCTCCTGAAATGGAAAACAAGGGTAACTATTGCCAAGAAAACTGTTTGCTCAATTTTTCCCACGTAAGTTCAATGCTCAGTTAACCAGCTTGGGTTCAGACCAGTTTGTAACACTGTAATGTCTGCTGCTACTCTTCAATTTCTATTTCATTAAGTCAGTGGGTGAGTGACTACATATTATGACTTTAAATAAAAACATCCTGGATTGGTCAGCTTCTGTCACACAGTCACTTGTCCAACTAGCAGCAGCACGGGAAAGATCTCAGCTGCCTGCCCTGTCCTGCCTGCCCAGGCAGACTTAGCCAAGTCAGTTTTAGGCTACATCCTGTTACTGAGCTCAGCTGCACGTCATCTCCTCACCTAGAGGAGCTCCTAGCTATGTCCAGCCCTGGTGGTGGGATAAGACCCCTCTCTTTTCCATACACCTTGGTTCCCACAGACCCAGATGGAGCTTGAAAACTCTCAAACAGAGTCAGGGCATCGGGGTGTTCTGCAGAATGACCCCAATGGCAAACTGATATAGTGCTTGGATGTTCAGGAACTGAAACAAAGAGCTACTTCATCACTAAAGTGATGTAAGGTTTAACCTATTAATGAACATAAATAACACACCAAATAATTCCTACATAGGCAAATATTGACTAAGGCTAACAATTTCAAAGAGTACACTGAGTCCTCCCAGTCATTACTCGGTGGGATTTCAGCTCCACAGTGACTTTCTTTCAAAGCCTTAACTATCTCACAACATCTCCTCATGCATATGTATGGTGCCTCTGTCCATTCTACAATCAGAATCACTTCCTGTGTGCAAATTCCTTAAGTGAAAGCCTCCTAAAAGAAAAGTGAGAGGGGTGGAGGGGTGGGAACCTTGGGGATAAAACCTTTTTTCTTGACCAAGATCACCAGATATTTAAAACATAACAGATAACACCACTGGCAACATATGTAAGCAACTGCATATTAATACGGAGCATTTCTTTCCTTTTTTTGCGAAAGGAGTTGATTGAATAGGACCAGAAATAATTTCTTCCTTTTATTTTCATCCATCCTTAGCACATACGTGTGTACAATTATTTAAGTGTTAATAGTATGACATGGTACATAAAGACCTGTGTTCCTGCAGACATCCATAATATCATGTTAGAATTCTGATTTACAGCTGTATCTTAACACCATCTAATAAAGTGACTAACTTTGGTGATATACAACAAAATCACAAGGCCTCCAGGTACAGACCAACCTGGGCAAGCCACATGAGTGAGTTTTTTTTAGTACTGGAAGGAACTGATGAGGTAATTCCTTCAGTAAGTTATTAAAAAAAAAAACCAACCTTTAAATCCTTGCTCACACTTTATCCCACATAACAGCAGGAGGGTTTTACTAATTGCAATCTGCAGAACATATGGACTGGAATACATCCCATCATCCAGCACCTCAAAACTATACACATTAAGTCGCTAAGCTTTAGCACATTGCTTACAATTTTCTTTATGAATATATCACTGTATTTTACATTACTAGGTCATACATGTAAAGAAAAAAAAACTTTATTGACTACAACTAACACAAACGTCAAAGACATACATAATGCAAAAAAATCCATGAGAACACTGCCCTTCCATTGAGGCTAAGCAAGGACAGTGTCTTTACGACCTCCTTTTTATATAAAACAGATTTAGAATTTTTTTTCCTCCCTTCCCATTTCCTGACTGTATCCTTGTGTAAGGAAGCATGTGAGCCTTTGAAGCCTCCACCCAAAACAAACATGAATCTTTGTAACTTTTGTAATCTTCTGCTTTTTGGCCACCCAGCGAGAACCTAGCAAGATTCCTTGTTTGAAGGCCACCACAGAATAATGCTAACAAGGGGAAAAGAAAAAGGAGATCCAAATATAATCATTACATAATATTTTTTCTAATGAAATGCAAAGCCACTTTAATCTAAACAATATGTTAAGATCTTTATTAAACAAATTCAAATAAAGGACAATATTCATCAGTTTAGCATAATGGAACCATAACAAGCAGAAAATCTTTTTAGTGTTTTTAGAATTCTAAAAATTACACATCTCTCAAATAAATAGGCAGTACTAATCCTAAATTTTGAAACCTTTCCTAAATAGACATTGCCTGTGAACATATCAACCTGTGACTAACACAGCTGCTTCTAAGAACAATCAAGTTGTGTTACCAACAGAATGTGCTACACAGGACTAGGGTGTTGAAACCCCTGAGAAGCAGGACCAAGCACCAAGGAGAAACTGCCTCAAGTTTCTGGAATCCCAGAAGCATGTTTTGGGAAGATTCTCTCACCCGTCACCATCCCCAGTGCAAATGGAACAGTATAGCAAGTGCCACTGTACAGGTGACAATTCACTGCCAGAAGGGTACTTCCTTTCATCCTGAAATAGGTTGTGTCTCCCCACAACTTTAAGTGTCTTCACTCTAAATCAGGTATGGATTTAGCAGTACAACTAAAAAGATATGAGCTGTCCCCTTATCATGATCCAATATTGTATTTGGCTTTTATTTATTTCACACAGGCACAGTAAACAACCTCACAGCCCCTCTTTATCTCCTTTCCATCCACATTTCTGTTCAGACACCAAAAAAATTATACTTTCAAGATTTTCCTTATCAGAAAAAAACGGTAACTTTTAGGTAATTCAAATTCTCCCATGTAGTTTGTCATTGATATTTATTTTATATTCATTTATATTTATCATTCCACTGCTGCATTTCAAAATCATTTTTAAAAGAATGCTCAGAAGTACACTACTATGGTGATATAACAGCAGCTAAATATTAATTATAATCATTAATTGCAAAGGAAGAGATAGTGAAATAATGCTCATGGTGAAGCATTCTCATAAAAGAAAGAGGAAGAGGCAGTAATCAAGACATATAGACACATCCATTTCATACTGGCAGCTTTGCTTTTCCCTTACATTCATATGAAAGTTGCAAAGCACATTACTTCCATTACCATAAAAAACAAACAAACAAAAAAAACCCAAACAAACCACAAAAGAAACACAAATTGATAGATGGAAACTCTAACTCTGTGATCCATCCACAGCACTCCTTTCCAGCTCACAAATCATCAATATAATACAGGAAAGGTTAGGGAAAAATTGCACTGCATAAGCATTCTAAGACTTTTCAGAAAATTAAGGGATATGTCTTGAGGAAAAAAACACCTAGATCGAGGCCTTTTAAAAACATTCTCCTTTTTTATGCCTTCTGATTTGACAGCATCTCTTCATGATATGAAATCTTTTGATCTCCATTTATTTACTGTGGCACCTGCATCCCAGTGCTAGGTTCTCTCTGTGGTTTTAGAAAAACATACTGTAGATATACACATACAGAAGTGTCCATATAGTCTCTTAAGGTACAAGGTTCTTGAATAGAGGACAAATTGGCTGCTGGACATAGCATTTCTGCAATGAAACAGAACAATATGCACATACAATATAGGTCATGCCAAAAGTGAGAGAAAGTGGTGATATGAAATAGCTGTGCAGAAATGAATGCTGTAGTCAAAGAACATATTTTGCAAATCAGGGCAACAAATATTTGATCCATAGTGACAATCCTATGCTATTTCTTTAAAGTGCAAGAAGAACATTATGATATATTAAATATATCATAGCTTACATGTTATTTCATGGAAGAAAGTTCTGGATGTTAAATGAGCCAAAGGCAGGGAATTAATTGCCTGTAGGTAACTGCAATGCCCTGACTCAAGAAGCCAGTTATGTCAGGACCCAGATTCTTTGAATCTACTGATACCAGCCAAGCAGACATCTGGAAAATAAATCCACTCAAACATGCAAGCTGAAAATACCATCTAGAGTAACAGTTCACTGTGTGGTGTATCTGGGTTTGCAACAAGGCAAAATGGTACAGTATTTTATATCCTCAGCTACCATCACTCACTGATATAGGTCACCTGACAGAACTTATTCACATGCTTAACAATAACATTCAAAGAATTGTTAGAAAAATAAAGTCTTGTCTACATCTTAAGCATAAACATATCTTGAACTATATTTCACAATGCTTAGGGTTTTTTTGACAATGAATTAATTATTTTTTTTTAAGTAGGTCATTGTAACATACAGTAAGTACCACACTCTGTGAGCAGACATGGTACTAGGGAAACACTACTGTCATCGTTTTTCCCCTATGTCTGTCACCACCATTCCTCTGGAACCAGGCATTACTCTCCCTTTAAGACAGTGCTCCTCACAGCTCCCTGGTTAGCATATGGAAAAAGAAAAACTTTCCTAAAGGAAATATCTTGAACACATGCTAACTGCTGAGAATTTAAGGAAGACACACAGCAGAATTAACAGTTTCATTAAAACCAGAAAATACAGAATGTGCACACAGCAAGGAAAGAATTTCCATTTTTTCAAATTCTATACAAAGAATGAGGGATTCAGCGTGACCCACTTTACTGCTGCCTCATCTTCCCTCCATCACAAGAACAGTTCAAGTGAAAATAATCCCTCCTCACTCACTACACATTCTCTGTAAAGCAATGCATCAGCTAAACAACACACATCGTCTCAATTAAGATATTTAATGTTTTTCTTTCAAACTGAATCTTTTTTCTGCTAGGCTTATATGGTGCTAGATACTAGTTGCATAGAAAATTCTAATACAGAAACATATATGTGTTTATGTACACACACCATGAATAAGAAAGGCCTGCTGTGAGATTTTTGCTATTCAAAAACATTCCTTCCCCTGCCAGGAACTGGAATGTAAAATAGTCCTTCTCCCCTGAAAATTTCTTTTTATTGGGATATTTATTTCAAATTCATCTAAAAAACCTAAATCAACCAACAAATCTAAAATAGCTAAACTACCTCTTACAAATGCTACTTGGCTATGGTCAAACATTTGTTATTTTTATTTTCAGAAGATCAAAATGACTTTCAGAGTAAAGCCCTTTTCAAAGGCCCTTGGTTGAAGTTCAATTTATGTAAACTCATCACTGACAACATTAATATATTCCTTTCTGTGAGATACAGTTCTGCATTCCCCACAGAAAGTACATTAACTTCTTAAACAAGCAACTCACATAGGTTTGTTTCCAGCTGCTTGTAAGCAGATGAGACCGAAAATACTTCAAACCTGGAGGCTGGAACCAGCTGCTGTCTTTTAAAAAAAGCATTTGTTTCATCCCAACATCCTTGTCGATAAGACAAAAATAAATATTCTCAGAATTTGAAAATTCTTCTCCTTTCCTGAGTCACAGAAAAAGAATTAACTTTTTTTTTGCAAGAAAACATTCTCCAATCTTAAAAGACTAGTAATAAGAAAATTTGAAAGACACCAACAAAATTAATATGGATTAAATGTGTAGCTCAAAAAAAAATTCTTTGGTATTTTCAAAAACCTTCTTGAAATAGGAGTAGGCCAGAGCTTAATTTTTCAGTTAACACTGTGATTTTGAAAGGAAAAAAAGAGGGAAATAAAGAAAGAAAAAACCAAACCACAGATTGTCATACTTGAGATTCACAAAATAGTAAATTTTTCATAAGGTGAAATCATCCATCTTCTGTACCTCCATGTACACATTCCATATATGGAATATTCCATGTATTTTGACCACCAGAAATGTTAATTTCTACACCAGGAATTACCTAGCTAAAAATCCTAGGAGAGTAGGAGTGAGGAGTAATCCAACACCAACATTACATAAATCATCATTTATTAAAAAAAAAACTACAGGAAAAGAAGTGGCAATGACTCCTCCTGAAAGAGCTACCAGGAACCACTTCTCCAGAGCTTTGATGTCCTTGAGAATTCTTCCTCCCACTCACAAATAAGTAGCAGGGCTGTATTAGACAGCACTTACTTACTTGGGGCAAGTGGTGGGGAGAGGGGAAAGAAAAAAAAAAGGCATTCAGTGTGGTTTTAGCTGCTTTTTGCATGATTTGATCTCTGGCAAGAAGCCTAAGAGCAGCTGCCACAGTGTGTCAGCTCCCTGCAGACCTGAAGTGATCTATGGCATCGTGGTTTGGGAATCTTCAGGCCAGGTCATTGGGAAAAGCCATTAATAATGGAGTTACAAACCCCAGTCACAACGATGGCATACAGCTTTAAGCAAAAACATCTTCTCTAATTAAAGCTGTGTTTGCACTCCAGTTAAACACTGACATTTAATGTCTCACACAAGAGGGTCCTAAAGAAAAACACTCACTAAATATTTATTTTTATTTAAATACAGTGTGACTCAGTTTTGGGTAGGTCTCATCACCTCTAACTGGAATTCCCCGCTGTCAGCCGGGTCAGGGCTTGGCGATGGAAACAGCTGAGCTCGCAGAGTGTCCCACGGCGGAGGCAGCCCAGTGCCTCTCCTTCCCACATCGACTCCCTGTGAGAACAGCTTGGGCTGGCCTGGCTTTACACTCGCTCGTGCTCAAATCCGCATGAAATCACCCCTGAAAAAGCTGCTGGGTACCAGGGGAGGCATTCCGCCTCTCCCCCAGCCCCCAGGCAGGCGGCTCTGCCCTCTCTATATTCTTCACAGCACAGCGACATGCCGCAAGTATGAAACCTTCTAGATTAATAATGAGAACAGGGCAATGATCTCCCTGGACTGAATCCATTTTATGTGAACTATGAGAACTTGGATTTATTTCAGTATTGGAAAGGAATGAAATGCAAGGAGTAAGAGGAGGTTTTCCGTACAGGCATTCTACACAGGAAAGAAAGGAGACAAAACCCACACACATTTCTGGTGCATGTCGTGGGCCAAACTTCTAAACTCAACCTTTTTGCATTTCCAACTTTGTGCACTTAATAATATTGCCATTACTGATTTTACATAGTACTTTTATTGTGCTCTTTTATTATGCTTAGATAAACCTACATGATTAGCACAGATCAAACATCTTCACCAAGAAAATGGCACAGTTTTATTTACAAGCCACTATGTCCCAGATGCATGCCACATGCATCCTATTTCCAGTATTGTTGGTGTATTAAGCTTAGCCCTAAAATTGCTAGGTTAAAAAGATATGTGATATTTACTTTCTTAAAAAATAATGTACTTATTTAAGGCATGGATAACATTTGCACACATGAGAAAGAGGGAGGTGTTCACTAAGAAAGCACAAAACCCATTCCATAGGATCTATCTTCCATGATACTGTTTCTCTTCTCTTTTTGCTCTGATGCTTCAGCCTAGGAATTGCCAAGAATATTTCCTCAGACAGACTACCAGCTTTGAATGGAAAAGCCTGATGGAAACTGTTTGGAAGATCCTTATAATGTACCAGAAGGCCATATACCAGGAACACAGAAATCTAGGCTTACATGTAGACTATTTTAATACTGACTTCAGGCCTGCTTCAACTAGTAAGGTAAGTGGATGCATACAAATTAGAAAGGCAAAGAATTTCATTGAAAAATGACTACTTCTGTATGGACAAATTCTATCTTTTTCCCTTTCTGACACTCAATGTATTACTTGTTTTGCATTGTTTGATAAATGTTGTCCAAAAGAGTATCTGAGAGCTTTTTCCCTCCTGTTATTCACAGAATATGCTGACTTGGAAAAGACTCACAAGGAACATCAAGTCCAACCCTTAGCCCTGCACATGACCATTCCCAGAAGTTACACCACGTTCCATATCATCCAAACACTTCTTGAGCTCTATCAGGCTTGGTGCTGTGACCATTTCCCTGAGTAGCCTGTTCCAGTGCCCAACTACTCCGGGTGAAAAACCTCTTTCTAATATCTAACCTAAACCTCCCATGACAACTTCAGGCCGTTCCTTTGGGTCCTGTCACTGGTCACCATGGAGAAGAGATCAGTGCCTGCCCCTCCTCTTCCCCTCATGAGGAAATTATAGACTGCATTGAGGTCTCCCCTCAGTCGTCTCTTCTCCAGGCTGAACAGACCAAGTGACCTCAGCCATTCCTCATACAGCTTCTCCTCAAGGTTCTTCACTGTCTTTGTTGCCCTCCTTTGGACCCTCTCAAAGAGTTTAATATCTTCCTTATATTGCAGTGCCCAAAACTGCACACGATATTGAAGGTGAGGCCCCCTCAGTACAGAGCAGAGTGACACAATCCCCTCTCTCGACCAGCTGGTGATGCTTTGCCTGATCTCCCCCAGGACAGAGTTGGCCCTCTTGCTGTCAGGACACTGCTGACTCATATTCAACTTGCCATTGACCAGGTCCCCCAGGTCCCTTTCCATGGCACTGCTTTCCAGCTTCTCATTCCACAGCCTGTACAAACATCCAGGGTTGCCCCATCTGAGGTGCAGAATCCGGCACTTTCCCTTGTTGAACTTCCTATGGCTGTTGATTGCCCAGTCCTCTCATTTGTCAAGGTCTCTCTGCAGGGTCTCCCTGCCTCTGAGGGAGTCAACAGCTCCTCTGAGTTTTGTGTCATCTGCAAACATGCCTAGTATCCCTTCCAGACCTGCATCCAAGTCATTTATGAAGATGTTGAAAAGCACAAGGCCCAAGATGGAGCCCTATTGAACCCCTCTAAGTGACAGGTTGCCAGTCTGATATTACCCTATTCACTGTTGATGAGACTATTTTCATAAACAAGAAAATACCTATAAACCTATTCTAGCCATCACTTTGATGAAAAGTAAAGATTAGATAGAAAAGCTGTTAAAAATCACTGCGTATGTCAATTTAGTGAGAATGATCAAATAGACAAAAGTAAATGCAATGGAGACTTCAGGATCTCAGAATGGCAAGTTTCGAGAAACCAAGGAAATTACTGAGGTTGTCCTCAAACACTTTAGCTCAAACATAGAAATATCTCATTTGAAAAAGACAAACGTTATTCACACTTCTATTCCAAGCAGGAGGGAAAAAATGCTAAGGAAAGATTGGAAGCTTGCCCAGATGAATAAACACTTCAAATAGGATATTGAGAGGAAGTCCAGACTCTACACAGAATGAAAAGATTAATTAAGAGGAAGACAATGTCTCAGGGCTATGAAGTGTTGAAACTCTAAAGGAGGACAGAAGCTCAGCCAAAGGGAACTCAGCCTAGGCAACCAAAAATGACTTTGCCACACGTACAACTTGTGGAATTTCACTGTGGCTGCCGACTGACTTGGGAGTACTGGCACAGGGGCAGTGTGACTGCGTCGGAGGGATTCCCTCCCCAGCTGCTCCTGGCCCAGAATAATATAGGTTTAGCCTATTACTTCAACCAAAGCAATTACTCTAGATGTACTTTTTCTCATTGGGTAAAGAGAAAGGGAAGTCCAGTTGCACTGGACTGAACTTGTCTCACACAGTGCTAAGCAGTGAAGCAGACTGAAGTGCTATAAATGACAGAGACAGGCAATTTTAAAAAAAGAGAGGAAAGGTGAAAGACAACCACTGCCTCACCATTTCTGTCATCACACAAGTGATGTGGGCCAAGGCAGTCAAGATGAAAGCCTCGACAGGTCACAGGCTCAGTGTGGCGACTGCAAGAGCATTTCTGATGCTCACAGTGGGCTCTGGCTACTCCTCCGAGCAAAACAATCTGCTGCATCTTCTCCCACACATTTCCTGCCAAGCATGAGGCCATGGGGCCCAGAGAAAGTTACTCTAGATAGATTTTTCCATAAACATAAGTCATAACATCTCTTCTTCACAGAGCACTATGAAACAAGGGAAATAAAAATGCACTACTAGTCCCTTCGGAGCACTAGCTTTTTCTGCTTTCGTCTCTATTTTATTATAGTTGCAGTACCCATAATATTTCTCTGCACACTTTGGTCCCTTCATAACCAAAACATAATAGTTTGTTAGACAAAGCTACATTTAGAAACATGTTCATTTTATGCTCTACTTCTCCATTCATCCAAGTACAAAAATATATTCCATAGAAAATTTTTGCTTTACAAGGCTCTCTAAATATGTACATATATATATATTAGGGGCTGGGGAGGATGATGGTGCTGTGGTGTGAACTGATGTTAGGAACAGTTACTTTTTATTAACCAAACCCTTCCTATGATCCTTATCCAATAATAGGTGACACAAAACACAATACAAATCTAACTGCCTGCTGGTCCAAAAAAACATTCCAAAAAAATGGAATATTATTTTTGCCAAAAGAAGAGTATTTTTACCAGTGCTAGTTTGGTCAGGTCGACAGGCCCCAACATAAAGAGATATATTTGCATATTCAGTATGTATGGCAACTCAGACTTTTCAAGAGTTAAAATGGAAGCTGTAGCTGAACTTGAAGATCTAAGGAAATAAGAGAAATGCAATATTCTAATTGAAAACAAGAATATGTCTCATTTCTTTAATGCATTTGAATGCTTTTGTGTGGATCCAAAACTGACATTAAAGTCCAATGTTGCTGTGGGTGTCAGTTAACTTTCCAGGTCTGTGACTTCTTTTTAAATCACATCTCATTTTATTAATTTCAGATTGAATTTGATATTCTCAGATTTTCCTAGAATAACATGGCAATCAGTCAATCAAAAACATTTTGAAAGACAGTCATTTAAAGAGCTTCATTCCTTCAGGGTCTAAGAGTATACCTGCCATGACCAAGGTGCAGGTATAAAAATTCGTACAAAGACACATCTGTGCATCAACTGAACCAATGTGACTGGTGCTCCCAGAAGCTCAAAGCCTCAGACATTCTCCATACCCTCCAGGCAGTACACTTCGAAACAGGCCATGAAGGTCAATAATTTTTTGCTCTCCCCAAGACTAAGAAAAAAAGTAAATTCAAGAACATGACATCCATATCAAAGCCATGCTACCTCCAGCTGAAATGGTCTCGGAGACACTGAAACCAAACACAACCAACTAGCAGTAAAACCAGCAGAGAAAAGGGGGAACGATTTTAAAATCTACCTTGAATGGCACTCAGAAGTAGACAGTCAAAAAAACAGAAAACAAAACAAAACAAATACTAAACAAAAAAACAAAAACACACCACATACACTTGTAAATAAACAGCACATTTTACAGCAGCATCAGCTCCTGTGGAAATCATGGTAACCCCAGATGAAGCACATTAATGCAATATCAAATGGCAGGAGATGACAAGTGTCAAGGCTAGTAAAAAAAGCAAAACTAGCTCAGCCTCTTCACCTAGTAAGGTCTAGAAAGACACAGTAATAGGCACCATGCCTTTGAAACACTTCACAAGGTAATGTTCCAAGCAGTGCACCTGTATGTGGAAAACTTCATGGTGTGGGAGAAGAAAATGCACAACAATCAGAAGAAATGGGAAGAAAGTTGTCATATTCTGCCTAATAATTTCCTATGATCCAGGCAGTATCACGTTAACCAAATGAAGTTCAGCTACCTGATTTTGATAAACTCTAGTCCTGCCAGGGATGCAAGAAAGACAAAGCATCTGCAAAACCAGCTGTTCTTGTGCTAAAAAACACAAGGGCAGGTGGCAGAGAGCCCCAAACAGCCTTGGCCCTCTGCTGAGTAGCACGGGCAAATTGCAAAGATGATTTTAACCATTCTGGACTTTGCTACCTCAGCAAATGTCTACTTCCTTAAACAGTCAAAATTAGGGTCAGGCACAGTGGTGAAGGTGGGAGAGCTTGCTAACAGATGATCATAACCATAGAGCTGGAACGGGAGAATACTTTTCCATACAGTGTTTCGCCTCTGGACCTCACTTCAAGGTTTGGTGCATAGCAGCATGAATTTGTTAATGTCCCAAATAACTGCAAAGCTGATATTGATTTCTATGCATTTAACTGGAAACCTGAGGGAAGGTTAATGGTTTCTGGTTATTGTTGTTTCCTTCTACAACTATTGATCCGAACATCCAAAAGGGGTTATCTGTTTTATTTTTATTTTCTCGTCCTCTTGTACCTCCTCTAAAAGCTAGTGATGTACAAGTTATCTAGAAAAGGATATTTAACAAAAAATTTAACTTTTGCAAAAAGGAGTCCTGCAGAAACACGGACAGAAGAAACTAATGCAGAAATTCTGCTTCAGAAATATTTTCAGGATTCCTTTGAGTCAGATGAACACAACCCAAGTTTTTCTACTGCAATGAGCAGCATCTTTCTGCAGTTATGTCCTGCTCTCCCCATAATTCTCCTTAATCAAAACTAAAAACCAGAAAAAAGTTACTCTCAAAGTCTACATATTAGCTCCGTACTAGTCCATTGGTAGAAGGATTTAGTCATGAAACTTGTATAAAATCCAACAGAGAGGTAGATTAAAAATTTCCAAAGGCTCAAGCCTATGCATTTAAATTACTAAACTAAGACAGATGATGATAAAGAGTCACATCTAAATAATCCTCAGATATTTCAGCCACTCTGGCAAATATTTGCTGTTTCTATAAATCTCCTCTCAGCACCTGTCAAGAGTACAGCCAGCAACATGGGGGAATAAATACATTCAGCAGGCACAGATTTCCAATAAATCCAGCAAATTTGGGAACTCACTAATTCCACTCTACAAGCTTGAAAAAAAATTTACTAAAACCCTTAATCTCCCATGTGCTGATACAGCACTTCACAGTTCCAAATCACACTGAATTTCCCCCAGCTGTCAACACTGAGCTCAGCTGGGGGGGTCAGCAGGGGAGCAAGGGCAGGAGCAGGACTTACAGAGCACAACATTCACTATACTGAGACTGAAGGTTAATGTTGAAAGACAACAAGCAAGTCATAGTGTCATAGTGGGACAAGGAAAAGGAAGCAACACATCACATCAGAGAAGCCCCACAGTTATGGAGTCAAACTGTCTTGGTTTTCCCCTCCTACCTATCCTTTTAACATGTGGGTTTTTTTCCTGGGTTGCATCTTTCACCATGTGGGTTTTGGTTTTTTTCTTTGTTTGTTTTCTCCATTAATTACTTATTTATTCTGCAAAACTCATGCTGAAAGATATTACATTTCTTCAGCTGAGCCCCAGTGTCAAAACTCACACAGGGGACCTGAACTGCTATTTTAAAGCAAGCCATATTCAACTAAAATCATTAAAAGGAGACACAGAAAATGCCCTATTGGTGTTTACAACCTTGTTACATTAATGCTACTGTGTTTCCTGCACCTGTAAAACCTGGTACCACTTGTGTCTACAAGCCGCTATACTGACACACAGCCAGAAAGCCCAGCACGGCTTCTAAACCTTGGGGAAAAGAAAAAAAAAATTAGTAACCTGGTCTTTGTGTAACAGTTACAAGGAAACCTGAAGGTTACAAGGTTTTTTTACTTTTCCTTTACACCATGTAGAAAAAGCAATATTTTCTTTGTTGGATTAGTCACGCTCATTTCTTCTTTTATTCTGAACTCCAAATCTCTATAGAATCATAGAATAGTTTAGGTGGAAAGGATCTTTAGGATCATCAAATCCAGCTGATAACCTAACACTATTTAGTCCACCACTAAACTGTGTCCCCAAGCAACATATCTACATGTGTTTTAAACACCTCCAGGGATGGTGACTCAAATCATTCCCTGGGCAGACTGGTCCAAACGTGACCACTCTTTCTGTGAAAAAAATTTTCAGAATATCCAATCTAAACCTCCCCTTGTGCAACTTGAGGCCATTTCCTCTTGTCCTGCCACTTGTCACTTGGGAGAAGAGACCGACCCCCTACCTTTAAGTTAGTTGTAGAGAGCAATAAGGTCTCCCTTGAGCTTCCTTTACTCCAGGCTGAACACCCCCAGCTCCCTCAGCTGCTCCTCATCAACCTGCGTGCCAGACCCTTCACCAGCTTTGTTGCCCTTCTCTGGACGTGCTCCAGCACCTCAGTGTGCTTCTTGTAGTGAGGGGCCCAAAATTACATACAGGATTCAAGGTGCAGCCAAGTACAAGGAGGATGATCACTGCTCTAGTCCTGCTGGCCACACTATTTCTGATACAGTCCAGGATGCCATCAGTCTTCCTGGCAACCTGGGCACACTGCTGACTCCTGTTGAGCCGGCTGTCGACCAGAACCCCCAGGTCCTTTTCCACTGGGTCACTTTCCAGCCACTCTGTCCCCAGCCTGTAGCGCTGCACGGGGATACTGTGACTCAAGTGCAAGATCCAGTGCTTCACCCTATTGAATCTCATACAGCTTGGACCATCAATTCAGCCTCTCCAGATGCCTGTGCAGAACCTTCCTACCCTCCAAGATCAATACTCCTTGCCCAACTTGTTGTCTTCTTCCAACTGACTGAGGGTGCCTTCAATCCCCTCATCCAGATCACTGATAAAGATATTAAACAGGACAGATATATACTGATATATATGATACTGAGCCCTGAGGAACACCACTATGGCACACAGCACAGGCATTGACCACATCTGTCTGCAAAAATTACTGGCAAATGTTTACACACCATGCAGTAATGCCAAAAGCTGTGAGCTGTTTCAGGGGAAGAAAAAAGCCAGCTGATGTGGCCTGAAAATGGCCAGTTATATGCTACATGCTATGAATATAAAACCAAGGAAGTGCAGTATGTGTCAGTTGTTGACCTCCATCACTTGTCTATTTGCATCCTCTCCAGTCAATCTTTTTCATTTTGCAACCATCCAACTACAAACAGCTTCTGTGTCTGTTCATCATCTCTGCCAAGCTGAGCTCATGCTCTTATCAAAGAAAAACATTTCAAGGGTTTAGCTGTTGGTTATTCACCTTCAGAACTCAGAAAACCTATGGTCAAATTCTCTCTCCCAGTCACAGGTTTTCTTGAAAGTTTTGCACAAGCTTCTTAGGCCAAGACACTGGAAAAAAACATTTATTAAATCCCCAAAGGGTGAGCTCATGCACCTCAAATGAAGTTTGGCAGAATTCAAAGGCCTAATATGTGTCCCATGTACCTGGCACCTACTATGCCTGGAAACCCACCGTTAATTCCCACGCAACACACGCAGAGAAGACAGGAGGACTGATAACATGCATGGCTGCAGACCCATTGCCGTCTACTGCTGGAAGAAGAAAGGCCCATTCCCTTTCTCCTCTACCCACAAACTGGCAACCTTTTTCCTCTGTTCTGTCCCTCACCTTCCACCCACACAGCTCCTGCCACAGGCTCTCCCTATCCTCCCACCACCAGCTGCTCCACAAGGCACCAACTCACTGAACTAGCAGCAGAAACACTGAGCTATTTTTATTCCTAGGTTGCTTTTCCACACATTTCACACCAAAAGATGGCTAGAAGAGGGCATGAGGAGCACCAGACAAAGGGAGCCTGTGGCCAGGAATAGGAAGGCGTAATATGGAATCTCATCAGTGGCAAGTTGTAAAACTGTTCAACACATGCTGTACAGCCCTGGAGCTTCAGGGAAAATATGGCAGCAACTTGAATTATTTTCACTAAAAACAATCCCAAAATAAAAACAAATTAAAAAAAATCAAAACCTTGTACCCCCCCCAAAACAAACAAACAGGCAAACAAACTCAAACAAACAGAATCAAACAAACAAACAAGTGTCCTCCTTAGGCTGCCTGTGGCTTATCAACTTCTCAACCCCACAGTCCTCCACTCCCTTCCTGCCACTTCACTGAACAGCACCCAGGATTAACTCATCCAGAGAAAAATGCTATGGTTTATCGTGCCAGGACACTCCCTAGGAAGAAGACAACATGGTTTCCGCTATCAAACTGCTTATGGCTTTTAAACCTGTGATAGTTAAATGTAAAAATATATAAACTAATGTGAGGGAAGGAACAAAGCCCTTGGGACGAGTAGTTCTTCACTGCATGTCTGGCCTAAATGTAAAACTGGCATCCTATCAGCTTTACATCCACTTCACACTCAACCACCATGATGACCAACCCACACGTGATAGGAAACAAGTCTCATATGAAATTGTCATATTGTATTGGGCCACAGGATGTTAGAAAAGTTAAAGATGAAGGCAAACATTGATGTGATATTACTCGGTGTGTTACTTGTTCTGTCAGTTGCCCATTAGACAGCAAAGGCTAGAAATCAATGAACACTAGCAACCTGTTCTCAAATTTTTAAAAAACTTATATAAACTCTTTTAATGTGCGAGTATTTATAAAAAAACATTCTTTTAACAGTTCAGGTTTTTCATTAACAAGTCTTATTGCATCAAGCAGTAAGAGTACTGTCATTTTGATTGTGTAATTTTACTATAATGATACACACCATAACCCAGAAGAAAAAAAAATTCACAAAACCAATATGAAAACTAATTATTGTATACATTAATTACTATCCCTCAGACCAAAAACATTCAATGTGAATTGGAATCAGCTTCCTAGTGTGTCTGATTTATAAGCTTTGACAGGGCAAGTTCTGTGAGAGATTTGTTGAAATTTTACTCTTCTAATGTTCCTTCCTGTGTGACAACACAGCTACATGAACGAATTCTTTCTCACGTTTATTGGACATACTTCACTCTTAAAGGAGGAAGATGTTGGGAAATAAGTCAATTGGAGCATCAGCTGGCTTCCTCTGGGCATTCCCAACTGCTCTCCAGAATTTCCTATGGAAATGTCAGAATTTTACACTTGATGAAACGTGGCAGAGAAGGAACACAAAAAGCCAACCTTCTTTCACTTTTGTATGCTAAACACAAAGCAAATAAAACAAGAGCTTCAAACTGACTATTACAGCTAAAAATATTTTCACTCCTCCATGAATTCTTTTACTCTACAAATAGACATTTCTACAGACCCTGTAATATGGTCTTTTTCCTAGTATTACTAGTAGGACATCACAAAAATTTAGTAAACTCTATACATATTAAGATTTGTATGCCATTATTTTATTGTTATTAAAATGGCTGGAAAGAGTAGCTGGAGTCTTGTCTTTGAAATATTACAAGATATTAGTGTATCCAAAAAACTCTACTGCTATGAAGTATCACCCAAACGTAGATACATAGCTGACCTGAGAAAAAAAACAGGGACACCTGTTAAACAGAACTGAGAATGACTCAGGAAACCGTTCTCGCTACTATCCTCTCCTTCACAGATCCTTGACAGAAATCTGACACTTTCAGAATAATATTGGAATTAATGTTCCACCATCATTTAAGCAGAACTCATCAAAACAGCAACCATTGAGTGCCTAGGTAACAAACAATGCAAATACCAATCTGGGATCAACTTCAGATCTTCAGTACAAAAATACGTAGCACAGCAAAAATAAGTAGGAAAGATACCAAGGAAGGAAGAAGAAATATTAATACCATTTCACAAGTGAGGAATTAGGCACAAAAAGTTGTAAGAAAGAATGAAAGCCTCGTAAAACATACCCAAAACAGAATTTGAATAAGAAGTGGGGGGGGGAGGTGAAATGCAGCAGGAAATGGACAAAAGCAACTTTTAAAATATGAATCTCCTACTTTTCATAGTCATAGCATTTGAAGAGCTCTTTTGCATATGTCATCTATCAAGACAAATTTACTGCAACAGAGAAAAATGTCATCAAACTAAGGTTACCTGTAGTATCCCGTGAATAAATTCCCTGTTGCTGACTATAAACCAGCTTAAAAAAAGCGCACTCCTATGGTAAGCATTATTGCACTGAAAAACTACACTAAATTCAATGCTATACTAAACTCCAAGGTGATTCAAAGATGGAGGAGAGGTATCTCCCAATGAGAAAAAATAACAGCTGACGTAGATTTTTTTCATCTATACAGTATTCAATTGCCTATAGGTAATCTGCATCACAGAATCAGTAAACTACAGAAAAGGAATATTGCAACCAAAGCTTACTTAAAAAGAAAAGGCATTTTTTCCAAAGCACTAGGCCATTCTAGAGGTTTCAACCTTTTCTCTCCCTCCAATGGTCTGCAGATTCTTCAGAGTAAAGCAATTTTCAAGCCTCATTTACAGTAACTCTTCTGACCATGTTTTTTTGCTACTAGTCTGTATTAACTTTAGAAAAATTGTAGAAGGTTCATTTTCTTTTCTGAAGCAGCTTTGAATGCGGCACAGGTCTCAAGGAAGATAAGCTGCTTTATCTCACTTTTACAGGCACTGAAAAGAATAAAGACAAAAAAGCTGACAGAACATATCTGGGTAAATTATGTACACTCCTGTCACACACCACTTGGAAACACAGCAGAATCTGGCCATGGAAACATGCATCAGTACTTCATTTAATAGCATTAAAACACCATTCCTTAAAAAAAAATAAGGAAGGAAAAGAGACAGTGTGCAACGATAACACCGTTAATATATGAGGCTGCATAATCTTATCACAGTCACAGTCAACACAGATATCTAAACACTGCACATTCATATGCATGGGGACTCCGTTCACTGTATAATTTGTTCTTTTGCCCAGAGATTCAAAGCTTCACTTAAAAATAAATGAAGAGTAATGACTTCTCGTGAACTTTCCTTAATTTGTAGCCAGTTAATTTCCTCCTCCTGGTGAAAGTCTGTTGTATGCCACACATCCTGCTTCAGGCTATCACTGAGATGAGAAAATTGTGATTCCTTTCTTCCTATTACAGAGTTTAAAACCAGGAAATACATCCGTTATGAATTTTTTAAGAGTAAAACAAATATTAAAGACATTAGCAGAACTCTGGAAGAAAATTCCCAAGACTATAATCACACACAGGCGGAAAGAAACATTTAAAAATATATCAACAGAGTACAATACCTTCAAATTTATCAGGAAACAGTGATAGAATTAACAGACAGCTGAACAGCATTACAAAAAGAAAAAAAAAAAAGTCAACAATCCAGCATGTGAAGAAAGTAGGCACAAGGAAAACACATTTCCAGTTAAGTTTTTTGTTGCACACTGCATAAAGGCAGGAATGTTGTAGTCCTAAGGGAGACCTGACCCCATTCTCCCTCTTCCATCCCTCCATGGCAGAAGGGAGAGTTCCTCATTAACACACAATCCTAAAAAAGGTCTTTAAAGGACTTCCAATTTAAAAGTAACTTTTAAAAACTATCCAAAAATCAGGACAGTGTTAGCTACAAGCCTGGTATGAGTAAATTTTTCATAGTTACTCGAAAAATAATATCAGTTCTTCACAAGACCATTGAGAAAAAACAGAACCATTAGGAATTTAAGCTCCACAACTTCAGCCTGGAAGCTTGGCAAGAAAATGCAGAACAGTGATTCACACTTCAGCTTCTTGATGCAGAGCCTTTCACTGGGAAGACTCCCAAAGTATTTTACAAGCAAACATTCAGTACCAACCCCATTCATCACTGAAACATGGTCCTTTGCATCAAGAGTCAGAAGCTTCTTAGCAATACAGGGGAGCAGAAGTTCAGGACAAGAAGCGAGATGACCACAGCACTACACAAGTGAGACCCAAAGGAGAGATCAGAGGAGCAGCACTCCCCTTGTCACACTGGGACTGGCAACTGGCACCATCAGATGAGATCTGAGCAGAATAAGTGCTGCTGCAGCTTCTAGCGGTCTTTTATTGACAAGTGATCATAAGCACAAGTGGAGAGGCTCCACATGGAGACCACCTCAGCACCATATTGGGTTTTGAGTCAGAGGAAACCACATAGAACAGCTTCTCACTGAACTGACCACAACCCTGAGGAGACCAGGGTATGCACCCCTCTAAAGGACAGATTACTACAACTATGCTTAACTTCACACACTATGGCACAACTTCTGTAAGGGAAGGACAGACACTTTTGCTGACATGCTATAAAATTAGCTTCCTCCTACTCAAAGAGCTAAAGCAATTTATCTCCTACATACAGAGTTATAACACACACTTCAAAATTCAAAGTGTGGGCTGAGTGGTTGAGGACAGCCCTCCAAACAATATACATTACACAGGACCACAGACCTGTTCAGACTAGAAGGAACCTTCCGGGGTCAGGTTTATCCTCTTGAGGAAAGCAGGGCCAGCTGTGGGATCAGTTTGCTCAGGTCTTTATCCAGTTAGGTCTTGAAGATCTCAAAGTGTGAAGATGGCACAGTCTCCTTGGGCTTGCACAGGCTAAGCTCTCAAGTAATCCATGACACCGTCCTTGGCCCCAGTGAGACTTCTTGTCCTCTTTGAACTCCTTCAATAAGTACAGAGGCTTATGAGGTATCATTGGTGGAAACTGAAGTGCATGAGGCACAAGTACCTCAACCTGTGCCAACTGCTACCCATCCCACTCAGCAGCAGACCAACACTTTTCTCATTCAATGTTTTCCTATGGGTGTAAGTGGAAGAAACTCTTCTGTAGCCCTTTATATCACTTGCGCACATCAACATCACCTGGTTTTGTAAAACCAGTCCTGCACACTTGGACAATATTTCTAAATTCCTAAAATTTTGCTGCTTCCTCTTTCTGTAAATTTTTGCACTGAAGCTCTATTGTGTGCTTCCTGCCTAGCTGGTCTGGTCTTCCAATACATCCATTTGTTTTCCAAGTAGGGACTGCTCCTGCACTTTGAAGAGATTGTCCTTCAAGACCTGTTCAGCTTTCATGAGCTCTTATGTGTTTCAGAGCTTCAATCTCATCTGGTACCAGTTGCCTGAACAAGCTGAATCCTGACTGAAGTTCAGGTTCTGTCACCCTGCTGTTTTCATTTCTCACTCCCCTTACAACCTTGAACTCCTCTATTTCATGGTGGCTACAGCCAAGGCTGCCATTATCACCCTCTCAATCACTTCTGCCTACTTTGTGAATAGCAGATGCAATGTCACACCTGTTTGACCCCAAGACCTGTATCAAGAAGTTAAACCTGATACTCTCAAAAAATTCTTTGCATTTAACCATACCACTTTTCCAGATGTCAAAGACCTTCAAGTCACTCATAAGAACAACATAAGGTTGTGAGCCAGAGACTTCCTCAAAGTGTCTAAAGACTTTGTCTGTTTCCTTCTCTTCATCAGGTGATCTGGAAGAAATTCCCAACATGATGTCCCATTTACTCACCTGTCCCAGATCATGACCCACAAGCTCCCTACCTGCCTGCCATCTGTCCCACAGAAATGGTCCATACATTCAAACTGTTCCTTCACTTACAGGAGTGTAACTGCCTCAAATCCTCCCCTTCCTACCTGTCCTCAAGAACCTGCATCTGTCCACCATAGCATTGTAGTCCCTGTACACTGTCCCATCACGTTGCCATTCCTCTGGCAGAGTCACAACCATTACCCATGCAGTGCCAGCTACTGCCTGTTTCTCAGGCTGTATTTCTATACAGGCAGTGCAGGTGACACTTCATTTTCTTATATAAACACTCTCCAGGCTCACCATGTTATTGGATAGTATGCTTTCATTCCACATTGTCAGGTGGGAATACAACATCAAGTGATCACAAGAGCCCTGTTGTACTACAGACAGAGCAAGTAACACACCCTGCCCCAGAGAGCTGGCAAAACAGGGAGGGAAGGGGAGAAGCATGATCATCTCTGCTCCACAAGGGAACACAGGAGAACAGGAGATTGAGACAAACAGGAAGTTTATAACAGTAAAACAAGTTCTCCTGCCTTAACCACAAAACTGTTGTTTCTGCCTCTGGCATAACTGTCTAGTAATTTGTGACCGCACATGGTGTCTTTGAGAGGGCTGAGGGGCATTTATAATCCTGCTTCCTAAGCTTTGCTCTAGCTGCTTTAGCCCCCTCTGGCCACCCTCTTTAATATTCAGGCCATGTCTGACTGTAGTCTTTGGTGACAAAGAAGCGGCAGAACAGCCACACTGCACATCATATACTTTAGGCCTCAGCTGTGGTCCTATGAAGCACTCCATACAGAGAATGGTCTCACTGGTCAGTGTAGAGTGAGAGGTGTTTCAGTGTAGGAAACCCATGGACACATCACCCACTGCAGTGGCCTGTGTTTTTAACTGTAAGGGCCTTTGACATGGATGCATTTAAACAGCTTCAGTGGTTTGGGCTTTAATATCTCTCCCACACTCCTCTTCCTTTCTTGCCTGTTACCACTTGCCAGACTAGCAAGCCAAGCCCTGGAAGTAGCTGCATGTGTGCTTCATCATCACCATCTACTCTTCAAGCTAAAGACACTGAACGCTGCACTGAAGCAGTTCAGATGCATTAACAAGCCCTGTTCTCTCTGCAGTGACCCTGGAAGAGGGATATAACTACCAGCAGCACCTAGAAGCTTCTAAATCAACATTAGTTGGTTGACATTCCCAGGCATGATACCATTATTCAAGGCACTGCATCAGGTGAAGTAGGATGACAGCTTCACTGAAGAGAAACACAGCAAAATATGATGCTTAACTGCTGATTCTCTTCACAACTCTCACTGTATACAATCAACAACCATTTAGAAAATCACTGCCACCAGTAAAACAAAACAAACAAACAAAAAAAAAATGAACTCTGCAATACATTTCACATTTTTAGAGAGTGTGTTAACATTGCAACCTTGTTAAACACATCCAAACCACGTTCTTTCAGTAGCTCCTGAAGTCTGGAGTATACAGAAAATCACTTGTTATTATTTTAATTTAACACAGAAATGCAGCAAACCAACATTCACTGTGTTACCACAACTAAATACATATAATTACTTGTTAGGAAAAAATGTTTAGCTAAGTAGCACAGATACTGAAATGCACCCATCTCATATTGGTCACTGATGCCACTTACAACTCGAGTTAAGTTCTTGTTAAGACACTTCTAATACTTGGGGTGTTGTGAGTTGTTTTATTTTAAACCCAAACCTGTCTACATTACCTTAGAAGGTAATTTCCTGAGTTGGTACTGCTTAATGTGGGGAAAATTTTAAAGTGAAGAGGTGATAGTTGTATGGCCATTCTTAACAAATAGCATTTACCTGGAAAAAATCTTAGGTATAAATTCCAAAGAAAAACACTACATTAAGTTAATACACAGAAACCCAAGTGGACAAATCAATTGTGAATACCTATCACTGAACAAACTGATACCCCTATGACTAACTGAAGAACAGTGACTATCACTTTTGTCATTGCAATGGCATTTACTCTTACGGTTAAGACTCTTGCTTTGATGCCACACTGCACAATGTACATGTTGTGCAATAAGGACATTTCAACTTTGCATTGTTTTTTCTATCTTATTATAGAAGGTCTAACATGTCCCTCTAATAATGGTAATAATTATTCAACAGTATTTAAATCAGCTGTAACAGAGGAGTACATTTTTTTCCTTACTTAACCACAGTTTTACATTAGAAGTTTAGCTATTCCTTTGTTAATGCTGCAATATTTTTATCTAAACGAAGATCACAAACAGAAAACTGATTTGTTATTAAAGGAAATGGACCGACCACTAACTTCTGCAGTCTGAAAGCCCCGAGGGAAAAAACAGTGTCTTACTTCTCTGTTCTATATTTACATCATAAACATTAACACACATACACTGATTCCAGGTCTGTGATTAAATTTGACCAGCAAGGTCACAGTCATTCCCTTTTATTCTAAGGAAAGTGAAAAGAATGCAGGATGTATGCTACTATAAGGATGACAAAGCTTTTATCAAGTTTTAAGAATTCCTGAGAAATTGCCACTTGCCAAGATCACTGTGGGTGACACTTCCAATTCTCATTCAGTTAGAAATAAAAGTCTCTGGTGCTTTAATTAAATGAGAGCTTGGAGCTACAGCTACATCAACCTTTCCATGCTTTTTTGTTCCATTATTTTTTCACTCCTGTGATCCTGAGCACTCACCCATTCCCACCCCCATACCTTAGTTACCTCCAATGGAGATTTAAAAAAAAAAAAAAAGCCTATACATCACAGCACCTAACGAGCTATTTGGAGAAAGAATAAAAGTCAGAGAAGAGCTCCCAACCATCCTATATACCACAATGAATAAGGGAGGGCTGGGAGGTGGGTAGGAGGGGGAAGAGGGAGAAGTAAAAAAAAAAAAAAAAACACAACAAAACACACACACAAAAAAAGAACCAATCAAACAAAACAAACCGACACATATGCACACAACCCATCAAACACCACCAGCTGCTGCTTTGCAGAGGAAGACCAGAGGAAAGGAGGAGCCTTTGACACTCTACTCCACCCTCAGATTTCTGGATGCTATTGTACAGCTGCTGGATGTCACATCTGGTAGCAATATACTAACACACACCACCCAGCTTTATCTCTCCTTGTTAGCGAGCACACCCAACCCATCATGAAAATGTCAACAGAACAGCAAGAGATCTGTGTCCATGTGGAAAGATGCTGGCAGAAGAGAAGTCACACTGATAAGAACAGAGGAAACATTTGGAGAACCAAGTCCAAAAATCAACCTTCTCCCTCAGTCTAAGCCACATGTACTGCATTCATCACATCAGTAGGAAACCTTGAACCTTATTTGATTATAGTTCCTGGCAACCCTAACAATGTCCTGGCAACAATGATAAGTCTCTCCTGTCTCCAGCTTGCCAGGAAATGAGGTGCCACTGGGGTTGCTATTGTGTGGGACAGAGTGAAAGCATCAGAAACTCCAGCTTACATACGAATACAGTCTATAGGAAGCCCCACAAAGAGCATTTCAGTAGGTTCAGGACATACTGCACTGGTTCCCAGACTAGCTCAAGAATCCCAGTTTTAGCCTCCAGATTTCCAGAGGTTTGGTTCCAAATACATCAGAATCTTTCCCCATTCATGGGCCACTAGGTAGTCCTGGAAAATGCAGCTATCATCACGGTAACTACTATATACTATTGGCAACAATAATCAACAGATTAATAGTTTCATACTCCCCACAGCAACATGGAAAAAGAAACAAAACTGGGACTGAAAAACACAAGCTTCACAATGGACTGTCCTCAAAGCCTCTTATCTATTATATTTATTTTTCAGATTCTTAGAAAACATTACCTTTTTACGTAATAACACACAAATGTAACTGTTTTGATGGGGCATAGACTAGTCCTTGTCTTCCAACCTAAAATATTTTCAAAGTGAAGGAGAAAAGTTCTCAAAGATATTCATCACTTACATCTCTAACTTTTTTGAAAGACAAGAAAAATATCTATAAAAATAGCTCCATTTTTATTTTAGTATCTCTACAGGATTTTATTTTGTCAAGACAACTGACACTGGGAAGCAAGATTTCTGCCTATCTCTAGCTTACATTATATCAGGTCTCTAAAAATTCATTAATAATATTACTTAAAACAAGGACAAGTCTTTATCAAAATTAAAGGCCATGTGCTTCCTTTCTTGCTATTCAGACATAATTGCTCTCAGAAGACAGAATATGAAGTTTAAGTCCATAAAGCAGTTTTTTCATCCTCTTAATACTCTTCCAGGAGAGATTTACAGAGACCAATAGAGAAAACATCAAAAGACTCTACAGGCAATTTTATATTTAACTGTCATATATATAACCACACACACCACTATTTTGTTTCTGCTGCTGCTTCTTAATAAAGAAAAGCAACTACCTATTCACATGCAGGCAGTGTAACCATACTGTCACCTTGATCCATTAACTGAAATTGTCTAAGTTGTTATTATAGCCTCAGATAAAACTTGTTTTGATAGACACTTTGATCCTCCTTGTGAATGGAAGTAAATGTTTCCCAGTATTTCATTAGGCTATTAGCAGCACCTTTGCAACAGCTGCCTATGCAGATCATTTGCCAGAAACTAAAAAAACATTAAACCCTATATTTTTCCCTTCCAGAAGACCTGTATGAATGTTGGAGGACCCTTAAAGGTTTTTAAGAGGAGGGCTACATGTTCAAACTGCTTTGCAGACCTAACAACCATGAACAACTATTAGAAGATGAAACTAGCTTGGACTAAGCAAAGTGTCCCTTAAATAACTTCAAGAATGTTGCAATCTTTGAAGTCCCAAAAGTCTACTCAGAAGCTTAGTGTGCAATGAAAACAACTGCCTACAAATCATGTAGGTAGTATTACAGAAATAAATAATGCCGTTTCTTCTCAAAATCAGAATACTAAGGTTTTCAACTGACAATTGAATTGAGAAAATATAATTCTTAACAGTTTTGGAGGGTGAATAGAAAATAAGTTTAAAATCAAACATGTTCAGTCAACTTAATGCTAATTACATTGTTCCCTGTCAACAAGTTGGCATTGTATTTCAGTGTGCCAAAGACGCAATGTTTGCAGTCTTCCAGAAATAGAAGAAACTAACATCATTAACTTCTTATTAGCACAATGTACTGCTTTATTACAGTCCCTGTTTTACTTCTACCAAAGACACCTATCCCTAAAAGCCAATGCAGTTATGTATTAAAGTACCTATTGCCTTTATGAGGAAGCTTTTTGCCCCTTTAGCAGATCTATCTCAGAATGGAGACTTTGGGTACAAACAGCTATTTTTAGTCCAAGCACAGAAATCTGAAGTTACTATACACTCGTCAAGGCAGAAAAGAATATTTGACTAATTGTTTTCTGCTTGATGAAAGAAGAGGAATAAGAATTATGTTTCCAAGAATAACATTTCATCATAAAGCCAAGGCAAAACCAGTAAGGCCGATGCTGCATCTCAGAAAGCTTGTTCCCTCTCTTCTAACTGTGATTAGCTTCACTTGACAGTCAAAGTACTCACTTTAGTATCACTAGAGTTATTATATTAGCAAGATTAAATCATGAGATTTTCCTCATAATAGCATGCCTTTTTTTTCCCCCCACAACTATAATTGTCCTCTAATTTTAACAGGTAATGCTGAAAATGATTAGGGGTTTGCAAAGGCAGTCTAACAAACAAATTCAAATTTAAATTAGAACATGTAAAGTAATCAGAGAGTTACAGAACAAGCAAGCACCAAGACAAAGCATTTAATACCTGTGAAGACATTCAGTAAATAGCACCCTACACCTCTTGCACTGCGCCACAGACACTCAGTAATGCTCAAGACTGCAAGCCCTGAAGTGATAATATTTTCCATAGGAGACATTTTAACAACCCTAGAGTCCTATAAACCTGATGGGTTTGGACCTGTTTAAGGAAAATTAATTCTGAACTCAAATGCCAGTCAGTGCATCACTGTGGTGAGACTACAGACACAAAAGGGCATATGCATTATAACAGTTGGCTTGGAAAAGACTAATAAGTTATAAAAGGATGGAGGAAAGATCTCATCTGAGAATGATATCTTCAACAGACCAACAAGCACAAAGGAAACCCTTGATGAATGCCAGTATCACTGATTATTATGAGAAATTGAACAGAAACTACATCAATACAACACATTACTCACAGGGGTGATCCTCAAAAGAGTTAAAAGATACCCGCCCTGCATCCATGCAACATACAGTCAGACATCATAGAATCATACAATGGTTTGGGTTGGAAGGGACTTTAAAGATCATCTGATTCCAACACCCTTCCCGTGGGCAGGGACACCTTTTACTAGACCAGGTTGTTCAAAGTCTCCTCCAATCCGGCCTTGAACACCTCCAAGGATGGGGCATCCACAACTCCTCTGGGCAACCTGTTCCAGTGCTTCACCACCTTCACAGTCAAGAATTTTTTCCTAGTATCTAATCTAAACCTACTATTTTATAGTTTGAATCCATTCTCCCTTGTCCTGTCACTACATGCCTCTGTAAAAAGTCCCTCTCCATCTGTCTTGTAGGCTCTCTTCAGGTACTGGAAGGCTGAAATTAGGTCACCTCAAGGCTTCCTCTTTCCCAGGCTGAACAAGCCCAGTTCTCTTAGCTTTTCCTAACAGGAGATGTGCTACATCTCTCTAATCATCTTGGGGACCCTCCTATGGACTCACTCTAACAGGTCAATGTTCTTCCTGTGCTGGGGACCCCATAGCTGGATGCATCAGTCCAGGTGGGGTCTCACCAGACCTGCTGGCCATGATGATTTTGATGCAGCCCAGGATAGGGTTGGTTTTTGGGCTGCAAGTGCACTTTGCAGGGTCACGTCCAGTCTCTCATCCACCAGCACTCTCAAACATCTTCAGAAACAGTCTCCCAGCACTGATCTGAACTACCTCTTACAAAGCCTCTTCAGCTTTCATGGGGTGAATTTCATAGGTTACTTCATGCAACTGTCTTGAGGAGCATGGTTGATGGCAGTCAACCAACCTGTACCCAAGGCTGGGTGCAAAGACCAAGAATGGGGGTGCCCTCCTTGTCCTTAGGTACAAGATACTTTTTCAGCCCAAAGGTACGGTGGGGGATAGGGTTACTGAACAGAGTTGTCTGTACCTTGGGAAAAAGAGGCATGGGCCTTCATCCACATCTGTAGGAGCCAAGGCAAAGACTGCCCAGCAATGTCACTAACACAGACAGGCATATAACCTAAGAGTCTCAGATATGGTTTGCCCAGCTGCAAAACTCCATCCTGGATTTTGTTTGCCATCCAGAGGGTCTGAAAGCTCTTGGTGGAAGTCATGGTGCAGTTGACTGGGATTCAGCCATATTTCCTATGAACGAAGTAATGACTGAATGCTGTGGATTCTGCTTGTCCATAGATCACAAGGACTCCTATTATTAAAGACAGAAAGGAAACCATCCTAGGCTGCTTAAAAATGCTGCCATAATAGTAAGGCCTTTAGGGCCATGAAGGCCTTAATGCATTTTCTATATTACAGTTTGTGATTCTAACTTCTAGGTTTCACTAGTTAGAAGCCTCAAACCACCTTTAAGACTGGAGAGATAAAATAACACAAGCAGCAGCATCCCCAACCTGAATCAGCATTAATTCTACTGTTCGAGAGGAAGAGTATTCCCCTAGACAATGACACAGTCACCTTTCTCAAGTAAGGAAACTTCATTAACTTAAAAAAAGCTGAGCACATATGGTGCAAATTAATCCAGAACAGGGCTAACCCCACAGACTGAGAGAGCTGGATTTACTGAATCTTTACTGTGTTATGAAAATGATGGAGGAAATTAGGTGTTAGAACAATGTATTCAAGGTTATTCCTTCAAAAAGACAGAAAAATTTCACTGTGACATTAAAAAGTCAGTGCCATTACTACCTTCATTACAAATCACTAGTCTAAGGATTATAAAACAAGTCTTTTCAGGCTGAACTTTGACAAAAGTTCTCAACATGAGACAGCATCCCTATCTATGAAAGGCTAGTGAAGTTGGGCAAGAGGGATTGGGTTGTCAACACAATGTTCACTTTAAAGTCTTTATGTTACTTTCCAAAGAAAATATGACCATCTACATGAAATTAGTGGTGGTTGATTTTTATGTGTTTTCATAAATGTGTTTATGATGTGTGGGTTCTTGGTATTTTGTTTTTTAACAAAAAGTACATAATCAATTGGGAGTGGAAGAGAATTTATTCCTAAAACACTGAATGTGGAGAAGATAACTTTTTCCAGCCCTCTGCATGATTAATCTGTTTCACTGCTTTCTTGACAGTTACTTACATTTGCCTCCTGATGCATTAGCATAGGACAGCTCTTTCTTATTGTTCTAATGCAGCTAATCCCAAACAAGGGGTCATGACCCCCAAGTAGGGTCACAGCAGTTATGACTGGAGTCATGAGCCCAACAGAATTACACTTGTTTTTAATGGTATCTGGACTCACAAAATCAACAAAATGCAAAGCTCGTAACAGGTCGGCTTTGAAACAGCAGGTGTAAGAAAGTATTGAAGGAAGACTTTGCGTGACAGTCTTATCTGATATCAAAGCAAGAGAAATGCTAACTATGCTTAAGTGATTATTAATAATGAATATTTGGTGTTTTATCTGCATTACTGCAGCAGCAATGTTGTTAAATTTTAAATTACTCAATTCTGTAATGAACTTTAAGAAGTCAGAAGTAAAACACAATATATCTACCATCACAGAGGAGAAGCCAGCTGGCAACTGCCAAAATTCACTGACAGCAGCTCCAGAAACCTCACAATGTAGTAATTTCAAATAAAAAGAAGTGGTTTTTAATTTAAATATTGTTACTCAAAGCCAAATGAGTATTCCAAGTGAGGCACTGTTACATCTTGACAAAAATCTCCATAAAGTCTAGAAACAACAAACTTTCCCAGAGAGTTCATCCTAGCTAGGGAAGAAATTTCAATCTATATTGCTCCTCTCGCTCTATTTCCAGGTCACTCAGAAAGCCTTCTGGCTACACCTACATTACCACATCAGGCTGCCCACTGCAGCTAATGAGTAGATCAACACAATAGATATGAAGGACTCAACATTTGGCACACTGCATGTTTCAGGAGTTTTATTTCAAATCAGCTTCACTATGTCCCCATGATGGAGCAGGGGCCGGGAAGTGAAGTGTTGAAAGTATATTCCAGATACAAGTCTTTTGACTTGGTGTTATCTGTAATGAATCCAAATTGTGCTCTCAGGTTTGCCCCACAACATGGACCGATACAAACATGATCAGTCCCAACTCCCAGTGACTGCACTCCAAAACTGAGCTCTCAGACCAAAAGGTTAACATGGCAATGAATGACTAACTTGTAATTTCAACTGAAAAGCACAGAACCATTTAGAACACTATGGGATAAATCAAAGATGCCTCAATGAACTGAAAAAATTACATCCATTTTAGCCAAAGAAGAAGGAAAACTCAGTAAGTCAATTAAAACGGAATACATAAATGCAGATCCTTTATCCCCCCTTCTTCCTTTAAACAGTGCTGGGAATTACTTTCCTACTGTGGAAACTACACTTCATAATAACATCCACTAGCATACGAAAAGTGTGGGTTGTTGGAAAATGGAAAGAAAAGCCTATGCCTTCTGTCACACATTCTTAAATAAAATATGTTCACACTTAGAATTTAAGGATGCTAAAAGAAAGTTGGTACAAGCATGAGCAAACTATTGGGAGCTGGTCTAATTTTCACTCTGTCTTCATTTTCCACATTTAGGAGCAGCAGCCTACGCAATACTTTTTGCTTTGGGGCTGAGAAGAATATATGACTTTTTTTGTTTTGTTTTTAACTAGAAATTACATATGGGCTTATATATCTATTTTTATGATATCATAAGTGCCCCTCACTGTGCAACATGGCTGCAGAAACATTTAGTAAACAAAACGTTTAGCAGCTTTTTCGGAGACCTCCAGAAAGATTATTACCAATGCTTGAACTCAAATTGGTGTCTTTTTCAAGCAGTCAGATATAGAAAATACAGAACTAACAGACTATGCAGGATGGCCATACCTTAAGTTTCATGAAATGTGTCACACCTATGAGTCAAACACTTTTCTTTAAATGCAGCAAAACCTAAAGATACTTATTTTAAAATCGGTAATGTGAAAATTGCCACAGCACTAGTGTATCTGAAGAGAACAAGGCTAACTCTGGTGCCTGCAATACACACAGAGTATGCATTCAGACTCCCAATCATGAAAAACCACAAAATCAAACAAAAAAAGTTACTCATTTAACTTTAGGGTGATACTTGTAAATTTGGAATTCCTTGACTTCTACTTACTGAGGTAGAAAATCTCAGTTTGTATACTGGACTGAGTTGCAGAGGCAACTTTAAAATAACAGATAACTGCAAGCCAATGAAGTTGCACTTGCAGGGCTGCAGGTATTGAGTCTGAAACAATCAGCTGAGGTATGAGCTGCCTTAGCCATCTCAGACATTAAAATTCACCATGTTCCAAAGCATCTTTCAAAGTCTGTATAACTGTCAAAACACAATTTACCTTTCTCTGACTTGCCAAAGTATGTAGGTTTCCCCTGCTAATTTATACAAAGCAGTGAGCTGTCAATATGAAAGGCTGCAAAACACCACAGTTAAGATATAGAAACACCATCAAATATTTGGAAATTAAAGATGTATCTTACACTACATTGAAACTGGAGGGCCAACAGTTTGTCAAAAGAGAATAGAAAATCAAAAGCATATTTGGAGAAAAAAAAAAAAAAAAAGAATATATGTCATCTGTGAAGGCCTTTGTACCACAGGTCCAGCCTACCAGAGAAGTGAGAGTCCATTTTATCAGTTGAACACCATTATTATTTTTTTTAAAAATATAGTTTTGCATTGATTGAATTTGCAAAGGTAGCAAAGAGGTTCTAAAAGCAGAAATTATAATGGGAAATAGAATGTGTAAGAATTCAAACTCATTAATACTAGTGATGTGTCTGTTCTAGAAATCAACATCAGAGGTAGGAAACAAGCTGAATAAAGCACAGCCAAGTCTCACAGCAAAAACAAATGCCACCCATAGATTTTCTGCTCACCAGGTGAAAAGTTCAGATCCTGATCTGCGGCAAGGGATACAAAACCTCTATGGGAACATAACATGCTCAAGCAGGCTCAGCTCTGCTCGTTCCTCAGCTCTAATTTTTGCATTTGCAGCAGAATTCTTTTAAAACACTTTTAGTGTACATAAAAATCTATGATCCAAAATGATACAAGTCCTAATGAACTCATCTTCTGAGAAAAAGAGATGAAACAGAACTGAAGAATTAGCCCCCACTTATGACCTACCTCATACAAAGGCACGGGCCCATTCATGCCTTCACCTGAGACTGAAGAGTTTCTTAGTTCAGAAACTTATCACCTTAAACTCACACCATATCTTGCCTCCTCATTTCTCAAACATGCTCTCCTCCTCCCCCATTACCTTGACATTTTAGAGCATGTTGTCTAATAAACATGTAGGAGGTTAAAGGTATTTTATGCCACATGACAATTTTGTTATCATACTTCTAGAAGAAAAAGGTGAAGCTCTCATTTTTTAGCAACCATTGTAGCAGTTGAGTCTTTTAAAATTGGGACAAAAACCATGCTGGGTAACAGCAAGCAAAGTAATGGCATAATCAACCTGATCTTATTCTGTATGCTATTTGTTCTTCTCCATCTGCTACATATATGGCTTTATTTACCTACTAAGTCTGATGATTCATTTAAAGATGCAGTTGTATCACATGAAAAGAAATACATTCCCTACTTTTGTGAAGGAGAATTTTCAGTTGAACAGTCATGGCTCAAAATATCTCCACTGTGTGGCTTCTCAGTCTGTAGACCTTTCTCACGATGTAATTAGAATATACAGTGTGTAATAAGTGCTCTAAAACAAATACTAATTCTTGGGACAATACTGCCTACTTTACCTTATAGAATCATGGAATACATTGAGTTGGAAGGGACCTATCAGGATGATCAAGTCCAACTGCTGACCCTACACTGGACACACTAAGTATCACACCATGTGCCTGAGAGTGTTGTCCAAATGCTTCTTGAACTCACACAGGGTTGGTGTTGTAACCACTTCCCTGGGGAACCTGTTCCACTGTTTGACCACCCTCAGAGTGAAAAACTTTTTCTTGATATCCAACCCAAAGTTCCCCCAACTCAGCTTCCTACCATTTCCTTGAGTTCTGTCACTGGTCCCGAGTGAAGAGATCAGTGTCTGCCCCTCCTCTCCCCCTCATGAGGAAGTTGTTGACTGCAATGAGGTCTCCCTTCAGTCTTCTCTAGGCTGAACAGACCAAATGACCTCAGCTGCTCCTCATACAGATTCCTTTCAGGGCCCTCACTACCCTCATGGCCCTTCTTTGAACACTCTCTAAGAGCCTAATGTATTTTTTATATTGTGTTTATATAGGGCTCCATTTTTCCACCATCACCCCTTAAATCCTCTTACTCTATTTTTAGAGATAAAAACATAAAAACATTGTTCCACAAAACACTATCTGTTACCCTCTAACACTATGAAGAGCACTGATGCTGGTGATGAACTGGAACTGTTGCTGAGTTCTGTAACACAGACTTGTCCCACCCCCTTTTGAGAAAATAGTTCACATATCCCTCTGAAGGGATATGGAATATAAATATTACCATCAGCAATAGAAATATGCTCTGATCTTATTTTCAAATGGAAGATGTATAACTGTATGTCATCCACTCAAATGACCAGGACCAGAACAGATATATCTTCTGGATAGCAAACTAGTATTTTATCTCTGTTTCTAGCTTAAGACAGAAGTTTAACAGTGTCATAACAATCCACCACACATGTGCCTCACAGAATCAACTGTGTAAGACATAAAATCTGTGCTGCTGCCACCCTGCAAACTTCTGCTAGTTCTCCCTGAGCCTGAAACTGAGACACTCTCCTCCTGAAGCTGCAGAAAAAGAGAGTAGCACTGGAAACTCAATAGAAGAGGGGACCACAAAACCCATGGCTGTTTTAAGTCAGAAGAAGTGAATGGTTAAGAAATACGTTGTGCCAGCGCATCCCAAGATGTGCTGCAGTTACAGCTGCCTTGGCAGTACAGACAGCTTGGGAACTGGGAAACTGTGGCACCCTGCAACTTAGGAGACAGCAAGGCTTAATGCTTCATTGCAGATTTTTGAGTGCTTCAAGACAAGTTGTTTTCTGGGCTTTGTAACAAACAGAAAGATAAAGAAACAAACTAGGGAAAAAAAAAAAAAAACACACACACCACACATAGCAGAAAGTTAAAAATAAGTGCTAATTTTGATCAGGTTTTTGCATTATTCATTGTGTACTTGTTGCGGGGGTTGGGGGGAACAAGCATCATTACAGTAACATTGTAGCAGTAGTGTTGTACAGTAACAAGCACAGATCTGTTTCTGAGTGGAGTACGGTATTTGCAGCAAACTAGATTCTGCGGGAAGCCCCTCTGCACAAACACAAAATAGCCCTTTCCTGGCAAGCTCCAAAGCAGTTACAAATGCAGCAACAATGCGTGGCCAGTCTTCGTGAACGAAGATCTGGGAAAGGTGTTTTTACCTTTCAAGCCTGCGCAATGGATTTTTTAGGTG
>JAWWLV010000088.1:59973484-60012007 GCA_035041135.1 Platyrinchus mystaceus
TCAACTTAAGGTGCGTTTGTACGTGCATGTGACACCACATAGGGATGGAAACACGGCCACTATGAGACGAGAAGCACTAACATTTCAAAATGGCAGTCTCATCCCCCGTACGGCTTGACACAGACCGCAGGTTTGCACTTGAAATTAAACGCATTCAAAACCAGAAGAATTTGTCAGTAGGCTCCCACCCTTGTGAAATGGCCTCTCGACAAAACACAAAGCAAGTGACCCCTGTGAGAACATAGCAGGACCCGACACTCAAGGAAGGCTGTCAAAGGTGCCTGTTCAAATAGCAAAAGATTTAGAGTAGAGCATTTTATTCCTCATCTTTCTTTGAGATAACCTCCTCTCACTTGTAGTGCAGTGTTAAAATAGTTTTTAACATTTAAACAGGCACAAAAATGTGATTTTTAACTTGATTACATTCCTTTGAAACATCAATTTCAGAACATTGCTCTGTAACAAATTTGTTCAGACTAGGATACAAATCCATACTACAAATGCTTTCCATAATCAAAATAGTGTTTATCAAACATGTACAAACCCTTAAAAGAAAAAGTATTGGCTTTAACGGACAAATGCAACTAAAAAACCTCGACTTTTTTGCCCTTAATTTGCATTTTCATAACATTCCTGACTCCAAAATCTCCAAAACATAATACAACCCATCATTCACTTATTCACTATCATCACACCACATGTAATATGTGCTTTAATTTCATGCCACCTTGCATTGACAAAAAAATAAATCTCTGACACATTAAATAATTAAAATATGTGACTCGCCACTGAGGTCCGAATAAGGTATTTGTATCAAATCCTGTAAGTTTATTGTTTTACCAGCTGCCTATGAACAGGGATAAAGCTTTCAAAAAGGTTCTTTAAAGGCTTATATTATTTCTGAAGCTATTAAGTTACATTCACATTTTCCCACCCCCCTCACAAATTGTAGGTCTTTGTTAAACATTCTTTTAGCTTTTACCATGGCAAAGAAAAAAGCAAGGAATTATGGGATGCCTCTTACTCCGGGGGAAAGGTTTTGAATAGAACAGCTGTCCAGAGGCCAGGCAAGAAGGCATACCCCTCTGACAATAAGGGGCTTTTTGTGGGGAAGGAATAGGAATTCAGAAGAAGAATTTATGGAATTGGGCCGATACAAAAAAAGTTAAAGAGAGAACTTCAATCAAGAGGAAAGGGGGGGAAAACGGTACTGCAAAAGAGAAGGGAGACACCACCAGCCACAGCATCAGGGAGCAAAATGTTGAAACAACTGTTCTATAAAAAAAGAAATATATATATAAATGGTTGCTGGACTCTAAGAAGAGGAAGAATTGACAATAGTTGGCCATGTGCACCATGGCAGGGGCTCCTTTTTGCGCTTCCTTCTGCAGACCAACACCACCTCAGCAAAATGACACCCCTACAAAAACAGACCATGTGTGTGAGTGGGTAAGGCACCCTCCAGGAAGGTGGGAAATGGGGGCTGGACTATTCCTGTAGTGAAAGAACAGCGAACCCAGCATTTGCTTCAAAAGGATCTATTTCAGAGGAAAACTGAGACCACAGCTCAGCTTATGTCCTTCAGAATTGCTGATGTCTTCTGGGCACACTCTGGGTCCTACTGACTGCATGGCATTAAAACAAAGATATGTCAACACATATCACACTACCTTCTTCATGTGTCTTTCTTGCCTCAAAAAGAGGCAAGAGAAATGCAGTGAATATCTGCATTTCCAAGCTATACAAGATGCAGGTCTCACACCTGCAAAGGTGTTATTACCAAACACCACCAAAAAATCATGTGTCGTAATGCTTTTGAGAGGGTATCCTTGTTTAAGGGTTATTTAATAGTTATCAACATGAAACACAAGACAGTGCTGAGGTGGAAGTTACTTCACTTGTTAACCTATTTCATTGCCCAGGAGCCCACCAGCTCCTTACACGATGTGGAAGAAGTGCAGTATCCTCCTCAGAAGGCTAGCATGCCCCTACAGCTACATGGCAGCTACCATAAAACAAAAAAAACCAAACAAATAAACAGTTTTCAGAAATTTACCTAATTATGATGTACCCCATCACATACTTATACAAATACTTTATTCTATATGTTGTAATAGAAATTACAAAATGTTAATGCAGATGCAGTTGTTACAAGCCTGCCCCCCTGCATAACTTTAAAATGTGATTAAAACCACAGTATTCAGTTAAACTTCTTCATATTTCTCAGTCAAAACAGACATGAAAGGAAGTGACAGGTATTGGAGCTCATGAATTTCCTTAAATCTGAGCTATGTGGTTGGTTAAGCACACAGTGCTCAAATGCCTGAATCTGGGCTTTTTTTGTTATGGTGAAAGGCTACACAGCACTCAGTGCTTCAGAGCCTATTTTTTTCCCCACATTGCATTAATAGTAGGACTAAGAATGCAGCAGCCCAGAGAGAAAGTGGACGCTATCCTACAAGACAAAAAAAAAAAAAAAAAAAAAAAGAAAAAAAAAAAGAAAACAAAAAAAAACCCAAACCAAAACAATCAACAAAAAACCTACAACCAACCAAAGGTCCTGACACATTGAAGCACTTTTACACCACTGAAGTCTGATGTTATTTAAGCACATATATTTCATACTTTGCTGAAATAAGACTGGTGCACAGTCCATCCAAAATGCTGAGCAGCAGAAATGAAGCTTGTTAGCCCATGCATAACTGCTACTCAGAGACTTGACCCATTAAGAGTGCAGTTCCTGATGACTTAGCTGTTCCTAGCTGTTCCTGACCACCACCCCAATGCTGCTGGCAACTAAAACGATGCTCTCCAGTCTACTGAAACAAGCATTGGCCTGCATGACAGAAAATTATTTTCACTGCACCTGCAGTGCACAGACAGTAGATAATTTACAATAATTTATCAGGATTAACCTTTTGATAAGGCATAAATTTTCTCTAGGTTTAAAGCACTTTATAAGAGTGCCAAGGTTCATTTATATTAAGTAAATGCTGCATCAGCAGTTTGACAGTAGCAAAAACTGTGATGCTGGGACTAGTTACTACTGTTGGCCTTAATCTTTATCACAATAAAATGAAGCTTGGCATTTCAGCATGGCAAGATATGATTCATAACTAACCATCCTTCTTCTTTAGCTTTGGAAATGTCAAATAGGATAATTAACAGGAGATACTCATAGGTTCACACACTCCAGATGTAGAGATTTATGTGGACTCTGCATCACCAAACACTGACAAGTTATTTGTAGCCACGTGTTTTAAAACTGCCTTGGTAGTTTCCTCATATTCAGCACAGCCAAACAGAATGAGTCAGATCTGAACAGTGTAGGTCATGTTCCTGACCTTATCCAATATAACAAATAAAACACAGTGTTGGTTCGTTATCTTTTTACATTCCAAATCCAGTTATTTATAAACACAAAAATAAAAAATAAATCCTATGGCCTGCTGTTCACATGTGATTTTTATTCTTTCTCATAACTAGAAGCCTACAGCAAACGTTACCCAGCTCTCAGCCATTCACACCACCTACGTTTATATTTACAGTGCCTTTCTTCACTTTACTGAAGTAGGCAGGTATTTTTAGCCATGCCATGATGCATGTTTAAAGCTTGATTAAAATAAATACTCCTACAGCACTTCCATTTGAAGACTACACATCCCACACGCTCTTCTGCTGGACCAAACCACACGTAATAATGTGCCAAAATATTTTCTTGCAAAAGAGACTTCCAAACACTACCCGAGCAGAAGCTACCCTGATACTTTGCCAAAAGCCCAAAGCAACAACTAGTAACTATGAAATACAGTCATCTTCCTTGCTAATGCAGAAGGGGAAACTCTTCCCACACAGAAAGCATGGGCTCTGGGTACAACTCTGCACTGCACTTTGAGTCCATATTGGGCACAGGCCACACCCATATAATAGAGATGCAAGAAGCAGGATTGCCTACTAGATTATCATGTGCTTCATTAAACCTAATCTGGTTCTCATTTTTTGTTTGTGACAAAGGAAAAAAATCTAAGAAAAAATCTGACACTAAAACAGCATCTTGATGTTTTTGTTTAACTTGCCATCAACAAATATTTTTAACATTTTATCATTGAAACATTTTAACAGTATCTAGACTCACACATAAGAATATGCCTAGTTATTAACAAAGTTAGGTTTACCAGCCTTCAAACTTACTGGTATCTCTATTCAAAACAATATTATTTTCAGGACTTTTTCTTTGAATTACTACCATTTCCTTCTTTGGGGTGTGCAAAATACCCAAATATACACCAAACTGTAAAAATCACATTTGCAGTCGGCAGAGTATCAGAAATGCAATCTCTGGACAGAGTACACATTCATTTACCAGCCATGACTAATGCCAGACACTTTGCATTCCATACTCCAACTCAGGAAAGCGCTTTCTATTCAGAACAAAATCTAAACCTCAGTATCGGCCTTAGTAGAAATAAATGTAACCACACATGTAAATACTTTGTTAAAATTAGGGTCTTGATACTTATCTCCACTTCATGTACAGCTCTACCAGTAAGAAGCAAAGCAAGAGATTAAGAAATAAAGATGTAGGTTTTTTTCTTCTCGTTTAGAATCAGGGAGGGGGGCTATGTGTGTGTGATTTCGTTTGACCTTTTGTGTTGAGAAAGAAAGAGAGCAAAGCAGAGGATGGGGAAAAAAATACTATTTAATGGTTTTGCTGGGAGAAAACAGTTTTTAAATCCTCTGTTTCTGTTCTTGAACTATGTAAAATTAAGAAGTCGTTCAAAAGAAAACACATCATTACTTGAAAATCATAGATAAAATGCTGCTAAACAAAAAGAAAGCTCTTGATTGACAAAGTGGAAATGAAGGAAAAACACACCCACACAAAGCATTCATTTCACAGATGAAAATTTGGATACCAGATTGATCACTATGTTACCCAACAGAAAAAATTCTTTATAAGTTAAGAGAAAAAAATTATGTTTATATCCTTCAAATATTTGTACAGATCCTTTGTTCCTACCCTATTACTAATGCCACTAAGTTCACAAGCTTCCACAAGAAATTACAAAATATGGATACACATTTTGTTCATCTCTGGACCCACTGAAACAGGCCTCTAACTTCAAGGTGGAGATGATAAAATTCAGCTAAAGATAATGAAAGAAATAATGTTTATCTATGGCCTTCCCTCATTTTTTTTCCAATACTAATAAAAATAAGTAAAAGGAGAATACCCTTCATAGACTCCTACCTTCATCACATTAAGATTATTTAAATGAAGGGACTTAAAAACAACAGTTTTAATCACCATTTGCATCCAAGTAAAAAAAAAAAAAAAAAATCAAGCTGGCTTTGTATTTATGCTTATTTTTTCCTAAAGAAAAAAATCTATAGTAGTGATGTTCAAGACCTTTTCATTCAAAATTAACTATGATCCGTACAATAGCTCCTGCACTTTGCCATAAATTGCGTTGTTGTTTGGGGTATATGATTGACTCTGTTGGTGACCACGCACTGCAGTGTTCAGTAGTACACCCTCACCTACTACACCCATTGCTGTCTTATGTCAGAAGATGAAAAATAAGTTCTCCCGTCTTCTCTCCCAATCTGCTCTTAATTTTGAATGGAATAGCTACTATAGTGAACTGAATGGAAAGAAAATATTTCCTCTATATAAGCAGGCTGGCTTTGTCAAATGTTCACACCTCAGGCATAAATCCAGCAGCCTCCCACCACTCAGTGAGATGATTTTTCTCTCCAAGTTCAACAAAAAATTTGCATTTATTTTTTTAACTTACTGTAATTTCCTCAACTCTAAATAGTCTCATGCCTCACTCACCAGTTAGTTTGAAATCAACGTTATTCAAGAAAATATTGAACTATTATGTGCTTTTTCAAAATAAAAAATATTTTCATCAACTCATGTCTTTCAGAGTGGCTTTTGTAAATAATAAATTTTGCATTTATCTCTAAATAAAAGTGTAAGTATTGATTTTACTGCATTTATTTCCTTGTTCATAGAATCAACTGTTGTGATTTTATTAGTGCATTTGTATATTTAAAAGAAACAGGAAGAAGTGAAGGCTACCCAACCATTTTGCACAAAAATCACCCAAACCTTGGACCCAGCAATTCCTCATCCTGTTTGTCTATTTAACAATTATTCCTAATCTAACACTAGTTTAACCTTTTGTTTTTGTTTTTTTTTAAAGGCAGAAATATTTTCCTAAAGTTGCAGCAATTGAAACAATACTGTCATTTCTCTAGTTTTGTACTGACAAACAAAACCTAGCCAAACACAAACCTAATGTAAGTAAGAAAAACACAGAGTAGGTGTATTTACATAGTACACAAGGTGAATCCAGAATAAATAATGCCACCCCACCTGTATCTCCATGAGAGCACTTAATGTCTTGATTTCACTGCAATCCTCTACTGGGACCATTTGCAGTACAGACATTATATATGCTGTTAAGTATACTTATTTGCTGTAGACATGGTAAAACCAGGCTTTGAGTTACTCCATCACAGAACAAACTCCAAAAGCCTGTGGACAATGGCCTGAAAGGGAAAAAAGAAAGGCTTCATGTGCTCTCTGCAGGATTTTCATTTCAAGGTCTGCACGAATAAAAATTGCCAGATCAACAGAATGTGAAGTACATTTGTTTTCTAGGTCCTACAGCTCATGTTTCAACAAGGAAACAGATGGATGTGGAACTGGGATCTGTTCTTTAGTCAGGGCAGGCACAGGCAGTACCCCATCTTTAATCTCCCTTAGACTAGCCTCTTGCTGAGCTTGTAAGGAGACCTGAGCAGAGAACAGCAGAGCAATGGGACACAGGACATCTGTCAAGGACAGCTTAGGCAGCATACAAAATGCTGACAACTCATGCTCACCCCATTCCCAACACCGAGTAGAGTAGAGCCTGGCATGGGCCAACCTGGGGGGCAGCAACAGCTTTAAGGACTCCTGTGCTCCTCAGGAGGGCAGCTCTCAAGTGCACCACACACCCTGCTGCAGCCTGGCACCCCCTCTCCTTCACTAGCCCAGCCACCAGTGCCAATCTAAACACCTAGCCTGTTTAAAAAGCAGTTAGGAGATCCTCCAGTTGTACCAACAACGAAATCATCATACCATGCTTTTAAAAATGAAAAAACCCTCCTCCTTTTGTAGCAGAGTAGGAGATGACAGCAAGATTATTGTGGCATGTGAAAAACATTTGAAAGGACAGATGCTTTTAAGAAAATAATTAATTCCTCCTTCAAATGTTGATCTAAAACATTTTTTCACCTTTTAGTGAGGAATTTTTCCCAAGGTGCAAAAACACACAATAAATTAAGACCATTAGATTTAGAAGAAGTTTCTTGGTTTAAGCTAGGTAAGTTTATTAGAGAACACCTGGAATCAGAAATCTGACTCGTCTTCTAAACAGCTTTAATGACCCCTAATTAAAGTTATGTTATTTTTGGCTCATGTAAATTAATACATTTCTAAATTCTCTAGAAATACATTTTTTCCTCAAGAGGATTTATTTTATTCTTCATACATAGCAAAGAAGAAAGATCTCTGGTTTAAGTGCCAGATCCAGCTGTAGAGATGTAAACTTAATTGCACCATATCACAATCTCCATCTCAGACACATGTCAATATGTAAAGGTTTAATTTAGATACAGACTAATGGTGGAAACAGAGGACAGACTTCATCTCAATTTAAATGGGTTTGCTTGCAAGGTATATTGTTCTTAGACAAGGGAAAGGAATGACAAGTAGAAATACCATACTAGATTATTTAAGCATTTAACTGTAAAGCTGAGAAATAAAGCAATGTGTGAATAAAAAAGACAGAGTTAGTGATGAAAGTATGATCACTTACTAGGGTTAAAGCACAAGAACACACCAGTCACCCAGTATGTCATGACTACCAAAAAATAAACTTCTGATTTGGACTAATTTAAAAGTACAGAATTTTTTATTTTTATTTTTAAGTGCCAACATAAGTCTTCACTAGGTCTTTTAACTAGATGGAGAAATAAAGTATGACTCTTTCAATAAAAATGCTCAATTAGTACCACTGCATTTCTTGACTGAAATCAGAAAAAAATATTCTTCTCTCAACTGATCTGTTTCTTAGGAAGCACCACCTTTCAAAATGCAGTCCTGATATCTTTGGATTCAAAAAGACTGTTATCAACAGATTACCCTTTATTCAACACAAGAGGTATCATTCTTTAATATTTACTGAACAAGAAAAGAGCTCTTAATAAATCTGATAGTTATGCAATATTCAACTCCTATCTGATACCATGGACAAGACATGATTCATCAGACATGTTTGGTGCTACCTGCACTTCAGCACATTTTGCAGGTACTGTTTGAACAGGCAGGTCTCTAGATTATTCCCATTTTCTTCTTTCAGCATTGCTCCAGTGATGCAGCACACAGCTATCAAGGGCTGACAACTTCTCAGAAACCTTGTCCTTCCCAGGCTCACCCTGAAGGGGAAAGGGCAGCTTGCAACAGAGCCATCCATCACTTTTCCTAACAAGAATTTTGAAAGCAGCCACTTGTCTCAGGCAAACCCCCCAACACAGCCTGGAGTATGCCATTTACTCTCAAAGCCAAGCACTATGGCAAAAGGGCCACATACGTGTGATTTTGCTCTTCCGTTTTGGCATCATCAGCTGGGGGGGGCAGGGGAGGAAGAAGAAAAAGAAATAGCACAATAAGCATAGGCAAGCTATTCTTCCAAAGTCCACTAACTCAAATGAGATGCATTTTTCTAGCTACCAAACCTCAGCCTAACACGAGTGAGAGAGGTTTTGCTCCCCTTGCACAGTTCTGCCCTCTTTTACCTGAGCCTGCTGGCTGCAGAACAGTGAATAGAAAACTTAGAAACTAAATGCCTCTGCAAATGATTCCTGGGACTCAACACATTTTTTTTTTTTTTTGTTTATAAATGAGCGTAGTTTTGCAGCTCACTCCAAGTAAACTGTGCACATGGAATTTGCAAAGCAGGTGCCAGGGGTTGACTACTGTGAGGCAAACTCACTCACCCAAACTAAAGGGTGTGCTACAGAGCACAAAGGGCTTGCCATTCGAAAACCTGCTTGAGAGAAAAAAAATATCAAGAACACTAATCTTATCACTGCAAAACATAACTAATTCTGAGAAGCTTGTGCCCAAGTCACTATAGTCCCATGCATCAGTCTTCTCAAGACAATCACAAATACTCAACAAACAAGTTGTCAATTGACAAACAACTTGCAGCGCTTATAACCAGGTAACCAATGTTTGGTTTTGAAGTGCAATGTGCAATAAACAGATCCCTGCATCTCCTATGAGAGATCAGCATCACTGGTACTGCACAACAAAATTCCACTAGCTCTCTCTTTTATTTTTCTAATTTTTTACAGTTATTCCCCAAGGTTTCTTGAGCAAAATATCTGAATCAGATCAGTGCTCTTTCTCACCTGCTGTTGACGATTTGGAGAGATGATGCCTAGTTTCCAAAATTGATACAAGAGAGTCAACAACTAACAAGAGAGTCTTAAAAGAACTACCCCATATTGCATCTTGGAAACCACAGTTTCCATTTATAGCCAGGCAGAGCATGATTTTCATCACTCAGTGGAAACACCCAAGAGCAGGATTTCAGTTCTGCCTTACTTTTCTCTTTACACATCCACAAGGCCCTGGTGACTGACATCAGTTTCTAACAGTGCAGAGAGAATTTCTTCTGCCATTTCTTCAAGAGAGTGTCAGCAGGTGATAACTCATGCCCTTTTGATGCTGTTCAATAATTTAACATGGCTAATATGGATCAATCTGATTCCACATCCTTTTTAAAAGGTGCTTCCTAATTTTACACAGATGCACCAACCTGTTAGACATGACTACTGAAATAGAGTCATTACGTATTTAAATCCACAATGCCTGAAACTCAAGTTCACTGAACATACAAGACAATTTGCACACATTATAATCAGCTATGCCATCTCTACAGGGGAAAATCACTTTCAGCAACAGCAATTTCACTAATTCCTGCTACTTTGCTCAAAGGGCTTTTCCCTATACAATCAAGATGGGTTCTTCAGCAAGATTTGTGTTTTAGTTCTGGGATATGCAAGAAGAATTAATACTTTCTTCAGCCACACCATTCCTCTGGAACTAGTTCAGAAGAGCTCTGAGTTTCTTCTTACCTTTTTGATCCTAAGTAACTGCCATATCCCTTCTTCAAAAAATTTAACCTCTTAAGATTCACAGTTCAAATGTCTTTAAACAAAATCTTGCCTAGAATGGAGATAGTGTATTCCTGTCCTGTATTACCAATTTAACTGTCTGGCTCTCCCCTCTGTACACCTCTGTGAAGCAGACCTAGTGATTGAAGCCCACAGTTAACCAAACCAGAAGTGCAATTTTTAGTTTTTCTTTTAAACAGAGTAGAACACACAATCTGACTGGCTTCTACTTTTTTTTCAGGAATCATAGAAAGCATATCTGCAACTACCTGCGTCTGTATGCAATTTGCAAACCATATACTGAAAGATAACAATAAAAAATACTTCCAATATCTGTAATACACATGGGAACACTCCCTGTTCCTAATGCCTCTCCTCTCAGTTGCCACTCACAGTTCCCATTAATCCCTGAACCTTTCCATTTCCATTGAGTCTGTATCAGGCATAATGACAGCAACCTCCATCTTAGTGTGCTGTACCCATATATCTTGTTCAGCTAACAGAGAAAAAAGAAGGTATTTTCTATGACTTTAGCATAGTTTTATGACTGTACCATTAGCCCTTTCCAAATACACTTGAAGCATCTAGTTGTTTGTTTTCTTTTCTGTCCTCAGGATGTACAATCTATATGAAAAATGTAGATTGATTTTATCATAAGAATTGTTTTATATTTTTTCTGTGAAACTATCAGGAGCCGAAAATAAACTTATGGCTTTCAGAGAAATAACTTTTTTTAAAATAAAAATATAGCAGAAAACATACACTAATTTTCTGCTACAAATACTTGTCAAAATATTAATGACTCAGTAATAAGATTTGTTTAAAATCCTCTGTCCTACTGATGTCTCTTAGTAAATAGTAAACAGTATTCCTTTTTATTTAGTTATTCTAGATACTAAAAAAAAAAAAAAATGAAAGAAAAACAAGAAGACAACAGTGTCTGTATTTTTAGCCAGCAACAAAGACCAACCATCCCTTCTCTGAGGGTTCTTGTACTTGCTTTCTGTCTCTCTGAGGAACGAGCCTTTCCCCCTCTACTTTAGTCTGCACTGTCAGCTGGGAGAGCCCTGAAAGGGCCATGGTTTTTCAGCTTTATTCTGGTGAGTGTTTCTTTAACTCCAAAAAATGTTATCAGCATCTTCAGTGACTATAGCATTTAAGTTATAGGTGAAATTGAAAAAACAACAAAACACAAGCGTGGAGTGAGAGATGACATGGAACACCTAGTAGTCTCTTTACATAGACATTCATAAGTCTTACTAGTAAGGAACAAAGTTTTGTGACAGCAATAGATTATTTTAACAGATAGTTCAATTCTTCGTAGCAGACCAAAAGGAAAATTAAACAGAATGTTATTATCATTATTATGTAATGTGCATAGAATACTACCCAAAAAAAAAAAAAAAAAAAAAAAAAAAAAAAAAAAAGAAGCTGTATTACTACATAAATCTCATTGCTTCCTCTGCAAGATCCTTGCTGGCAGAGTAAGGCAAGCAGGAAATAATTACCTTTAGTGTTATAACAGCAGAAATGCATTAGAAGAAACAGCTCATAGCAGGTTCAAATCAAATAAATTAGATTTCTTCACATGAAGTCTGCTGTGGAATTCAATGTCACTGGGTGCAGTGAATACTGCCAGTCCTGATTGGTTCAAAAAGTGATGGGAATAAAAATCCTCAGATGATTATTAACTACAAAGACAAGTTCACTGACCATACATGTCTTTCACTTAGACAAGTCCAAGACTCAAAAGCCATAAATCACTGGAAACTTCGAAAGCACAAATACAAAATCTTCCTGTTCCCACACTCTTCCTGAAGGGCTCACAAGAGTTCAGTGAGGATCTTGAGTACTATAGCCTTGAATCAAATTACTTATAACTGCTACAGTAAAACCTCTGAGGTGTCAATTGCATAGTCATTGTTTTTATGTACTTACTATACTTACTGTTACACTTAAATATACCACAAAGAAGTTCTAATGGATTTGTTATAACTTTTTTTTCACCCAGAAGACAAAACTTTGATTAAGTGTCACTATTCCTGCCCCTGACTTCTTCACCCTCTTTAGCAATACTGTAAATTTTTTCCTTTTATATGTAGGCAAAATATCATTTTCATGTTCACACCTTCAGAGTAGTTGTAGACACAAATAACCAGGCAAAAATTATAGAAGTAGACAATGTGATCCTAAGACAATGCAGATGTTCACTGAAACCTCCCCACCCAAAGGACAGGGACAAGTAGGGAGAAACTGATACCTCGCTTCTCCCAGGTACTGACTTTGCGGATTTCCTTCACAGCAAACCAGAGACCTTCAGGGATTCCAGTTCCAACAGTGGTATTACAGAAGGAAACAGTGAGGAAAGGGACAAAAAAAACCCAAAAACACAAACCCAAAAAACAACCAAATCCACCACGCACCTACTAAACGACAAAACCCAAAACAACCCACCACACAGAACATTGAAAAATCCTGACCATAGAGCACACAAACTGAAACATAGAACCTGCCAAAGTACCCAACCTGACACTAAAAATTCTGGTATAATGATTGAACAGCTCCCACACAGAAATGATACTCAAGACAGGACTGTCTATTACCTCTTAGAGCAAAATTATCAGAACTGATAGAAAAAAACCAAATTCCCACCACACAGGCAAAAAAACTCAAAAACCTCAAAGAGAGCTATAAAACTCATTGCTCAGATACTCTACAGAGGCATACCCCCAAATGATATTCCCACTCCAATTGACACAACTGATGCACAGGGAAGGAGGATCCTTCCTGGGATTTAAGTGCCCTGCATTTCAGAAACCTCATTCAGTCCAGAGGAAAAAGGATCCAAATACAGAAGCAACACAGGAAAGCCTAGGCAGTGCTGAAAGCAAAGCAAATGCTCTTACTACTACCACAATGCACCCAGGGAAAGGATGCCTATTTCTTCCAGTCATGAAAAAACAGCTATCTCTGTCCACTGGAACCTAGCCAGGGATATGTGCCATCAATTGAGCATGTTTTAAATAAATCACACCTTTATCACAAGGATCATGGTCCCATGAGCTGGTGTGTTAACTTAACTATTTCCTAATATGTCCTTCCTCTACTGTGATAATACTTCACTCCTTCAGTGTGCAGCCAAAATCCCACCACAGGAAGACTCCAAGCCAAAGTTTCCTCCACCACCACCACCTACTTTTTAGTTGAATAAGTTTGCACTCAAAATTATTAAAATACATTGGGTTAGATTTATTGCACCCAGACCTGGACCAGACAACCTCAAGCAACTAATCAAGCAACCTTCAGTATCACAGCACTCATCAGTGGTATTGCCAGATGCTGAGAAGAGCTTATGATGGGGTTACCTGGGATTATCCTATCAGAGTTCTTAGGAGAATGAGATACACTGACCAACTCTCAATTGGATTAAACTTCTGTGGAGGGGTCTGTTTTTCAAACTGTATTCTGAAAACAAACAAACAAACAAACAAAACCCCCCACAAAAACAACAGAAAAAAAGAAACCACCATACTTCTCAAAACCAAGAAAAGAGCAAGAACATCTGCTCCCCCTGACCCTCTTCAATATAATCAAAGCCATGGTCTGAAAAATACTAACAAATACTAAAACAGGTCCCACAAAAGAGCTACGTTTTATGTGGATGATACCCTGATTCTAGTCTCCAACCCTCAAAGGTCAATATGCAAATTATAAGAATTCATTGAAAACCTTGGGCACTCATCCAGATGTGTGAATTTACTGGAACAAATCCCAGGCATTAGGATTAATTAAATGCACATAAATCAGGACTTGCTTACTCACTGCAGCTTCTAGCTACAGTTACAGGTATTAAAACATCTAGGAATTTTAATCCCCAGAGATTACAGGCAAATAGTTAAACTTGGACCCAATCATCCACAAATCACTAAGGAAGTGGAAAGTATATATACACTCCCTAAACTTTTGGACAAAAATGAACCTGAGAAAAGTGCACCTGCCACACAAATAGTTTCACTCCAGAGACTCCCAGGCCTAATGTTCCAATATTATTTTCAGAATGTCAGGTAAGGGGTTTTTTGTTTAGTTTTTAAATGGAAAATAGAGAGAAAGGCTTAATAAAGTAACAACACACTACTTTTGTAATAAATTAAGCCACACTGCGTAAGATAATTGTGAACAAAATCCAGTGAGTAAGAAAGGTATTTGCCTACCTTCTACACAAAGCTCTCTGCATTGGATTCTTTCTACCAAAAGAAAACAAATCCTACCTCATACACATATAAAATCAGGTAAGTGCCTAACCTCATATACTGAAAGAATTCCCTATGTCACTCAAGATGCCTCAGTATAGTAAAATCCAGTTTTAAATGTGCACAGAACCAGAGATAATATGATAACAGAAAACCAGCTGGAAGGCAACACATCTAAGACATACAGTTGATATACCAAGAACGGAACCATATTCACCCCTCGTACAAAAACACAACTTATCTGACTACAACACTGACACTTCTCCAATACATTAATTACATATAATTCAATGTAAACCAAAACAAACCCATTTTGCTCCTAAGCAACAAAACAATTCAAAAGTCTAGAGAATACCATGATTTCCTAAGCTCCTCAGCTCCTTCATAACTTCTCACAACCCTTTGCATAAGGGTTGTGCAAGCTTCTCATAACCCTTCAGAAATGTAGTACAAGTCTAATGAAGCAAGAATAGACAGAAAACCAGCAAAATACTCAACAGCTAAAGCAAAATGAGCAATAATGATAAACTAAGAGAACACCACACTCAGCCTCCAGTTGCCTTTCTATCAATAAAATTCTTGGACCTGACAGTCAGCAGTAACTTAGAAAAGTGCAGCTGTTTGTTTGCAGATCTTGAGTCTATTATATAGTCCTCAAAATACCTGATGCTTCATCTTATGCCATGGAGATGCTACTCTGACAGCAGGCTGGTGAACCTGAGACACAGCATTACCTAAAGTGGTAGTAACAACCACCGCTAGCATAGTTTTTCCTACACCAGTAGGATCACAGACTTCTACACGGGCACACTCCAGCCACTTCCTGCATCCACATAGGTTGGCAAATAAATAAAAGGATGTCTTAATTTTTCTCAGACCTGTTTCACTAATTAATATTTTAAAACAAGAAGCAGAAGATATCGAGGTTACTGTGTTTCTGCACCAGTTTTAATGTATTTTACTGCATATTTCAGGAGATGCACACAAATTAAAAAAATAAAATTCCACATATTAAATACAATCTATGTTCACAGGAATTTGCATATGGCTTTCTAGTTGAAGTTATTATTAATAAGTGCAGTAAGATTACCAGCAAGTGCATTACTACTCTGCATGCATTAAAGATGTATCTTTGTCTGCTTTTTTCTTCTGCTTATCTACCCTGTTTAGAATGTTAAACTTCTGTGCTATGTAAATGAAAATATTTAATTATGCAAAGCAAAGTGGAAAGGTTTACATTATTATAATTGAGTTAAATTCTTTCTGCTTTAAGCTCAAATACTGAGAACGTAGCTGAGCATCTGTTAAGAATTTCAAAGTCTTAAACTGCTGCTTTATAAATTTTAAGAGCTACATGTGAACAATTTGAAGCCTTTTGATGTTAATAAAATTACTGTAATATATTCAGTTTTCATGGTTAAAATTAAAGGAAGTCTGAAAGCTTAGTGCAAATCCAAGGTGAGAAGGAAATTCAGAAAGAAGTCGCTTGTTTGCTACAATTTTTCAACTCTTGTGGTAACCAGAATTTATAGTTGCAAACAAATGAACAAATGGCTAATGAAGCTAAAATAGAACCACCTCAGAAAACATCACCTTAAGAGCAACCTGTTCATAGAAAGAGGTCCCCTTTAGCTAAAGAAAACCTAATGTTCATAGTTATATATACAACAGTGATTATCTCACTACAAGGTCAGAGTGACACACTGAATATTGTAGTTACTTCAAAGTTGTCTCATGTCTTCACCTACCTGTGCTGAGACACTCAACAAACACACCAGCGTTATCAGCTATAAAGCAGGATGTCAAAGAACAATATATTTTTATTAGTGAAATTGAATCCTCACACTACAAAATAATCACCAGCTCTGCTTTCTACTGAAGTACAGAGCTCAAATGTTCATACAGTTAGAAAGGAGCCAGAAGAAGAACACTCCTTCTGCCAGCTCCACCCGCTGCAAAGCTGCCATTTCTCAGATCTGAAACACTGAATTTCACAGAATACTTAAAAACATTAAATCACCTGGTTTCTTCCTATGTTCAGACTCTGAGATGCTAGAACATGTTGGCTGTTTACTTTCATAAGATCAACCTCACCATGTTTGTCTGACCATAAAGCTTCAGTAATCTGCTTTACAGGGAAACAAACACAATTTGCAAGAAAACACATCTGTTTCATTGCTTTATGAATTCTGAGTTGCACTGGTAGGTGCCCTCCAAAGTTTCAAACATTCTCTGCCACATACTGGAGTGACTGGCCTTGCTCCTGTGTCATGTAAGTGCTTGTGGCCTTTAGCAATGGAGAAAGTTTATTAAATATTTTCATGTTAACATTTCGGATGCAAAGCTCTTGACCATTCCTGCCTGTGCTGTTCGAGTGAAACCTCCAGCAGCATCTGAGATCTCACACCTTCCGCTCACCCCGGCTTCCTCGGGCAGAAGAAGCAATAGCACTCTCAAACAAACAGTTTTTCAATCGCTCATTGCCATTCAGATGCCAATGGTTTAAATAAATAAATAAATGTAGGCAGCATCTTTTGGCTAGAGGTCTGATCAGGCTAACTTGCTTTGCCCATCACATACCCTGGAATACCTGTAACAGCTGAATAGGATGCTTAGGACTCTGCAGGCTCACAGCTGGCAGCACCACACCATCACCTCCTCTGGGAGGCTTGGGGATTATTTTGAAAAAAGGGATTATGGAGTCACACTAACCACTCCACAATTATGACTGAAATTTGCCTTCCGCTACAGGCCCAGTTCTAATGCTTCTCTCAGGGCAGAGATGTATGAAACTATTTAGCTAATTACAAGCATTCATACTTGTAAACGTTTAGCTGTGTTGTTAATATCAAATTACTTGGGTTCTAAATACAATCAGATTTGAGCTTTTTTAGCACTGTTTATGTATGCTTTCTTTGGATAACACAACAGTGGACAGATTTTTATATTTTTTAAAGGTTGAATTGGTGTTACAGTATCCGGTCCTAACCCCAGCCTGAGCCAGCATTTCTACCGGGTTTCTCTCTTGGCACAGGCTACGCTATATATATTGCATTGCATAATTTGAAAGCTCTGCCTCGCTTGCTTATCCCCCACAGAGCCTCCCAAGAAAAAACCTCACGCCACCGAAGGCATTAAAATGCATTAAGCTGGATAACTGCAAAATGTCATAAGCCCTTACTGACTCCACAGTTTAAGTGTGGGTTTTAATAGAGGTAATATTTCTTCATTGCTAGCCAGTGCAAGATTTGTTACCTACACAATGATTCAACTATGACATCTTTTATGAGTGATATGTTAAACTAATTAACATTAACCTAGCAGAAGAATCAAGCATAAATTAGAAACCATTTCAGTTAAAGATACAGAGAGCTTCTATACTGATAATTTTCCACAAACAATGTTGACCCTTGATGTATGAGATTCCATTTTAAAATTAGTACTAACTGGTTTAGAATTCTTATGCTGATTTTTTTAAAAATACAATTTCTTCTTATTTCGATATAAAATAATAAGGCATGTGCAGCTAACATAGCAATTCTAACTCCAAGAATTGAAGAGCCAAGACAGAACAAGAACCTTATAAAAATTAGAAGATGAAAGAAATGTTCTATTATGCTTAATTAATTGCTTGTTCCCCTTCCTGCTTGGGAAAACAAAAAACAAGTCAGCCAAAAATGCCTATAGATCCTGTCAGCTCTGCTATACAGCGAGTATGTCCCTATACCCAGAAGCAGACATCAACTGTTTATGGCAATATTCCTCAGTCTGTATTTCTCATATTTGAACACCAAGACAAGAGGCAGATAAAGTAAAAAGTCACTAAAAATAAATGGCAACATTTGTTGTCCAACTGATATACCAATATTCTTCCAATGAACGCACCATGGTTCTCTTTACAGACACACACTAAGTGGCTGTAACTCCCTCAAAAGCTAACTACAAACAAGTATCTCTTTGGCATGTGGTTATTATACTACATTCAACTCCAACCTACTCACAGATATTCTCTTTCTGGTTTTCATAGAAGAAATTGATCTTACCTAAACAAAACCAGAGATACCCTATTTGACTTACTGTGTTTTGCAGTGATAGCAGAATATGATCCATAACAAGTTTTTGCCAAGAAGTTAATCCAGGCACTGACCTGAAATAACTGGGTCTTCTTCATAGCTCTCTTCAGCCTGAAAGCACTCAGTATAAAAAATAAAAATACAGACACCCTACTCTTCTTGCACAAATCATTAACATACCACTGCCCACAACAAACAAAAATGTTAAATGCAAAATGGCTCCTGGCAATTCTTGTGGTGTTTGCACAGCACTACTCATACTAAGCAACTATTACCCAAATACACCATTTCTGATACAGTGGAGCAACAAACAAGAGAGCTCTCCTCCCCTGCTTTTTCAGAAACTACCTACCAGACCAGAGTGTGTCTGCAAGTCCTTATTTTTAATAATGACATTTTTCAATGTCTAGAATATGCTCTCCTACAGAGTCATCAGACAGCCCAGCTATGCTTCACAGGACTGTACCAACACTTTAAGAAAATGCTCAAGATGCATAACCCTGTGCAGCAATCTCAAACACACAAATCCTCAAAAGAATGAATTTCTTATTCTGCCTCTTTTCTGTCCTTCTTCTCTCTGATGTGGCATATCTTAGTGTACTGCCTCTTGCAACAGTGTTCAGGGGAAAAAAAAAAAAACTATTTCAACTGCAACATGCAGTACAGGGTCAAAGAAGCATATTGATTTCTTTGCATTTGCAAATGCAAAGAAATCAATCTGGGAATGGTTCTGGTCTTCCTTTGCAAACATCTTTTCACTTGTCTCAAACAGAGAGCCTCTAATACACCCACCCTGCATGAAGTCCACAGCAGGTAACATTCCACACACAGTTTTGATAGCACTCACAATAATTCCTACAGAAGATGTTAAAAAAAAAAAAAAATCTCCTCTAGTCACTTTGAGTATTACACTGTGCATAATTTAAAACAATGAATTCCATCAGACCAATACGTATAGTGGGTGCATACATATATACATTATACATAAACACATCAAAAATGAAGTCATATTGATTACCAGTTGAAGAAACTAATTTTTTAAGTGCTTGTCAAAGGTACATTTCAGTCATGTCTATTTGCTTTTCAGTGGTCTCTTTTGGAGGGGCATGAAGGAGGAGTGAGAAGTATGCCTGAGACTGAAAATGTTTTACAACTGATTACAGTGAATTCTTTCAGTATATGCCTGACTGCTACTTATTCCATAGACACTTTTCCATTATGTGTTTTTTAACTCACCAGAAAAATACACATGGGATGAATGTATTTTAAGAAACAAACTTAAATTGTAACAGGGTGTGTGTTTCATTTTAAGTACTTAAAATCTAAAACAAAGAGGGAGCACAGCATTGAAGACCACCAACAAAAAACAACAAGAAGCAAGGTTTGGGAATGAAGAAGACACTGGTTCAAAATGGGAAAGATCACTTATCTCCATCATGAAGCTGCTACAGGCACCACACCTTTGGTTTTGGACTGTATGATATGTATGTGAATATATGTGACATTTTATATCTAAAATAAAAAGACGTCATGTATGTATATACACTCACAGATGCTCTGGTGTCTGACTTGCTTTTTAAAAAAACACCAGTCATCAGTATCACCACCAACTATTATTTGACTTTACAAATAATTGACCTAGATGACAGGATTTAGACAGAACAGTTCAAATGTTGGTAGCTAAATAGAAAAAAAAGTGCATTGAATAACCCAGATTGGCTCATGAAAGTATTTCAGGTATTAGTTTTAAGCTTCTACCCACTAAAATGCATACAAAGAAGGTGTTAATCACAAATTTTATTAAATAAGTTATCTTAAACATATTAGTATTGAATTAATCTTGCATCTAGATGCATGTGGTCCAAAACCAGCCTCAGCAGACATTGGGCAAATTTATTTCTTGGGGGAGTCGGAGCAACATTCTCTTATTGTTGCACTTAAAACTTCATTTTCACTCCTATTACTAGGTGAACTGCTGTCAGAAACATATACCAGGTTATAGACCCCTTCCTTGCACTGCCCAAGCACTGGAATTCCTGCAGGAGATGCATATGAAGATCTGCCATGATCTCGGACATCGATTTTAACTGTATGCAAAAGGAAAGCCATAAAACCATAAAGCCACATAATGAATAGATTTAAGACCATTAAAATAAAGTATAAAAATCCTGAAGCTGAAAGGTAACATGATAAAGAACAAGCTTTTGGGTTTAGAATTACATTTCTTTCATTCCTTCTTTTGCAAGTACAATGGATTTCAATAAATTAAAAAAAAAAAAAAAAAAAAAAAAAAAAAAAAAAAAGTTGAGAACCAGAACAACCCTTCCTTCCAGTGTCTGATTTTTGATAAGGACCCATACCTAAACGCACTCCAGTCCAGGAGCTCAAATGAATAAAGCTACTAGCTATATGCCATCATAAAACCTTGAATACGGCAAACTTTAGCCCCAGAGATAACACATCTTTCATCATCTTTCTTATCTGTCTTTCTTAAAAAAAAAAATGCATCTTTTGTAAGGGCAAGACAGTGTGTCTTCCAAAGTTCAAAGCTCAAAACCTTAAAACAACTATCTCTCTACAAAGCACAACTGAGCCCACAAGAAGGGAGTCCAAGGAAAAGCCCCCTGAGCTACCACCAGGTCAGCTCCAGAACCAGCAGAGCTGAAGCTACATCATAACAAGCTCAGCAGAGAAGCAACAATTGACAGATGAAGTCCAATAGCACAATTATACAAAGTAGCTCCCAGGCCTAAATTAACACCTACATGGCACCACACCACACTTGCTGCACAAAAGCGGCAAGTTGCTTAGATACACCACAATGTTTGCTGCATAATCTAGGGCACCTTCTTAGGTGTTCCGGAGCCATCACAACATTTGTTATTTTTGGAGCATATGCACAGAGCAACACTGGTAACAATTAAAAACCCATTTTCAAATTCTGAAAGATAACTAACAAGCAGCCACACAAAGTCTCACCTCTGCGATAATCTGAAAATAACATATACAGCCCCTAAACTGTTTACCTAAATGAATTCTTGCCTTGCACAACATTGCAAAGCAAAACAAGACATTAAATTGTATCCTCAGTTGAAGACTGCACTTATTTTGGGAGTAATTTCATTCATAAGATACAAAGGTAAAGTTATCTTTGTTTCCCTTCACAGCACTAAAGAGCACAATTTTATCATACACCAAAAAGATGCCAATGTTACTGATCCCTGAAATATTTATAACCTATGCCACAGCCATTTAAAGATTTCACTACATTTTCCTACCAGAAATGCTCCAATGGCAGAGGCCTCCAGACAAGTAAATTATGACAGCTCCTCATCCATTCCCACAAAATCCACCTCTCTTTTCTCTATTCCATCCATCACTAGCAACTAGCTCTCATTTTCAAAATGCCTCACCTCTTCCTCTCCTCACCAATCATCACTGGCTCACAACCAAGTCAGGCTCCATCTTTATCTTAGCCCAGAATACCCACTCCCATTGCCCACTTATTACACTCTTTATGGCAATCACATGCCTCCTCTCTCCATGCCCACCCACCTCCCGTGCCTTTGAGGAATTCTATGAAAAAATTTGTGGTTCTACTTCACTGCGCTCTCTTATCCCTGCAGGAGAAGTAATGCTGACATCCGGAGCAACACCACACTCATCACCTCATACGAGACTTAAGGCTTCAGAAAAAAATTTAAAAAAAACCAAAACACCAAAACAAAAAGCCAACCAACCAACCAACCAACCAAAAACACACCAAAAAAACCCAAAACACAAACAAACAAAAAAACCCAAACCACAAACCCACAGAAAAGTGACAGAAACATTTATACTGGAACATTTAAGATGTATCAAAATGCAGTTTACTGGATAAAGTGGCAACATTGTTCTTGAATAGAAAGAAAGTAGCTTAGTTTCAGTTTCTAAGTATTAAAAATGTAACTATTTTGCTATTTTTAGCAGGAACGGGCACTTCTGCACTAGGTATCAGCTTCTCCTCTTCTTTCCTCTTTGTGCAGAATTAAACATAACTTGTTCTCACTAATCTGCAATATTCATGGCTATAAATAGAGAATCCACACTTGTAACAGTCATAACATTTCAGAGAAAGTACTGTCCCTGTCCTCAAAGACCACATCTAATTTTGTGTTAAAATATTCTGAATCCCCCTAGCTTATCCACTCCCCCTACCAAAACCAAACACATCTATGCCTTTCAATCAAGGAAAGGTCAAAGGTCTCAAACACAATAGCACCCTACCTCAGGCTTCACAAATAGTTTTTGATAAATTTCATGTTATGACAATGCAAGTAGAAAAAAAGAATCAAAATAGAATCCATTAGTGAGTTGGAAAGCTTCTTGCTATGTAAAATAAATCCAATCAAGAAACAGAAAACTATGCCAGACACCATATGCTTCTGTCCTGACATAACTGAGAGCATTTTACAGAAAGCAGGTCACATGTTGGAAGCTTCATTTTCGTCATAAGTTTTCATGCAATTATTTTTCAAGTATAACTGTAATAGAAGGTGTGGGGAGTTGGGGTTTGTGTAAACCCACCCCCAAATTTCAAGTGGAAACTCTCTCCTTTCCAGCCTTAGTTGACTTTCTTGTACCTCTCATAAAAATTTGTTCTTACAAGCTAAATAGAAACAAACTTTAGTCCAATGGTTATATTGTTTCTGTAAGAGTACTGTGCCTCAAGTTGCACCATAAGGTTACAAACAAGTGAAAGCAAAAAAAAAAAAAAAAAAAAAAAACCAACAACCAAAAAAACCAAACATATTTGTAATTGTGCTTTCTACTATAGTAAGCTATATGATTCAGCACATGACATTCAACCAGCCTTCAGCAAAATAAGGAGGAAAAACACCCAGACACTATTATCAATACCATTTTCTATGCAACCATTCTAGTAACATGCCCTATGCTGAGCTTATACCTCACTTTCTCAGTGAAGATCATGAAGTCACTATATGCCATGCCAGCCTCCTCATAATTGCACAATACTGTTTGGACTGTTTGGGAACCCTTTCAAGGACTAACAATTGTATTTCTAGAAGCTTTCTCACAGAATTTTACTTACGAGTCAAGTTGTGCCTCTGCACCGTGAGGAGGACACTCTGATAGAGCCTCCAGAGAACAAGGCTCCTTTGTCCTTCACTGCCAGGAGTGGGGCCTCCCACATGAGGGATGAAAGGCAGCAGGTCCTCAGGAAAGTGTCCCCATCTCCATTTGTGTCATGAACCAGTGGGGCATACATGGGTCTACAGAAATTTCTACCTCACTTGGGAATTCTGCAGTTCATGAACCCAGGAAAACACTTCAACTAAAGGGAAGGAACAATTAAAGAAAAGAAATTCTTACCACATTTTTCTTTCTACCCTCCTAGATGTTAATTGATAGGAAGTTAGTCCTCTTCCTCCACCTAAAAATCTGACAGCTACAAAATTTGCCCTTTTCTCCTCTGCCCATTCGTCACAACACACAACTCCAAAACTGCAATTCACCTGCACACACATACCACACCATGAAAGCCCCCCTTGCAACCTGTTAAATCCCTTCCACACTTGGGCTCAGCTGGGCTGAGACACCCCCATGTTTACTGTCACCTCAGTTATATAAAGCATAACACTTTCTGAAACAACCAAGTATATTGGCTAGAAGATTTTCTTAGGAGGAATCACTGTTTTGACAGTCTGGATTCAGTTTAATTATGTTCAACTGTAAATTCTGCTACCAGATTACACATTCCAAGGTAAGCTTGTGAAGGGAAGTTCAGAGCTCACCCCCAAGTCCACACTGCCTTGGACATCTGAAAGGATTTCCACCACCTTCCAGGACCATCACAAGCAAAGCAAGCAATTGCCCAACTGAACCAAAGACAAACCACAGAAACAATCCCTTTCATACACTTCAGGTTCATAAACCTGAAGCCCTCCTCTCAAGCAGCAGCTCCCCAGCTCATTACAACTAACCCCCACTGAGAGCAGGAAGGCTCCTTCCCACTGCAGGTAAGGCAGGTGCTCCCCATCACCCCTCCCAGGGCCCAAGTGCTGCTCCTTTGCCACAGTGCTCAGTCTCCACCCAATCCCTGCCTCATCTGACTCTTATGCTAGGTCTGCTCCCAGGGGACACTTTGGCCAAGGTTCCCAGAAAGCATATTCCCCATCTCTGTGCCAGCCCCACAAGGTTCTCATCTCCCACTAATGCAGCACACCTACCAGTTGGGAACTACTGCAGTCAATGTTTCCTAGCCAGCCCAGTTTTTCTCTCTCTGAGGTCTCATCTCCAAATAGGAGAATGATTCTTTTTATTTTATTGGAAAGAGTCCAAAGAAATTTGAAGACCAATAAGCGGTAAATCTTAACAGTTTGTCACCAAGTTATTAGAGATTGAAATATTCCAGATATAAACAAACACAAATGTATCTAATAATTTGCATAACATATCCAGAACTCTATGGCAATTATGATATTCAATCACACAAACTTTCAGATGAAGCTAAGATAAGGAGTAGTCTCTGTTTACATCAACAATAAGTAAAAATTCCCCTCAGTTTTCAATGTTGATGAAAATTAATAGCTTTCATGCAGATAAATGAAGTGTAACTTGCTGTCCAGTTTGCTTTTCCTTAAAACTGGCAAGTGCCCGTAAAGAAACTGAACTAGAAGAAAATCTACACAGAAAAAAAAAAAAAAAAAAGATTGCAGTTTTGATTTCCTTTAAATACAGACACATAATGACTGGGCTTCTTTTCCAAGATGACACTAGATAGCAGCTCTAAGTATTTTTATCCAGTGCAATCCATTTATTATTCTGTTTTCTCTTTCCACAAACAGCCTAAGACTTTCCATTTCCGAGACTTCAAATTGAAGACTTTCATATGGCTAACTTAAGTCATGCAAAGTTCAAAAATAGTATAAAAGCAGAACAATATTATGAATGTAAATCTAAATGTGCACTAATTGCATTCAGTACGCAACAAAAAGCTTATCCTCAATAATCGAGAAAATTAAGAGTAGGTCTTTATTAAAACACAATCAGAACGAGGAAATTAGAACTGTATTGCTTCTGGTATCTCTGTTTACAATTGGAAAGGATCACAAGTGATTATTAGTTCAGATTTCTGTTTTGCTATAAAGTAGGCCAGCCAGCTCAGCACTTTTCTTAAGATTATGAATACTTGTCTGCCCTACATACGGTTTAGGCTGCAACCAATCAGTTGAGCTGAAACGTGCAGCAAACCCGACTATTTTCATGTCATTTGTTTTCAGCTATAATGAAGAAGTGCACAAAACAGGTATAAAATGATCAGATTTTAAATATTTTAAAATTTTGCTTTGCCGTTCACTAAGGAGCTCAATGATTTCCTCACTATTGGATTAACGTTTCATCTAAATTCAGGAATAAGTTGGTTTTCATTCATAACTCTTTAACCACTTTTTTTCTCCACTAGTTTCTATTTCATTTTTGTACACTGATTGTCTCATACAATAAGAAGAAAACTGAGCATGGAACTTCATTCAATAGACTTTCTCAGTACTAGGACATGCAGGATTCAAACAGGCTCTGCAAAAAGCCTTAAATCAAAACTTTAAAAACATATGAAACAAAATAATTCCTTGAATTTTTAACTGAAACTGTTTTATTTGCGCTCTCTCCCTCCAACACAAGCCATCTATAAGATTTTTGTTGCTGTTTGAATCAGGAGAGGTTAAATAACAGAAGATTGCTTCCTTGAGTTCAAAATAGTAATGTTTTCAAACAAAATTGGTTATTTATAAGATTGAGACTGCAGAAAAACCTTTGTTTAAATTATCTTTAACTTGTTTTTCTTAAAAGTTGACTAGTCTCATTTTCTAGATTTGTTAAGCACTCATATACCCAGTGAAGTCATTACCTTGAAAATATAAGTTAACTATGAAAACTAAAAAACTTTCATGTTTGTTTTTTTTTCCTTTTACATTTAAGATATAAACATTGTCAAACTGCTAGTAAGACATTTCTGTCAGATTACACCATTCCAAACTATCGGTAAGTATCAATTGCAAGGCAAAGACAAAAAAAAAAAAAAAAAAAAAGTTTACAAAGTAAGTTTATTTAAAACAAAGATAATGCGCTTAGTATTTTGATGTATGGGACACAGTATTTTTGCAACAGAGGAGAAGCATACCTTTCATCAGCTGCAGAACCTTGATGTCAGGTTCTGATATAATCCAACTGGTCTCAGCAGCATTTTCCCCAAATATTCACAAGTTTCAGCTTCAAGAGACTCTTCCACTTCCCCCAGGAGAGCATTAACAATTACATATGAATCCAAACTGTTAAGATGCTAAGCAGCTGTACGGTGCAGTTTGTACCACGTTAAGCACCCCTGAAGAATCCCAAGATGTATTCCACCATTCAAAGAGTAATGCAATATGGCACCCATCACAGACTGATGATCTGGCAACCATTCCATTTTCCTGACAACTATGTTTTGACCTGTTCAAATAAGAGGAAGAAGTGTTAGTTCAGCACAGTAACTGACACACCACGTGGGGATTAACATACAAATATAAAGTTACATTCTTCTGAGTAATTTCAAATACATATTTCTTCACAGATTTAGACACTTCCTAAATTCAAAGCCTGAAGACGACATTTTGCTTTAAAAACATCACCAGGATGGAGTATAACAGAAGAAGGTTCAAGAAAAAGTCTTTCATATATCTCTACAGATTGCACAGTCTTATATTCCAGAAAGCACTGAAGTGTCAGGAAAGAAAGGTAATATAAAGGCTCTTCAACTGCCCTGGTAGGTGTTTCAAAAGTAATGAAAACAGTAGGTCAATAAAAAAGCCCCAAGTAGCAGAAATAAATCTCCTCAACCTTTTTGAAGGAAACATATTGGTCCAATGAATGAGAGAAATTAATGGTGATATCTTTTCCCTCCTTAGCCGTATCTCAGTGTCCCCACAGCACCTCCACCAGCAGATGTGCTAATTCAGTTGAGACCTGGACTATGAGAACCACTGTTGACACTTGGTCCAGCAGGGAGCAAGCCAGAGAGTCCAAACCCATGTCTTTCTACTCTGGTACTCCCTCTGGACAATTCCTTCAGAAGTACGAACAGAAAATTTGGCTTAGGTTGGGAAGGGGACTGTGAGGAATGGAGAGAAAAACCTCAGTACTCTGCACAGGAGGAAACAATGACATGAAGAACATCATTGGGCCTGCCAAGCTGACATGCGGGAAAATAAAAAGAACAAAATTCCACACCAAAGGCAAGGGAGAGGAACTAGAAGAAGCTTTCAGAGACTGGAAGGTGTTGGTACACAGAGACAAAGACAAGAAGAAAGGAGAAGGTGAATATTGGTGAAGAACTATTGATAGAAGTTCTGTCTGTACAACTGAGTAACATGTAGGTAGGGTCAACCACAGAAGAATAAGTTTAGAGGAGAGAACAAGAAGAAGCTTTATGTTTGCTTCACATCAGGGGAAACTTCAGCGTATCTATGCATGCATGAAAGGAAAGACCCTGGCAAAAGGAGTTTTTCATGAGAAATGCAAGCAAGCATAAAGGTAGAAGAGTAGGTGGTAATGGATCAGGAAGGAGGATAAGGAGTGACAACAGAAAGGGAAAAAGCAGAGGCTTCAGAAATTCTGACATGGACAGATTTAAGGAGAGAGAGTAACAACTAAGAAATTGGGACAAGAAAATGACACAGGAAAGGGAAAATAGTGGATAGGAATGAAAAAAAACTGAGAAAAAGTGATGGTAGTTACGTAGCATAGAAAAAAGTATGGGTAAATAATAACATACTACATTGACCAAGATAATTAAGAAAAGTACAAAGAGCACATGAGTAAGTTTTCTGAAGTTTCGATGCTTGCTCTAGAAAGTGCGAATACCAAAAGGAATGGAACAAAACCCAAGGCAAGTCTTGCGTTTACAAAGGGATGAAGCAAACTGCACTGTGCAGGGGAAGCCCAGCCGACGAAGGGCCAGCCTGGACTGACCCTTCCTACTTTCCCCTTTCGCTATGATCGATGCATTCGGAAGAATAAAGTCCTTCCTCCGGTCCCTCTCCTCCTAAAATTGTCCCTCGGCACTTCTGCGCACCTTGTTCTCCTAGGATGGTTCCACAGCAGCACATGTGAGACCCTCTGTGTGTCCCGGTCCCCCCGGCCCAAGCTGGCACACGGTGGAGCCTCCACCTTGCCCCTGCTGCGTGCTGCCCTGCCCAGCCCCATGGCCACCACTGGCCCCCCACTCCCTGGCCAGGGCCGCTAGGAATCCTACAATCCCAAAAAGTTTTCTCTGTCTTCAGCTTTCCTCTGTCCCAACTCTTGAAAACACAGCCCGACCCAGAAAGCCCTCCGAGTCCACTTCCCTCCGCACAAAAAAAAAAGTAAGTTAAACCCCTAAAATAAAACACAAAGCAGGCACAAGAAGGAGACAAGACTCCCCCGAGTAGTGCCCCCCAGCCCTCATTACTGGAGCTCGAGCAGAGTGACTGCCTTACGCTCCCCAAAAATACCTGCATGTGCTCCCAAAAGTACAAAGGAAAGGCTGGGCTGGCCCGCAGCCGCCTCCGCTGCGCTCCCAGCCTCAGGCGCGGATGGAAGGGCGGAGGGGGGAGCGACGAGGGAGCCGGGAAAGAACAATAAACCCCAAGTCCAAACGTACCTTCTCCTTTTTCTAAACTGTGAAACCAGATTTTCTTAGAAGCCTACGGCGGGGCTCTTTGCTTTTAAGCGGCGGGAGAGCTCGGAGAAAGTTGAGTAAATCTCTCCGGATAAAGTTGCCGAAGATGAGATAACCCGGGAGAGGCGAGGGAGAGATGGAGAGTTAATCCGAGTTTCTCCTTTTGTTCAAGTTGCCCGAGCAGACAAAGAGCCGGCAGCGGCGGCAGGTCCCCCGCGCCCCTGCTCCCCCCGCGGCCCGGGCGCCGCCGGGGTCCCGTACTGCCCTCGCCCCCCCCCGCCTCCTCCCACCACCGCAACTTTCCGTCTGTTCCATCCCTCCTCAGCCGCGACCCCGGCTCCGGAGCAAAACTTCCCTCGAACTGAACCTCCCAGAAAAAGAAAACAATTTAATTCAAGGCGGGGGAGTGGGGGTTGGAAAGGGAGAGAACCATCTCTCAAATCATTATTTCCGGTAGATGCACCTCTTTGTTTGGATTCCCCCGACTGTCAGTGAGGACAAGCCTCTGGGGATCTGCCCTCGGACAGTTTGATCTCCCGGAATGAGATGGGCAAACGCAGAACATCAAGAAAAATAACTTTAAAAGAAAGAGAAAGGGGGAAAAGTAAATACAAACCAATTTAAAACTCCGGAGTTGCGAAACGAACTCTTTTTTCATGGACACGGGAAGTACATAAATAAACAACTGAAGGGGAATTTCGGAAGACTGTTGCCTCTCCTCCCTCTCCCCTTCTCCCTTTCCCAGAGACCGTAACAAAAAAGAGCCCCCCGAAAGCTCTTGGCCGCGGCTCCGTGCCACCGCCGCCAGCTCCTGGCATCCCTACCTGTTGCGTAAAGTGCAAAGATGGGCCCGACCGCATCCGTCCCAAAGAAACCAAAAGAGAAGGAGGGGACCGCCCTCAGCCCCACGGCCCCTTCACCTGCCCTTCGGCCACCCCTACGGAGACTCCCGACATGGGTGTCGCCGGCATCCCCCGGCGCGTCCCTGGCGGCAACCGCGGCTGCCCCCGCACCCTGCCCGGCCCCGGGTCCGGGGCGGCCGTCGGGGCGCCGAGGTCCCCGCCGAAAGTTTGGCGGGGCGGGGCGGGGCCGGGTTGCGCTGCTGCTTCGCACAAAGACAAAAGAAGCGCGGAGCAATGCTGCAACTCACCTTGGAGGGGGAGAGTGAGGCTGAAGAGACACCTTCCGCCTCAGTCCTCCTCCTCCTTTCCAACCCCGCGGCCCTATGGCGACGGCGGGGCCATGGGACAGGCTCATGCTGCGGGCTGGGGTGTGAGCGCCCGGCTCAGCCCCGCCAAGGGTCCGCTCCCCCGTGCTAAACAAAACCGCGGGGGAGCAGCCTTGCAGCCTAAACCTGCCCTTCCCGCCCCGGTCCCAAACTAACACCTAACTTTTTGGTGCCCACCTAGCATCCCAGCGTCCCGGTCCTGCGCTCGGGAAGGGCAGGGGAAGCAGGGGGACCCGCCCGGAGCGAGACCCCCACGTCGTGGCGGCGGGTCTGGGGCTGCCGGCAGGGCGGGAGCGCTGCCCGGAGGTGCCGCCGGGTGAAGGGGCCACGATACGGATGCGCCTCTCTTTTTGTCTTTCGAGGTTGTCCGTGTGCATGTGGAAGGGGGGCATCGACGACGTTTGTGCGTGTGTGCACTGTGTGGGCGATCGCAGCACGCATGGGTATCTTCTGAGTTTGTGCACTGAGAGTGTGAGCATGGTGTGCATACCGTGAGTGTGCAGGGTGGGCAGCTCCCAGCCATAAGGAGCTGTCCCATCAGGCCTGAAAGATGTCCTAATTGCTGTTTACTTTCTTTTTGTTTGTTTGTTTGTTTGTTTTTCCTTACAAGCAAAAGAAACCTTGAAAAAGTTGCTAGGAATTGGTAGTCAATAGCAGCCCACACCCGATATGGGAAGGCTAGTTTTTCAAAGTCAGAAAACAGAGGATGATCCTGAGATGTGGGGTGGTTTTTTTTAGAAGAAGGAAAAACAGGATTGGAAGGGCACACTATTTAGCCTTTCTACAGTCACTGCTCACCTATGTCCCTTCCTATTCCCCTTCATTTCATGCTAGCAAACCCAGCTTGTCCTTCTTCCAGCTCCTTTCCTTCTGCCCATCTTCCCTAGATTTGAGGCTCATTCAAACCATTCTCCCCTACGTAATGCTGTCAGCCTCAAAATTTTGTTCTTCTAAATTTTGTAACTTCCCAACCAGGATCAACCTTTTTATCCTTCTGCTCCAGAGAAACTGCACCCAGCTCTTCCATTGCTGCCTGTGACTTATGTTGCTCTCAAGCATCATCTTCCTACCTTCTGCGGCAATGTACATGGCTGTTGGTTTTCATTATAGGTTTCTGAGGTGAAATGATAATACATAACAGTCTGATGCCAGGCTTGAGAAGTGCATTGTTGTAGTCATTCTTTACCATTCCTTTCACCTTTTTCTGCCCTTCTGCACTGAGTGCTCTGGAGCAGTTATCATAACACCTTTACAATTTCCTCCTAAATTATTTACTACACACTGTTTCTCCTTTCCCTCCATTTCTTACTTTTCACTGATCTTAGATTTTTATTCTCTACATCTACACTATTCCCATGATTGTTTTGTCGATGTTTCTCTTTCCATCTCCACACTTTTGTTTCCTTAATCCTTTGGGTTCATGATGTAGGAGGAATGACAACTGTACCACAGCCCTTTAATTACTTCCATCCTTATTTTCACATGCGCTCTCTTAGCAATGCACACTTAAAGTCCAACCAACATGTACTCTGGCTGCTAACACATATATAGCTTTTTGCTGGGTTTCTTTCCCAGATGACCCTCAAATCTAGTGGAAGACTGTGCATTGTGTCACAACCAGAAAACATGTTATCAAGGGCTACTACTCTTAGTGGCTTTCTCTGGAAAGGCACAAATCTTACAAGTAGCTCCTGGTTTCACGGGATTTTGGTTTTGGCAGATGTCAAAGGCACGTTTCATAAAGGTATGACTTGCTAATAATTTTTAAGGATATTGACTTGCCTCATGGCCTGCTAGCTGAGTTGGAGTTTGTGGGGTAGGCAAATAGGACCACCCATGTCCACTTCTCCACCTGCCCTTGGAAGTTTGAGGCCAAAAATGTTTAAAAAGATATGATCATATATATAGTTATTCTCTAATAGTATCTGTATTTAAACAAGGTATGTATCTACCTTATTACTTCATCATGAGTGATAAAGATTAACTAATCATTGGACCAGGGGTCAGCAGTTGCCTAGGGTCCCATAATCATGACCTGATCACATTCAATACACGTATAGAGAGTCACAGCTGATAATATCTAATGAAGAGCTAAATGACCGAGGATGAAGAAAACAGAAAAATTGTTTGAAAGGACAAAAATGTCAGAAACATTTCAATAAAAGTTACTGTGTCTTATAGAAGAGTTTATTTGATGGATAAATGGCCATCTGACATTGAGACAATAAAATTTGGTTGGAATTTCTCTGTGGTTCATTGGCCAGGTAAAGAGAAATATTAAGCAGTAAAAAGGAATACATAGGAAGCAATAAAAAATGAGCAGTTGATGATAATTAACATGAAATAGAAATTATATCATGTATAACATTATTTAGAAAAGTCAAAAGTGTTACTGAAAAATCCACATCTGGAATGGATGAAATTCAAATAATAAGTGAGGGATTAAGCATCTCCTAATAATGTTCATACACCTGTCAGTAGACATAGGAACATTTTTAATTATGATACAAAATGTACTAATAACAATATGTGTGTTCTGTAAGTGGAAAGCATAAATATTGCACACAGAAAATTACCTACTCTTTGGTCTTTGGGCAGCACCTATCTCCAATAAACATTTAATCCTTAGCTCCAGATGCCTTGCACCCTAGCATCAGAAAATACTTGATAATTTATGTCAGTGATGTTCAGTTTAATAAATCCTGGAATGTCATGGAAATTATGGGAATCTATCACCAACGTTGTACCAGTATGAAAAAAGGGCAAACAGAATGACCCAGATTATAATACTCCATTTTGCCTGACATTCATCCCTTAAAAAATAGTGGAAAGCCTGACATGAGATTAAACGCAAGGAGAACTAAGGATAAGAATAATGACTCTAAAGCAGCATTCCTTCATCTTTAATTCTTCTTTTTTGCCTTTGTATTTAGATTTCACTGTGGCTGTAGGATGGATGATGACTGGTCTGGTTTGAAAAAAGCCATAAGAGTGAAGAAATTTCCCCTAGAATGCCAATATTTACAAATGTCATTTACAAAATGTCATTTACAATGTCTCTTCTGGCTCCCAAATAATAGGGAAAAGTGGCCTAAACTACATATGTTTAGTTTTTAAATCCCGGATTCCCCCACTGCACAGCCACGTTTTTCTTCATTCTTTCAGGTATCTGAATCTCTTTCTTACTTAATGTGACTTTTATTTTGCTTCTCAAGTCTTCTTGAGGAAAGGCTTCATCAGAATTCACTCTAGACATAAACTGAGGACTTTTAAGATCAGGAAAGTTCATTATTAATCATCATTAAATAATTTTTTTTCCAAACTAGACCTAGTTTCTTCTGTATTTATCTGGTCTGACTTCCAGAAAGGTTTTCCATTTTGCCAAAACATCATGTGATACACAGTCAATGACTTCTCTTAAGAGCAAAGTCAACTATAACACTTGCTGTACAAAAAAAAAAAAAAAAAAAAAAAAAAAAAAAAAAAGGGCTGTACTTCACTTAAATCAAAATTTGTTTGTCTTTAGCTTCTAGTTATATTTTTTAATTAACTTTATGTCTCACCATTACATTAAATTAGTGTACAGCTAATTTTATAAATGGAGGCCTGAAAGCAAGACTGGCTGCACCTTCCTGCAGAGATAATGTACTTACTGGATTGTTTTAATCTCTTTGAGGGATTACTTACATTAACTTGTTTAGGTTCCATTACATTTACCAAGAAAACATACAATTGCTTGAAGTTTGCTAGCTGAGTGGTTTTTTGGAGCTGTAACACTCATTCAACATTCGGTTGCAATGGCCATTTTGAAGCACGTGTCAGTGGAAAGACTGTCACCTCCAAGTCCCTGCCTTTCATGTGGAGGTTGTTAAGTGCAGATCAAAATGAAGAGCAGGCCAGCCTGCAGCAGAGAGCAGGGTGCTGATTATGTCTCACTCCCATTACGCATCCTACATGTGCCTTTTTTGACTTCCTACCTCAGTTTTTTTATGGTGAAAAGGGGGGGAGTCCTAAAGCATGTCACCTGTGACCCCTCCAGCCATTTACCTGTAGTTTGACAGAGGTCAGATTTGAAAACCCACATGATCTCTTCTGATCTTTGCTCCTGACTGCATAGAAGAAATTCAGATCATGCAAGATCCACTAAATTATTATCACAGAGCATTCCAGAAGAGGAGGGTTGGTTTCAGTCCTTTGTATTTCAGTACATCAGAATTAAACACACAAAACTCAGAAAAGTTAGCATACATCAGCTACAGTCTCTGCTTTTACTGTGAGAAAAGACTGCATAAAAAGTTATTTAGTGTTGTTTGACCCTGCTTCCCTGAGAATTGAACTACTACTTGTCTTCCAAGAGCATCTGAAAGCTCTAACTTGCTTATGAGCTTTTGAATGTTGACATGTGTAGGAACATGGGCAATACAGCAGATGATCAGGAAAAGGTGGTCTTTTAGTCGATAATTCAGATGACCTTCTGAGTTTTACTGTCCTAGCAAACTAGAACTAGCTATTCTTGTTTTATTTTTCTACATGCAGAGGCTGATTTTACCACTGCTCTCTCTTGAAGAAGTGTGAATCAATCAATAGGTTAATCCACTCCTGTAAATGTAAAGACCAAGACAGACAAACCTGCAAATGAGAGAATTGTTTTGGCATGAATATATTCTTCTCTGTAGACACATACTCAGCAAATTCATAGAATGTTTTCTTTGGGGGAAAAAACAAACCAAACCAAAAACCAAAAACCAAACCAAATTCCTGAAAATTTTGATCTATTTGAGACATAGTAAGTTTAAATATAGCTAAAAAATTTTGATATTTTATAAAGATTATCTAATGGACACATACCTTCACCTTCAAAATTGTAAGAAAAATATGACAATTTATTTTGAATGTTTGAGACTAACATTCTGAATATATTGTTTGCTAGTATCCATTCTTCTCACCCTCAGAAAATGTTCAAGTCACTTCTAGTTGCTTTTCAACTGATTTAAGTAATTATCTCTCTCTCTCTGGTTTATATGGAAAACGTCAGCCTTTCTAGCTCATCACTTCATTTAAGAAATCACCCCACGGTGTTGACAAAGGTGCTGGAATCATTATCAATATGAACTCTTGGGTTCATAAAACTTTTTGAGAAGTCATCTGAATATTTGTTAAGCAGTGAGACTACAAAATCCTTGTCTTGAATTCCCTCATATAGAGAATATACAGGACAATGCCAAGAAAAAGATTGGAATCCTATTTACAATCTTGGCCTTGTTTAACAGGGCTTTGTGCACTTTGTTATCATATGAAACACCTGTTTATAGCTTAGTAATATATCTTTGTGCCTTCATAGCATGACCAGATAGATACACAGACAGAGGTTTTTGCGGCCAGCACAAAATCTAATTTAGGACTTCCCCATCTCCACAACCATAGGCTGTCCTCCAAAAAAATGCACTTCTGCTTCATGTGGGTGCGGTTACACCGCCTGCAGCCCTCAAACAAACAAAAAAAATCACTCTACCAGACAGCACACACTTCCCCTGCACACACAAAGGGACAGGACAAAGAACCAACCCAAAGAGTGCAAAGCTGCTCCTCTTCTCCTGGCTCTAGGCATTCCCAGGTGCCAGCAAGGACCGGGGCACAGGAAGCTTGTGCACCCAGAGGGGTCGACTGCTTCTGGGACAACTGGAAAGCACCAGATGAAGGAGGGAGGGAATGAATAGCTGAAGAAAGAGAAGAGGATGAAGGACAGATTTTACTCCACCATCCTGTCAGAGGCCATGCAAGCAGGCAAAACCTCCTCTGAGCACAAGGCTGCCCGGGGCCACCACGAGACTGCACTGTAATTCCACCCACATCAGCACAACAGGGTTTTTTCACCCTGCATAATACCACGTTCTTCTGCCCACAGATACAGCAAGCCAGCCTAGCTTCCCTGCTTTGATTTTGGCTTGTGTAAGTAGTGACCTACTGTTTCTTTAGGTCTTATGGGTTTGACCCTTTCCACACAGAAACAGATGTGGCAAAAATGCAGACATACACCTGCCATTGTGAAGGATGATGGAATATAATTTGGTTTTGCAAGAAATATCAAGGTCACTCAAGCACAGAAATACTATACTAGCTCTGGTAAAACCAGCATAGTAAATATAGACATGAGATAAACTAACTGTCTGGTTTTCCATTTGCCTGTTCTTTGTTCCTTTGCCTATAACCACTAGAATGGCCTTTTTGGTCCTTTAGGTCAATATGATTATCAGTCTGAACACTGCTACTGCTCTCAAATTTTTCAAATGAAGCTTCATGTGGGAAGTTACAACCTTATTCTGTTTGTGCCTTATTCAAAAATTTATGCCTTTGACTAATACAGAATACTTTCATTAATAGATCTATATTCATAAAAAAGTAGCTACTCAGTCTTATCAATTTATTTTTCTTTTGTCAGTGTTTACAAAACATAATTTATCTAGTTGCCAACATTTTTCAAAGCATTTCTTTGTTTTAGCAAGGACTTATTAAAATACAAATTTACACTGAAAACCAGCATCTTGGGTAGTCCCAGTCTTGAATAAGGTTATTTGGTATGAATGAAATACATGTAGTAACAAAGTCAGTTTGATAAAAGTTGAATTTATCTCTGCATTTCATGAGTAAAAAGATAAAACATATACAGAGTCCCAATGGGATATTGCTTGTGCTCCCTCAACAAAGCTGAGGTGTATATTTGTCAGTATTGGTAAAACAGTAGATTGCTTTCCTTAAACCCAGGATTAATAAGCAGTGATTCAATCCAGCTGTTGGTGAAATGACTGAAAAAAATGCCACTGACACTGGAGTTGATAATGCCTGCCCCCATGCAAACTGAACCCGATGTGCAGTCAGTACATAAAGAAAAGCATGCGTTTTCCAGCCCCACTTATGCAATCTCCCACACAAGTGATTTCATGCATATGTGCCTGACTACTGCAAGAAAGCTGTATTTTGAGAGTCTCAGTCAAGTTCTTTGGTGAGTTCCAAAGGCAACAGCTTGAGCCATTAAAACCCATCCCCAGCCTTTCTTTTTTCTACCCATTTATTTTCTGATTGGTGTTATTTTTAAGAAAATGTGTCAAATAAAAAACAATAAAGCTCAAATAACCAAATTCTCTTCAAATTTGTGCTTCACACAATGCCAGAGGTGTCATGAAAGGAAAATATCATTGGTAATATGTCACTGTTTGGAATAAGATTTGAGAGATGCATGATCTGTCAGTAACCTCTGCATGTAAATTCAAATTAAAAATTCTGTATTTACTACACATAAGCATACAATGTTTCCATATTATGTCTCCACAGACAATAGGTAACTTATGGGATCCATGAGTCAATAGGCATTTTATGGGAGACTCCATCTATACATAACTATATAATAATACAATCACGGGGACAGTGACCAATTTTTTTATATAATTTGCTTTGTTTATTCACAAAGTGAAATAAAGCATGGGAGATGGCAAAGAGAGGCCGTTTCCTTGGTGATGACAAGAAAAGCCTGGAGTAAATCACCATATGCATAAAAAGAGGCAAATATTTACTAGATATAAACCAGCAGAGGACATATACTACTACCTAAAGGCTGCAGCTGGTTGTCTCAGCAGATTTAAAGGATCAGCTACCAAGACTGTAATTCTAAGAAAATCTCCTATTAATGGATAAAACTCAACTGTGCACTGTTTAGTACAGGCTGGGCAGTGAGAAATGAGGTATTCCACAAGAAAAAGAAAAACTTTGGTTTCCATAATTTCAGGCTACTAAAATTGCTTCACTGGTGCAATATGTAGCCATATCTTGTTGGCAACTGGTGGCTCCCATCACTGGTTCATTTCATAGGTCACCAACTGGCCATCAGATCGTAATGACTTCTGGCTATTTCTAACTGGGATTTAAATCAGTGACCTGAAGTAAAGACACTCATCCTATTACAAGCCTCCTGAGCCATGTAAATTCCAGAGGAGCAGGTTTTTTTTAATTCTTCTTAAGCTTACTTCACACAGATAAAAA
>JAWWLV010000088.1:60012107-60029195 GCA_035041135.1 Platyrinchus mystaceus
AGCCTCCTGAGCCATGTAAATTCCAGAGGAGCAGGTTTTTTTTAATTCTTCTTAAGCTTACTTCACACAGATAAAAATGCTCACAAAAGATCTGAGATGAAGAAGAGTCAGGCCTTAAATATTGATGGGAAGTCTCATTCCTCTTTTCTGTAGTGAAAGCTCTAGAAACCTCTGGCTTACATTATTCATTCACTAAACCACCTCTGTACATGATGTGTGTGCGAGAGCATTTTCAGCAATTTATCAGCTTTAGTGATGGCTGAATATGCAGATTTTATATTCTAGGACATATAACAGAAACACCTGGATACAGATATCTAAACCACCACTTTATTTGGTGATTTTTTTCATGTAGGCATATTGTACTGAAAAGGTCAGTTTAAAAACACTGGAATGACTTCTGGGAAATTTCCTTTACTGTTAAATCATCTACCATTACATCAATAACATAGTCCATGAAGTTTGCACTTCCATTGCCACGAACAATTAAAAACACAAAATAAAAAAAATCAATGTAACCCAATTTCTCCTATTTTCATTGAAAAACAGAAACTGAAAGTTCCACTCCAGGAAAAAAAGTTTCTGCTAATTCAGAATATGAATTGCAGGGACATCATTTAAAAAAAAAAAAAAAACAAACCACAAAAAAACACCAAAAGTTCATAGACAGCTACACATGGAAAATTAGCGTCTGCTAAGAAATTATTAACCTACTGATGCTATGCTTCCAGCCACCATGATCACCAGACTATCTTTTTTAACCAATTTTAGTTAGAAAATGTGTCTAGTTACATTGTTTGCTTCCTACATTTCTTTCTGAAAATCACATAAATAATATTTTTTATATATCCAGTAAAAATCAAATTCTTACTCTAATAAGGAATTCTAAGAAAAATAAAAATTCTGAAGTTAAAATCAGTGTGAAAAGATATACTTTCCTTGTTTTATCATCAAGAAAAGAATAACAAACATTCTAGTGTCATAATATTTTTAAATATTCAAAATTTAAAAATATTCTTGATTTGAACTATAAATAAATATAAATATAAATGTAAAGAAATATATCTGATGAGAGAAATGTCCTTTGAAGTAGCCACAGACAACATGGCTTTCTAGGAACCAGAGACATTTTACATCATAAGACTAAAAATGCAGTGAGATGGCAGATAGCAAATAAACTGTAGACAAATTAGATGCTTAGCCAGGCCTGTGCTGATCTCTGTATATAAAATGCTATATACACACATACCAGATAGTCATAAAACATAGAAATAATTTTGTATGCAGAGTTACCAGAACTCACAAGGAGGAGAAGCATTTAGACATAACTGCAGCCCCAACAATTCAAACTTCTCAAATTATCTCCAAATTCAGAAGGAGAACTACTGAGGGGGGACAAACGCATAGCATGAAGCGATGTGATTAGTTTGTCTTAGGCGATTCTCGTCCATAATGAAAAGCTGATGTTTCCTTTCGGTGCCTAGAGGAGGGTGCCCACTTGGAGGGGCATTCTGAGGACAAATCAGGGAAGTGGGATTTATAGTTAAACATATGAAATCCATCATGCCCATCCTTTCTGGCAGTTAGGAGTGATTGATTATTCAAGACTTTCTGCATTAGAGAGGGCTCATATATGACCTTCACTATCCTCCCCATCACATAGTGCACATTGTGAAGCCTGTACAGACCTTTGCAGAAGAAAGACACCAGCTTGTTCAACCCAGTGCTCCCCAGCAAGCACCTGGCTCTCTGCTCACACAGCATTTGGGCACCCCGAGCCCACATGACACCTTCACTCATGGGAAGCATAGATGACCTTGGAGAAAGAGGGACAATGGTGGCTGGTCACAGCCTCTGGCTGGTGCTGTAGAATCTCCCCAGACTGCAGATTAGTCCTGGCACTGCAACCTACCATTGTGGTCACCTTGCACGTTAATCTGCACAGAGATGATCAGCTGGCAGAAACTGGATGTTATTTCAAGTTGTTATAACACTTTATTGTATTTAATTTTAAAACGTAACAACAACAATTTTTGAAGTCATGGGATTGTGACCTGCTCCTATCTGGAAGAGGTGCAACCACCTATGTCAGTGGCTTAAATGGTTCAATGGGATCTATTAAAAAGAAAAAAATAATAAAATCAAGATTTCCCTTTCTGAACACTCCTGCACTTCTTGGCTTTAGCTAGTTTACATCACACTCTTCCCTGCTGACTCACACAGCCCCAGCTGGAACTGTCACATGTCTTATACTACATCCTGCAGATCCTGCAGGAGGTTCTTCTTGTACTACATTATTCCTTGGTTTTCCAGTTGTTGGTGAAGAGAATTATCTCAGCTTTTACTGACAAACAATCCTCTTTAAAATCAGAATGTGCATTTATAAACAAGGTCTATTGAACAAAGTAGCCAAGTTCAGAAGTAGAAGAGAATTTTTTCAGAAGGGGAATACCTGACTGGAAGAAGTCACTTCAGTTCCTACTATAGACATAATCCAAAGCAGATTTAAAGCAATGCTGCCTTTTCTGCTTGAGTTCAGTGCATGTTGTATCAAATTTCATAAAATATGACTTTGTATGTTCTCATTAGAAAAGTATGTAATACTAAAAACAACCAGAAACACCAAGGCATATTTTTGCAATCTTAGGTTGCATTGTGGATGATAAGAGAGCTGATTAACATGTGAGCCAATATTAATTTTCTCATCTCTGGTGCTGCTATTTAAGTAATTTTTGGGTCTCATGGTGTTTCAGCTGAAGTACAGAACAGAAAAAATAGAGCAAAAAAGGCCTTTAGCTCTGCAGGAAGGACAAGGTAGAGCTGTGATGGGGATCACGCCTCACTCCTCCTGAGCCTGCACAGCCTTTGTCAGGCAAAGCCGTTTGCCCCCAGGAGCGGGGGATTAGGATATTTATTCATAATTTATGCCATTTTGAATAGCTACTATCAACTCAAACTCAGCTTCAAGCTGGCATAAGACAACAGGGATAGAACACTAAAGTTTCTTGCCTTGCGAGGTTTTTGTAGTCTTTCTCTCTACTGTTGGCTTTGCTATCAAATCCAAAATGTTCAGTTTAGCCATGTTTGAGAAATTTGCACTGTTTCACTTGTTCAACAAGTCTTCTATAGCAGAACTAAAAGTAGTCTCTTTTCCTTCTTAATTAAGGGCAGAATTATTTCATTTACTTTCCATTATAAGCTATTTAAATAGTTCAAACCCCTTTATTTTTTGAATGCAGTTTCTAGGACATATATTCCACTGAACTATAACAAGAAACATTTGATCAGAGTAAGAAATTTCTGTGATATCATCAAAGGTAACACATTATCCAATTCAACACTTATTATTATAGAATAATATATTAATTCATTCTTTAATCTGAATGGCTACTTTATTAAAAAATTCTTTGCACAAAGGATCAAATTAAATCTAATCCCTGATATTACACCCAATAAAATGGACAAGGCCTAAAGCAATTTATATCCTCTTTAATCTCCTATGTTATTATATATGGCAGGAAACCTTAGAGTATTGTTTATCAGGTGTTAATCAGAACTCACCCTACAAGCAGGACACTCTCAGAATTTTAAACGTTTCCTCTCTTCTGTTTGTGTACACATTGAAGGAATTTATATTCCACCAGTGCAGAGGAACTTACGAAATTCTATCCTTACAACTCATAGATATTGAGTGCATTAATTTACTACGGGGAAATATTTGGAGACAACTTTGAACTAAACAAAGTGAGAGGAAAAGAAACATTGCTAAGTGAGAGCTCTGATGTGTTGCTCATAAAGATATACAGGGTTGGAGATAAATCAAGATCTTGAGCAAAAAGGTAAGAAATTTTCCAAGAGCAGCTCTTTGAGGATCAGAGGAAAGGGATGTTTTGAAGTAAAGAGGACTACATTTATTCCTCTACGAATAAAAATAACAGGCTTTTCTGGAAGAAGGGAGGTATTTTTTTAGCTTTGTAAGACACAATGGATAAAATAATGCAAGGTCCTTTTTAAAAAAAATTAAGAAATCTTCTTTTTAAAATTCACCAGTTTAAATTTGGTACTAAGATCACCAAACATCCAAAGTACAGCATCACCATCCTCAAATTTGTGAGACTTTGTCTTGATGTGTCATAGCCATGACTATCTCATTAACATCATTTTCATCACCATATAAAGTGCAATTTCGTATTGTTTTCTTGGGTTGTTTTCTATGTCTCTTTTTACATTTGTTACATGTTTGAAATTGAAGGTTCAGGCATTATTTGTCCTCGCCTTTACAGAGACAAAGCACTAGCAGACACTTGGAACCACAATGACAGAAATGCTAACACAAATATGTGAAATGAGTAGCTTGTTCTGCAAGGGCTGAATTAATATTTTATGAATTCCATTAATTTCAATTAGCACAGTTGGCTGTTTTAAGTGATTAGTTCCTTTAAACCTGAGAAACTTATTATTGGCATGGATTGCCAGATCAGACTGAGATTAGATAGGACTTAATTAGTGCTTTGTTACTTTTTCTATATTTGACTGTCAAATCAAAAATCAAAAAATTTAATAAAAAAAGACTTATTTAAGCAGAAATCAAGAGATAGATGTTAATAGTCTTTTATAAAATAATAATTAAAAAAAAGTTTCTGGCAATTTGTTACCTTATTCCTACTTACAATGACCTTGGCCAAGCAGTTTAAGAGAACCAAGAGATTTTAGAAAGTTAATTTTAGGGAAAGCTTAAAGCTTATTATTTAAGCTTATTCTTTTACACATCAAACCATCCACTTTTTGTACATCTTACGTGTTTTGGAATATATTTAGAGCACCTTTGCTATGTTCAGTTTTATCACATGTAGAAGTGCGTGTGTAACACTAAGGATCACACAGACCTTCCAAATATTTTCATTTAAAATTTCCTACAGCCACAGTAGCTTCACTGCCTGAAGGAACAGACAGTGATCAAATAGTCTACACTCACAAGTAATCTTTTGTCATCAGGATGAAAAGTTAAAAAAAAATTCTTGCCTGTCTAGTTGATAAAATCAGTATGTTCAAGACATCACAGTTAGCAAAGGAAGAACTATGTATTCCTCATTACTCTGTAAACAAAAAAATGTTGAAGACACTGTACATGTATTTAAATCTAAAAAAAATAAAGTATCAAAACACTTTGCTGCATTTTTGCTGATTAAGAAGTATAAATGCCTTCTTCAGCGTCAAAAATTAAATAACTTATACTTCACAGTACAGCAAATGAAGAACCTTCTTCGATGACCAGGCCTTCCAGGAGAGCACAAGATACACAAAAAACCAACAGGGATTAAAAGTAGAATGGTCCATTTCTTCCTGTTCAATTTGGCTAAAACACATTTTGAGACACTGAAATCTGTTTTTAAAATATTGGAAGACACAGTGACATTTGAGCTCACCAGCCACAGACCATCTAGGTAATATAACAAGAAGTTAAAACACACTCTGCAGAAAAACCTGGCACTAAACTCCTCAACGGTGATGCAGTAGAAGCAACCCACTTTGATCAAAACCATTGTTACAAGCCACCACCAGCAAGCCTGAACCAGAATTCTTTGTCCTTGTCCTGGAGGCTCAGGATGGCTGGTGGCTTTTACCTCTGATTTTAACTCTGACACCAGCTTGAATGGAAAAGTCAACATGGACCTTGCAGGAGCTCTTGTCCTTAGTGGCTTCCTCTTCTTTCTTCTGGCTTAGACCTCAGCTTCAATGCAGCATCTCTGGGCTCCTAAAGAAGTCTGTGAAGGTTTTAGCAACTTAGCCCTACCTGGGTGGGTAACAGGCAACTAATGCCTCACTAAAATAAATTATCAGAGCTGCAAGTCTGAAGTCCACAGCACATCTAGATCTTGCCTTTTAAAAGAAACAGATTTTAACAAAACTACTTTTTTGCTACCCAGCATATTTTAACTAACATCCTCCTTTCCCTCTAGATTGTATGTATTTTTAATGAAAGTTTAATTACCATCCAAATACAGTTTGAATGAATGCATGAGGAAAAATAAACATCATTTAGAAAGTCAGAAAATATTCATTAATAATTTTGCTAGCATGATAAAAGTGTATAAATTAAGAATCTGTATAAATATATGTTAAACTACTTAAATATATGCAGACGTAATATGTACTTAATCCTAATGGTTAGCAAAAGGAAATGCTGAATTACAAGAGCCAATGAGAATCAACCTTTATTTAGAAAAATACTTAGGAAGCACAAATGCAAAACAAGATGAAAATCAATTATTTAAATCAAGGTTTTCAACTTGACAATTTAAATCATGATTAAAATTGGCAATTTAAATTACTTTGATCTAAATCTATCCCCTTGATGTGAAACCAGCCCATTTTGTTTGTCATTATTATTGTTCTCAGAGCACCCTGATGAAAAAATTATTTGTAACTGTGCACATGTGAATATTTCCTTATGAGTACACTTTGCTCTATATATTTGTAATTCATTTATGACAAGAAGATCATTAACTACCCCTTAGCATACCTATGGTACAACTCTATTTACCAAGAAATATCATTAAATGGGAATTTTATTTTTTAAGTGATAATATTTCCCATTCTTGCATCATATTCCCATATTTCATAACATTACAGGAAAATTTAGAATTAATTGAGTTTCAGATCACCAACAGACCTGCCAGTCACAAACAGAGCTACAAAAGCTTTAGATCTGCCATTTGGCATTCAATATCCTTCAGAGGAGGCTACAAAAAAACACACCTAATAAGGCCATAGGATACTAGGTCCTATCTTGAGTTCTAAGGTCCCTGGGAGTAGTGCAGCCACAACTCTCAAATGCTTCCTAAGCCCTTTTCACCAGGAGCTGGAGATGGCCACAAGCAAAAGGCTCTTTAGACTTGCATTTTTAACCTGCTTTCCTGAAGAGGGATCATACGTGTGTCTTCACTGACTCATTCATCCCTCCACCCACCCATAACTTTTACAGAGGGAAACTGAGATCCAAAGACACTACATTCCTACAGGTTTTGCAAAGGGAGAAGCCTAGGAGAAAGGATAGAGGCTCAGACCCAGCTTAAATGAGCTCATCGGGGTGGGTGAGAGTTACAAGTGGGGTTGGCCAGAGGAATGAAGCTAATGTGCTGCAGGCCCTGCCAGATAGGTTATAGCAGGAGCTCTCCTGAGATATGGATCTGTAGAAACCAGTTTTTGTGGACTAACACAACAATTTGCTGATATCCTCACCTCACAGGAAATTAAAATCTCATCCATAACCACTAACACTGACTGTGAATACCCAGATTGTATACTCTGCCTGAATTAAAAAAAAGATACAATTTTCAGTCCCCTCTAGGCTATTAAAGCCTTCCTCCTACCTCTTTCTCAATTATTGCCTTAAAACACCAGCTTCCTGTCAGTCATCAGCAATAACTCTCCTTTAATACACAGGCTATGGTTTAGCAGTACAGGTGTCTTTTTAAAATCTTTTCTTGAAGTTCACGTCACCTTGGGTCCCTGCTACTGCAGTAGGTTTTTCCCCTCTTCTTTCTATGCATCCAGACTTTCTGATTCAATGACGATTTTCACGGGCCATGGGTTAAACCACAAAAACCCAATTCGTGTTCTTGGCCACTGGTCCCTTTTCACAAGTAAGCTTATGTCAGGGTCCTTTCCAGCACCACCACGTGCTTATCAACTATCTTATTGTTGCCATGCAGCAGTAAAGAGTTGGCTACATTCACTTTGTGATCCCAACTTCTTAACTGTTTGCTTGTTATGTTTTGTACTTTCTGTTTGGTGAGAAATACTTTGGGAGAGGTCCCTTTTCAGTGGTGTAAATTTATGTGTGTTGTCTTTCAAATCCCTCATTAATAACTGTCTTCATCTGTGATACCTACAGAAAGTGAAAGAGCAGCTAGCTCAGGCAGCTGTGAGATGTAGTGAGATCAGTGCTGCCAAACCAAATGGTAATATTAGTTTGTTTTCTGCTCAAATCCATGGTTGCTTTTCTACCCTACATTTAAACTATACACAGTCCAAAGGGGGTTTTCTCTTTTTGTCCTGTACTGATAGTAGATCAAGGACACGAGCTGCTGATCTAGGATTAAGGGCACCAACATAACAACAATAATAATACAATGGAGGAGAAGAGGAGGAGACACTAAGATTTCATTTCTATCTAAACCTGGAACAATTTGTTCATGGAATTAGGAAACTTCCTTTATGTAATTATCACTGAGTACGTCACTTAAAGTCTAACTCAGGGTGAGTATCTTTCACAGTGATAATACAGTGTTTTGTAACTATGTGAAGTACACACCATTTAGATAAGCTGAGCTGGAATTTCTGACCTTCCATTCCCATCCAGCTCTACAACACTACTATGCATTTCCAATTTAGGATAGGAAAGCAAAGGATTCAGTTCATAAGGCTTCATGTTCCTAAAAGTGAGGAGAGAGCTCAGGCAAAGAACATTTTCACACTTTCTTCCCCACAAAGTTGATCAAAGAGAACAAAACCAAATATGTTTAAAATATTCAGGATTCCTCTTTTTTTTTTTTTTTGAATGAGAATGTACAGTTGTATTCGGACTCTGCTCCCTTACCCAGCTTCCTAAAAACATCATACATTTATAATTTATGAGTTAAAAAAACCCTAACCCAAACCAAACAAAAAAACCACACAACCAAAACAAAACTAAACAACAACAACAAAAAAAATCAAAACAAGCCCCAAACATTTAAACCAAAGCACTCTGATAAGATTTACCAAATGACGTTGAGCCTTGGACAAAGTTTGCAGGAGAAACAGGAATTAATCTGAAGATGCCTGTATCCAATCCCCTGTTCTATTCACTGTATCTCTCATTTCCCTACAGCTGGAACTATGCAAGTTCTTTGTTTTGAAAATAATCATGTTGTTTTCTCATTTATGAAAAATATGACCCCTTCTTGAAAATTGATCCTTAAAGTTGTAAACAATTAGACCACATAAATACTTATAAGTAAACAGGAGCTACCTCACAGAATGAAAAATGTTTTGCCTTTCTTGGTGCCCTGAGTAAGTCTTAATCGATGGCATCACAGGAGCAAAACCTCAAATACCACATTTCTGAATGACAGCAGTCTCTAGCACAAATTTTGATAAGTCTGAAGACTGAATTTGCTTTCATGGAAGCAAACAAATTCAGTTCCAGGTGTTCAAATCTGGAGGAATGCCTAGATCCACCTTTAAACTGCCATTCCCTTTGCCACTCACTGTGTCCCACACCATCAGCACAGCAGTCTCTTTGTGTCTGGCCAATGCAACCTCATTAGCAACCGTCCCACTGCGGCAGTAATTATGGCTTCAGCAGTTCCAGGGGCCTGGAAATATTTGGATATTTTTTTCACTTTTTTGAGAGGGACAGAACAGACCGGACAAACCATGAGCTGCATGCAATCACAAACTTCAGGCAGACTGCTACAGCAAAGGGTCTGAGACATGAAGAATGTGACTATTTGAAAGATGTGGTCAGACTTGAATCCGAGTGTAAAGGTTTTGGTGAACTGTGCTGAGATCATGCAGTCAGATCTTGTCTGGTTTCATAGCAATTCCACTTCTTCCAAATGGTCAGCCTGAGCAACAGCATTTTAAATTATTCAGTTAGATACCACTTGTTTTCATTTAGCTTTCAGAAACACAATCCCAGTTTGTACCCAAACTAGTGCTATTTTTGAGGCAGGCAATGTGCAGAGATACCCTCATTTGAGAGCCTTGGACTGAGCTCAGGATGATAACGTAGCATGGGTACATCTTGGATACATCTTAAATTAGATTTCTTTTCATTCTACTGCAAAAGGCAACATGACTTTTGCGGGGGAAGACACTAAATGCTTAAACATGAGAAAAAAGTGGTCTGGGAAGGAGGAAAGATGTAATGTTCTGGGTTTGCTGTTACATTGTTTCAAATAAACTCACTTAGAAGGGAAGATGTAACAGGAGCCATTTGGAGTTTGGGGATACTCTTTTGTAGGAGAACTAAGTTTTGTTTGCAAGAAATAGGGGGGGGGGCTATCACAGGGGGAGAAAGGAGTTAGTGTACTGGTAGGAAAAAGGCACAGGAAATTACTCTAGACTAGTATAATATGACCAAAGATGTAGTATTAGGAAAGGTTGCAAAGCCGTGCCTATCCAGGGAATTTAATACTGTTGGTGTTCTATAGGCTGGTTACTGTAAGTTCAGTGAATGCTACTCCTTGCCTTGAGAGGTTTATGTACAATGCCTAAAAAAGAGCGGTTACTGACTGGGTAATTACTAAGATGTGAATAAGTCATCTCTTGTGTCATGGTATACCCATCTTAGAGAAAACCACATATATTTTCTTCATGTTGGTGACAAAATCCTACCAGACATTTAGAGTTCATTGGAGGACCCTGGAGAGGAAAGGCTGAAATGGTGGGAGGTGGATAATAATTTTTGAACTCTGGCGTATTAATATGATCAAAACACCTGTAGGCCCAGGAGGTCTCATTGTAATACCTTATTAATGTTTTCTAAGCTTTTCAGAGACCTTTATGGGGTTATTCTCTGTGAAAAAAACTAACCTTAATATATGCATTCAAAAACTATATCCAACAAGCAGAGTAAAGGAGCCCTTGAGAGGAGGGCTGAGCTCTAATCTGCTTCTTTTTCCATTTTGTTGTAGAAGCAGATGTGGCAGAGAAGGGGCTGGCCAATGTGAAGGCTCTGCACTCATACAGCTGATATTCTGTCATGTATCGTGTGTGTGTCATGACAGCTAACAGGGAGGCTGGGGAGGCCTCTAGCTCAATACTATCCTTTCTGCTCAGACAGGGCTTTTCTGCTGGGAGCATAACACAGGAGTACAAAGCTTGCAAATGTGTTCATCGTTGCTGGCTCCCAGGGAGTCCCAGGGAACCCTACTTTGGTGTTGGGAAAGAAAGAAAATACAATACAGTCTATGCATGCAATCACATCACACACTGCTTGACAAGGATGGGAAGGAAATGAAATGATACACAAGGGAGGCAGACCTGATTACTGAAAATTATATATACACTCTTGAGGTGAACAGTCTTCATCTAATTTGCAGGTAAATTAATGATTTACAAAGAAGCATGATCTATTAAAAATAAATTTTAGTGACAGACATATGCAGCCTATTATAATGATTTTTTCATTTAAATCTTCTAGTTCAATTCTTTTCTATATCTCTGTACACTATAAAATAAGCTGATGAAGGAACAGCAAAGAGCTATAAAAATGAGTGGCTTAGCAAAGATGAAGAGACAAAATTATCACAGCACAAGAACAGACAAAATTACCTATACTAAAGTCAAAATAGAAAATAGAAACTTCTTTTTTTCACTCATCACACAAATGAATTCCCTCAGCATTCCACAAGATGTTGTGAAGGCCGCAAGCAAGAAGCGAATGCCATGGAGGATAGAATAAATAATTTTTTGGGATGGGATTCACTGTTAACAATGACCGTGTGTGGCTGTAGAAATCTCTAAAATGCTGACTACCAGGGTGAAGGCACAGCATGTAGGGAGCAATTTTTCTTTGCCTTGTGTGCTGAAGCATGGCTGCACCTGCCAGGAGCAGGGCTGGGGCCTCTCAGAGCAGCTGGGGCAGAGGCTCTGGCAATGGTGGCGGGGCAGCAGGAGAGAATGAAAGCTACAGCAATCTCTAGTCAGAGATTTCACAATGCTGTGGAAATACATCTCTTTGTAGGCATCCACCACTCTGGCCCACGTCCAAGGAAGTGTTAGGCAATCCTACAGTCAGACAGCAGTTGCGATTCCCAAAATCTCATTTTCTTTTACATCAATCTTGGTTAACAAAAAAAAAAAAAATCTTTCCAATAAATCTGCTAGTTTCCACATTTGCTAAAGGGCTACTACTTTTCCTTCCAAAACAATTATATCAGAAATATGGCCTATTAAAAAAAAAAATAAAATAAAAAGGAGGTGGGGTTGCAGGGAGTACCTTGGTGGTATATCCTTGTGGGGCTTTGTTCTGGGTATTTCCTGTAGTAAGAGATTTATGTTGCTGCAAGCAGCAAGGAACACAGGAATATTTCCCATTTATGTATATATGCACATATGTAACTGTTGTGTGAACATATATATATGTATTTTAGCTTGACTTCCACTTTGCTATCTGGAGGCAACAACTTGTGTCACCAGAGTCCCCAGAAAAACAATCTGTTTGCCAATACTGGACTGTATTATAATTAAGAACAAAAACCACATACGCAGGAAACCATAAAACCCCTCAAGTTAACTGTAGCCAACGGACAACAGGCTTGGAGTGGCAGTGGGAACAGGAGCCAAGCACAGGGAGGGATGAAGTCCCAGGCCTGTCACCTGCCAGTGGCTGTAGCTGAATGTTGTCACCCGTCCCATCGTGATCCCTGGCCGTCTTCTTAGCTGATTGTGACCAGTGCCCAGTTCCAAGAGGAAGTTTATCGCTAACCACAACACCTATGCACAGCAAGGGGCCCTGGTCGGGCGAGTCTGGGCTCACACCTCCGCTGGGGTGCCTGCCCGCCCCCATCGCACAGCCCGGCCGGGGATGCCCCGACAGCTGGGGACACGCCGAGACCACCGGCAGAGACATCGGTTTTGCAAGTGGCCTTGGATAGGAAAGGCAATGCATGCAAAGGGAGTAACAGGGAATGCTCCCAGCCGATGAGCGATGAGCGGCGTGGAGATGCTGATGGGGTTTTTTGCATGGCAAATACAACCCAGGAATTCACGGGGATAAGGCAGAGCAAACATTAACCTCCTGTGCCGGTGGCTTTGCGAAACAGCCGGTGCCACGGCTCTTTTCGTTTGCTGCTCCTTTTTCATGGAAAAAGAGTTTGTGGCTCAAAGCAAGCTGTAAATTAACAGCTAAGTGAAATCATTATGTCACTGGCATGCTTTAGTCGGTTATGAAAACACTGCTTGAGGTACGATGCATATTCGTAGGCAGGAGGGAAACGCAGGCGGGTACCCGGGACGTGGAAACCCGACGGGGTCATCGACCTTGGCCCCGGTCTGGTCGCCCCTCACCCCATCGGCCAGCAGGGAGTTTGGAGCAAGGACCTCCCATCCGAGCAACAGAGGCCCCGGGCCGCCGCCCCGCGCATTTACAGCGCTGATGGCCTGGCGTTTGCAACCCCTTTGCCTTAGAAATACTTCATTAAATTGCCCCAGAAAAACTATTTTGGGTGGGTGGTGGGCGCGAGGGTCCCACTGCTGCTCTAAAGTTCGCTCGGGCGGTTTGCACCCGAAACGCCAGGGCAGAAAGGAAAAAAGAAGGGGAGGGGTTATCTCTTTAAAGGGAAAATTATCTCAACCCGCGGTGCCAGTTCGGGCTGCTCCGGGAGGAGAGGCGAGGCGAGGCGTGGCGAACGCGCCGCCGGGAAATCGGGAGAAGCAAACCCCGCACTCGCTGTACTCCCGCCCCTTCCCCTGAAGCCGCGGAGCCCAGGCCCCGCAGCCCCCACCCGCGTCGGCCACACCCCGGCCGTGCCCCGGCCCCGCTCCGGCCCGGGCGGGCGGTGGGTGGGCGGTTCGGTGGCGTGGGTGCCCCTCCCTCTCCCGGTCCCTCCCGGCAGGGCCGGCCATGGGACTCCGATACACCTGCCCAGAGAGGGCTGGGGGCATAGCAATGATGACAAGAGCAGCCCAGTGTTAGGGTTCAGTTCCAGCTGATTTTATTTCCTTCCCGAAGAAAAAAAAAAAAAAACAAAACAAAAAACCAAATAAAAAGCCAAAACAAACGAAAAAGGAAAAAAAAAAAAGGAAAAAAAAAACAAAACAAAGAGGTTATTTACAGAAGGTATATCAACAATCTGACAGGCAGTGAACTTGACATGGTTAGCTGGCATGATTTTTTTTCTTTTTTTCTTTCCCCACCTTGCATTGTGGGTGATCGTTAGACTGAAAAAAAAAAAAAAATCTACACAGCATATTGCACAGGATGGATGACCAAAAAAAGAACAAAAAAAGAACAAAAAAGTTAAATCCTTAACGGAACCACCTCATTAGGCAGACGTCCTAGTGCCTGTCATGTTATATTAACATACATAAACACACAATCTTCTTTTTTGCTTATTATAATACAGACTTAAATGTACAAAGATGTTTTCACTTTCTTCATCTTAAACACAACAGCTATAAACCTGAATACATATGCTATCATCATGCCATAAGAGACTAAAACAATTATATTTAGCGACAAATAGAAAGGATTAAATAGTCAAATACAAGAATGAAAAACGCAGTACATAGTGTCGCGAACTCAAACCGGCATTTCGATAGATCCAGTGGTTTAAACGGCACGTTTTTGCTTAGAAAAAAAGTGCAAAGGATGTGGTTTACAAGTTAAAGGTACAGGATCCCTTCTGTGTAAATGCACCAGTTGCTTTACTTCATTTGGGGACAGGTGGCTCCCCAAAACGGTAGCATATAGTGTATATCCCTTCCCTCCGGTCCCCTCGCGCCCCCTCTGCAAAGAGGCGGGGGGCTGCAGAGCGGGCAGCGGCGGGGGCAGTGAGGGATGCTGTCACTTTAAGATGCCTGCAGATTGGAGTGTAAACATGGACAAAATAGGGGCTGATTCGTGGGTGTGTGAGAGTGTGAGTGAGCGTGAGCGCGCACACGCGTGTGAGATACTAACCAGCGGCCCTGTTGTTAAAATCAGGAAATCCAAACAGCGATTTACACCGATTTACACCCCCTTTATATATTTTTTACAAAAATACACTGAGAAAATAATCAAACGTTTTCATCTCTCTTCTCTTTTTGTTTTTAAAAGTGTCAAAAGTCTACATTTAAATATAAAAAATTAAAAGTTAAAACTCTAGCCCTTCAGTGAAGGAGACATAAAAATGGTGCGGGTAACAACAAGAACTACCAAAAAAGGACAAAGAAATACAAGTCAAAAATGTTTGGCCAGTATAAATACGTCCACTTATAAAATGGCATCCGATTACATTTACAAGGAAAAAAACAATACGAGGATGGAGCATCGGTGAGAAAAAACAGTCTTTTCATTTACAGCTATAAGGAACAAACACATACATACTCTGAGAAAAAATTTGGTCCTGAATTTCATATTGTTAAAGTCCAGCACAGATTTGAGTTGTGTTTGAATCCTTTAAAGAGTTAAGAATGAAAAAAAGCTGGTGATATTTTTGTAGGAATCAAACATAGCGCCATCTATCTGCTTTTATATTATCCTAACACTAGTCTGTTGTTTTTTTAACTGTTCAACAGTCTTACAGAAATCTTGAAAAGATAGACAGTATAACATGCTATATTAAACCCCACCAGTGAAATAATCCAACACCATCACGATTCTGAGTAAGAAGAAAAAAACTACTTTTTTTTTGTATTTTCGGGTTTGTTTGTTCTTTTTTTTTCTTTTTTTTTTTTTTTTTTGCAAAAGCCATCGCCCTCCGTTTCCCCTGTACCACATCATGACAGAAACTGTTCCCATTCGGTCTCTGTTTCAAAAGAAGTTTTCAGTGTTCTTGAAGTTTCAGCCTTATTTTTCTCTCTACATATAACATGAGGTGACTGAAAAAAGCGCTGCTGTCACCTCATCTGTACGTGCAAATCCGTTTCAGTTTATTATTATTTTCCCCCCACCGTATTTCCAAGACAGCTCTCAAGTGTAAGTCTGGATCTTCTCCGGTTAACTAGGACTCAGTCCAGCTCCATCCACCTCCTCCTCCTCCTCCCAGCATCGTCGCCTCCTCTCACCACAGAAGAAACCGGGACAGGATTTCTCCCTCGCAACCGTGAATCTTGCAAGGCTTTGGGTGGATTTTTTTCTTCTTTCCTTTTTTTTTTTTTTCCCTAAGCAGTTCTGATCGCTCTTTCACAGGAAAGGGCGAATCCTCAAGACATCCAGTGTGCGCTCAGCACAATGCATCGCTTCCCCTCCTCTTTATTCGTGTAAAGTGGGCAATAACAAAGAACCCAGAGGTGTGTGTGGTTCCCCCCTCCCTCCCCCTTTCTCCGTCTCTCTTGTCAGGAAATAAAATGGAAAAAGGCAGCGCTCCGCTCCCGCCAGCCTCTAAAAAAGCACCGTCAGGCTCCTCTCTCGGAGGGGGTGTGTGCGGGTCCGTCTGCAGCCAGAGGAAAGGGACTGCTGGCCTTTCCGCAAGGAGAGGGCGATCCTGATCCCGCCGCCTCTTTCCCCGAGCACAAGAAGCAGTCTTTCAACAGCCCCTTCCCAGAAACAAACAAACAAAACCGAAAAAAAAACACAAACACCAAAGAAAACAGAAAAAAGACACAAAAGCGCCCGGCGGGGTGGGCGAGTCCTGCCGACAGCCACGCGCACCGGTGCCTCCTCCAGCAGGGCCCGGCTCTCGCCTCAGTAAGTGAAGACCAGGTTGGAAATGCTGGACTCCAGCCAGTCCCCCGAGATCATCTCACTTACCTCCGGCGTGCAGTAGTCCGGGAACTCAAAGTGCGAGCCCGAGCCGGGCTCGAAGTTAAAATCCAGATCCCGGTCGAGCACCGAGGAGCTGAAGCTGCCCAGGGACATGCTCTCAAAGCCGGGGCTGGGGTTGAGGTCCAAGAGGTCATCCTCAAACTCGTCGTCCGACGAAGAGCCGGAGGAGGAAGAGGAGGAGGAGTGGGAGGACGCGGAGGAGGAATGCGCCGTCGAGGGGGCCGGAGAAGAGGCGCGCAAGCTGGTGTAGCTGCGGTGATCCGAGGGCGAGCCGGAGCCAGAGGGCGAGGGGCAGGCGACGCCACCGCAGTCCCCGTCGGGCCGGCCCGCACCGCCGCCCCCCTCCTCGTAGAGGCTCAAGGGGTCGCCGGCCTCCGCAGAGCTGCTCAGCGTGGGGCTGCCGGGCACGGCGCCGCCGGGGGAGGAGGAGGCGGCCGCCGCCTGCCCGCTCCCGAAGATGTAGACCCGCTTCAGCTTCTTCTCGGCCAGCGGCTTGCCGGGTGCCGAGGGCGTGCCCGCCGCCCCCCGGGGCTTGTACAGCGCCTGGTGCTCGGGCGGCAGCAGCGCGGCCGACGGCTCCCCGGGGAAGGGGGCGGCCGTGCCGCCCGCCGCCGTGCCGTGGGGCT
>JAWWLV010000088.1:60029295-60042872 GCA_035041135.1 Platyrinchus mystaceus
CCCGGGGAAGGGGGCGGCCTTGCCGCCCGCCGCCTTGCCGTGGGGCTTGCCGCCCGCGCCCGCTCCGCCGCCGCCCGCGGGGGAGGGCTTGGAGCCGCCGCCACCGCCCTTCTTCGGGGCGGGCTTGGCGGGGGCCGCGGGGCCGCCGGGGCCGCCGCCTGCGCTGCCCCCGCCGGCGCCGCCCCCGCCGCCCTTGTCCGCCTTGTCGCCGGGCTTGGCGGAGCTGTTGCCCGACTTCACCTTCTTCCTGGGCCGGTACTTGTAGTCAGGGTAGTCCGCCATGTGCTTGAGGCGCAGCCGCTCCGCCTCCCGGATGAAGGGGATCTTGTCGCTGTCCTTGAGCAGCTTCCAGCGCTTGCCCAGGCGCTTGGAGATCTCGGCGTTGTGCATGTCGGGGGACTGCTCCATGATCTTTCGCCGCTCGATCTGCGACCACACCATGAAAGCGTTCATGGGCCGCTTTATGTGCCCGCTGGGCGTCTTGCACCAGCTCGGATCGTCCGCCTTGCCCCCCGTAGAGGCGGTGGAACCCGGCGTGGGGGAGGAGGCGATGCCCAGCTCGATGCCGGACCCGGAGTCGGAGGTCTCGGCGGCCAGCAGCGCCTCCGTGTTCTCCGCCGTGTTGGTCTGCTGCACCATCGCGGCGGCGGCGGCGGGGGGCTCGCCGGGGCTCAGCGCCGCTCCGGCGCGGGGCAGGGCGCGCAACTTCTCACAGCGGCACCGGGGCGGCGCAGCCCCCCGCGGCCGCGCCCCCGCTCCCCGCACCACTTGTACTTCCACACCGGCGCCTCGTCCCCGGCGGCGCGGTCCTCTCCGCCTCGAGGCGGCGGCGGCAGCAGCAGCAGCAGCGGTGCCGCCCGCGGTCAGTCAAGAGTTTCTGCAAAAGCAGCGCCGCGAGCCGCCCGTCCAAGTTTGCTTTTTTTTTTTTTTTTCTTGGTGTGGTTTGGGTTTTTTGGCTTTTTGGTTTGGTTTTTGTTGGGTTGTTTTTTTTTTTTTTGGAGGGGGGTGTCGGTCTGCTTTTTTTCCTCACCACATCGGGTCTCCCCCCTCCCCGAAGCAGCTGGTCCAGTTCACAAGTGCGCTCCGCCTGCCCCCGATGTTTCAGGAGAGCGGCACGCCTGCCGCCGAAAGTCTCTCAGCGCTGGGCACGGCCAGCGTGCACCGCCGCGGGGGAGGGGGGAGGCGGCGCGCCCCCGAAGCCCCGAAAATCCCGGCTCCAGGACGCGTGGTGGCGGCGGCGGGGTCAGCGGCCAGGAGTTTGTGCAGGTTGAATTTGGCAGCTGGAGAGGCACAGAGCGAAAAGGAAACCCCTCAGGATAAAGATATAAATTAAAAAGAAAAAAAAATAAGGAAAACCCAGCAATAATTGAAAAAATCGACGTAAAAAAAGGAAAATAAGAAAGCGCTCGTGCATGAACGAGTGTGTACGTCCCCGGCAGGAAGAGAGCGGCGAGCCGGGCGCCCAGTCCCGTCCTCCTCCTCCGCCGCCGCCGCCGACGGTGGTTGTTCTGCTGCTGCTGCTGCTCCGCGCCCGCGGAGCCCCGCGGAGCCGCCGCCGCCGCCCCCCGCGCTCGCCCGCCGGGCGCTGCCCCGCGCCCCCCGCACGCCGCACTCCGCCGGCCGCAGCTGAGAGCGGACCCCGCGCCCGCCCCGCGCCGCTTTATCCTTTCGCAGCCCGCCCCGCGGCCAATCGCGCGCTGTATCCAACGCCCTCCGCGTGCCAAGCCCCGCCCGCCTCCCCGGGATTGGCGGCCGGCGCGGCGCGGTAATAATGGCCGCGTGCAATGGGAAGCGCCCGCGCTGACCTCATTCCCGGCGGCGGGGCGAACTTTTTAAAAGGGGCAGGAGGGCAGCTCCGCGCGCCGCCCCGCGCCTCGCCGCGCACGTGCCCGCGACCCCCGCCCCCGGCCGCGCTCCTCCCTCCCTTCCCCTTCCCTCCCCTTCCCTCCCCCTCCGCTTCCCTTCCTTTGCCGGGGAAAAAAATTAGGAAATCAGCAAAAATCATCATAATACAAATCATGAAAAAAACCTAAAACCAAAACAGAAACGGGACAGAGGGCAATTAAGCGGTGCCGCCCTCGCGCGCGGTGTCTGCGGGGCGGTGAGCGGGGACACCTGCCCGCACAAAGGGCCGGGGAGCGTGTTCCTGCCGCCCCGCAGCCGCCACACGCCCAGCGGGCAGCGCTGCCCGGGGGTGCCGAGGGGGTGCGGGAGGCCGCCGCATGCCAGTCCCCGCGCCCACACATGATGTGTCGTGGAAGGGTCGTCACCCCTCGGGAAGCACCCGCGAGGCGCGGCCGTCACGCCCCCTCCACCACGGAGCTGGAGCTGGAGCGGAGCGGCGCCGGAGGTGGGACGGCACAGCCGGCTGACACCTCCCGCGGAGCTCCCGGCCTCGGGCCGGTCACAGCGCTAATTAGCCGCTGCCACCCATCCCAAATTCCGCGGCGCGACGAGAGGAAGAGGTGTTGCCCTTATCGCCTTTTTACCCTCCGCCCCCCTCCCCTGCGTTTCGCTGTCTGCCGCTCTCGCGCTCCGCGGTCGCGACGCCCGATCACGGGGAGAGGCTGCGGCTGGAGGGGCCCGGCCCGGCCCCGCCGGGTGCCCAGAGGGAGGGAGGGTCTGCGGGGGGAAAAAGCGGTGCTCGGCCGGCAGGCAGGTACCAGCCTCCGGGGCAGAGGTGCTGCCGTGCGTGTCCCAATCCGCCCTGCTGTGCGAGCCTCCCCCTCTCCGGGGCCCTTCCTGGGGCGCAAGGTGGTTTCCAGGGATTGCTGTTTCATCTCATGTACCCCTCTGCCATGATCAGTGGTGAAGAAAAGCAAGGCAGCAGTGCTAGGCGCTGTGCACCACCCCTTAAGGCCCCGTGGCATAAAAAAAAAAAATAAACACCCCCTCCCCCCCAAAAAAAAACCAACCCAAAATCCTCACATCCAGGTAAAGAGGACAGTAAGACCATAATAACAGTGTTACTCCCCAAAGATTCCTCACATCATTCATCAGGCCAGGAACCACAAAAGCTGTTAGGCAGAACAGCTGTGAAAATTTTTGTTCCACACAACACCAGTTAAAAACACTTTTTAAATCAGAAACAAAATAATGGTTGGAAACAGCTAAAATGTATGACAGGTCTAAAAATAAGTAACATATTTTTGCAAGAAAATTTATGGTAGGATCCTTTAGCAGAGTTTCTAGCTGGCTTGAGAACAGGCTTTGAATATTAAGATCTCACACTGGACTCAAAGTACACTGTTGTGAAGTGCTGAGAAAAATCCTGAATTTCCAATACCTCCCTGGTAGGTCACCTACATTATTGAGAATGTTTACAAAGATACAAGCTAAATTATTGGTTTGCTTGCAAAAATAATACATGGGTTCCTCATACAGCCTCTGGTCAACATTGGATAAAATATTGCTTTCCACTGGGTTGACGACACTCAGTGACATCAGTGGAGTTTCTCACCTTTACACTTAGTAAGTAGTAAATCACGCTGTGTTTTTCCCCTGCAGCCCCAAAGTGAAGATCAAATCTCTTCTACCCTATACCAGCACCTTCTACAGAAATGGAGGCTTGCAGTGGGTTTGGTGTCAGGAATACGCGCTGGCTTTTGCTTACACTCTTGGTATTCATGTGCAGCAGTGTGAAAAACTGGGACTGGGAGCAGTCAGTAGCTTCTGGCTGCTCCACCTGTCAGCACAGTATCTAGCAGGATTTCAACACACAACTGTTGTATTTTGCATATAAATATCAATTTGTTTAAACTACAAAGCAAGTGAAATATTCTCATGTTTCTAGACATAGGTTAAAGCAGAACAAATAAAAACTAAACTGATAGGCAGACATAGAAAGAAAAAGCTTTAGAGAAGCTTTTCACTTGGTTGTGTTATGTTCTGCAAGGTCTTGACTGCCATGAATAAAATTTATCTCCAGGTAAGGAGTTAAGTCTTTTCTTAATGAAAGCAGCCACATCAATTTAATCTTGGTTGAAAAAGTGTTTATGTGGGATGGTCAGAAGAGTATTATTTCCTGAAAGAAAACTGTACAAAAGTGCTATTTAGAGCTGCTTAATAAAGCAAGTGTGAGAACAAGATGTGAAACTCTATAAAAGCATTTTACTACAATTTCTTAGCTGTTTCCTCAAAGTTAATTGCTTCCACCCCTAATCCTCCAGTGCTGGACTGAAAGTACCTTCCAGCTCCCCAAACTTTTAAGCCTAAATGTAAAGCGAGAGCACTCAGCTTCGGTTTAAAAAAAATGAAGTTTTAAGAGCACTGGCAAGACTTCTCCGTGTTTTACAACTTAAAAAGCCTTGAAACTCCATTCTATTTCCTGCAGGCTCCATGAGGCCGGGGATGAGGCACGGGACGCGAGGTGGCAGCGCTGAGCCTCTTCTGCCAGACGTGGGAAAAGGCGAAGCTAGCGAACCCGCGATTATTATTTTTTAATTATTTCCCCTCCTATGGTCTTATCGAGCAGTATAAGGCTGTAACTTTTTGACTGAAACTCGGCAGGTTTGCATCAGAGAGCGGCAGTGCCCACGCAATCGCCTATACGCCGCCGGAACAGCGTGCGATTTCTGCTAAACCCCGTTGTGGAAACTAAGGGCACGGGCACTGATAACACCGTTTTCACACACTGGGACCTGCAGTTTGCCTTGCACATGGAGCAAGAGAGCTTGTTCAGCGACAACGCTCTGGACAAAACTACTGCAGGACTGGGCTCTTGCAAGCATTGATCCCAGCATTCCCGTCTCTGGAACTGTTCATGACAAGGTTGAATGGGGCCCTGAGCAACATGATCTAGTGGGTGATATCTCCGCCCATGGCAGGGGGGTTGGAACTAGATGATCTTTAAGGTTTCTTCTGACCCCAAACATTCTATGAATCTACGATTGATTCCAGGTTCTATGTATGAATCAGCCTGCAGTCCCCATCGGTTAAAATATCTTAAGGGCATGCAGATTTAGCACAGTAGCAGATTCTTTCCCCCTCTTAGCTTCTGTTTTAAACTGAGGATTACGAGTGCTCAGGCTTCTTTAACTGCAACCCTTGCAGCTGATCTTTTCCACACCCCCAGCTCTGTAGGCTGTGGGAAATGCTTTGCAGCCTACTCCGGCTGAGCTCTCGGGAGCAGACCTTCCGTGAGCGTGTTTCTACATGCCCTTGCCGGCGCGGAGCGCTCCCCTGTCTTGACGGTGCTCAGCGAGAAGCCCCCGCAGCTCCCCCAGCCGCTTTTTACCCCCAGTCACGGGGAACAGGCAGGCTCAGCCCGCCGCTGGGGCGTGCGGGTTAATTAACGTGCAGGTTGATTCCATGCTGTTACCTGAGCAGACACCTCCACGGCGCTGAGCACCACACACCTTGTAGGGGATGCGCGGTGGGAGCTCCTGGGCCGCGCACCGCCCGCAGCGGAGGTGGGTGGGTGCGCTGGGCATCGCGCGGCTCTCCGCGACCCCCCGGCCCCGACCGAGGGCCCCGTCGCCCCGTGATAGGCATACACAGAGTGGGGAGAGGTGGCATCTTATTTACCTTGAAAAACCACCTGTATTACTTCTGAGTATTTTCCTGTCTACGACCAAAATTCACCTCCATAGCACGTATTTTCCCCTGGCGTTTTGCTCCGCATTTCAAATGAGTGTATTGGGGTGATTTTAGCCTTCTTGAACTGCAAACGACAAGCAGAAGTATGGTGCTAAAGAACACGTTCCTCACCACCTTTCTATTGCCTATTTTGATCCAAAGAAAATGAAGTAGATGACATAGTTGCCAGTTAAGGGGGGAGGGGAGGGAAGCTGTAGCTTTAAAACTAAAGTAGTAATAACAGATATTCATGATCAAAGAAGAGCATGCTTAAGGAACAGAGATGTAAACTGAGACATGAAAGTGGGCCCTCCTTCTTAGCCCTGTTTGTGAGAAGAAAACTCCATTGTACAATTGCATCACTCCAATTCACAGTATACTTTTATTTAATGTGATTCATAAATGCTTTGAACTCTCTCTGATAGCTTTGTAGAGAAGAACTTTTATTACTGGGAAGTGTTTTATGGAGGATATTATTTACTTAGGAGTGAAAATCTGTTGCCTAAAGTTGTATGGTATTGTTTCCTTCTAGACTGTATACTCACTTGGATTTTACTTGAACACAAGCTTTCACATAGACACCCAGTGCTCCTGCTATGAGAATGCCAAGGCATTTATTACTCATTTAACACAATAAGTAGGTAAAAATCCATTTGCATATACATATTTATATTAATTCAGATATTTATCACTTAAATGGAAATGTTTGGTTTGGGAAGGCAGAAACACCTCTCCAGTGATTTTTAATAAGAAAATATGATAATACCTTCTATTCTTTATCCACTTTGGTGACTTTTTAAGTTTAAACTCTAAGAATAACAAAAGTTCAAAAAGCTCTGTTAAAAATAATACTAAAAAAAAAACTTGGAAAACACATTGTTTACATTTCCTTAAAAGGAGAATTGCACCCCCTATTCAATCCTGTAAGATTTAGTAAACTTTTTGGTTGGTTGGTTGGTTTGGGGTTTTTTTAACAGCTTCATACGAGAAAAGCTGAAAAGCTTTTAGTTAATTTTTAAAGCCGTTTTGGTAAGCTTTCTCTGCAAAGTGAAAAGCAACATAGCCACAAGGTTGAAGAGGAATTACCGGTCTGTTGCATATGTAGCAGCAGATTGCATATGCATGAGCTGCAGTTGCGTGAAGGCCACCTCAGGAAGGGGAACCCAAGAGGAGAACCAGCCGAGGGGAGCAGAAGCCTCGGGGTGCCTGGAGCCAGCTCTCTGACAGGGTCGAGCCTTTCTCCCTGCAGGAGCATTAGGGAAGGAATGCCCCACTTCTTCGGACCACTGCACTTTTTAAATGTGTTCCTCTCTTCTGCCTTTTACTCTCCGTCCCAGACATCTGTGTTCTCCTTCCTGCTTGTTCTTACCTTCCCCTGCCTTGTCCTTCGACCTTATCACTACCACCCCTCTAACGTTCAGTTCATCTTTTTCTGCCGTCTCTATGAAAGAGAGAACAGCTGCACGAAGACAGTTCAGCAGAAGCCCACATAGTACCAAGAATGAAGCAATAAGTCTGCCCACTTCCACAACATGATGATGTCACTCAGACTTTAACATCATTGATAAGACAGAGCTACAAAACCACGGTGCATTGAATTAAATTTGGGTTGTTTTTAAAGACCTTAAAGTGGATTGTTATATGCTATTAGAATCAGAATGTCTTCTTGTATTGAGCAAAATGTTGCTTATACTTAGCACTCTTGGAGAGGAAGCATAAGATAATCCCTGTGTACACAGAAAAGAAAGGGTTCTTTTAAAATTTAAGTCTTAGCATTTCTAACTTGGTTTTGCAAGACTATTTCTTAAGTGATATATTCATGATAATTAAATTAAAGAAGAAAAGAAAAATATCTTGCATGCTATTTAGTTGTGGAAATTGTCTTTTTTTTTTTTTTCTTTTGCAAACTCTGAGTTATTAACAGGTGATTATCCACAGGATCCTACTCTAAGTAAAGAAAATTCCTTTGGCAACCTGCAGGCAGTTGGGTTTATCTGTGGACTCTAAGATGGTTCTGGCAAAGGTAGACAAAGAGCGGTCTATCATTTTCTGGTATTTCAACCTTAGACAGTATTTAGTATTTTTTATCACAAAATTGCCTTTGTACTCAAAAATTCATCCCCTTCATTCAACCCCATAGTCTTCAGACATTAAGGGATTAATTGCTGTGAAACAAATTTTACTTAATTTTTCTGATTTGGTGTTTCTGATGCACAGATCAAAGAAGCTACAGCAGGTTCTGGTGGGAAGAGGCAAAATACATTTAAATCTAAAATGAATGAGAGAAAAAAAGTAATTTTTTTTTCCCTTTTGTGCTGAGGACAAATAGAAGTCTGGCTTTCATCCTGGTTTCCTTCCATATAATTGTTCTTAATGATGGTGGTGGTGTGACAACTAGTAAGTAGATTATTTTTTTTTAATCTTTTCCAAATAGATTGCTCAAATGATACCACTCTGTACTTGCCAGGGTCTATTCTATAATCTCTGTTACCTACCTTGCTTATGCTGCTTGTGCAGAATAAATTTACTGGTTTGATATTAAACATCAATATTCATTAAAAAAACAAATATAGTTTTGAAAACTTATTTTCTCCAAGAATTATACCTTTTTGAACAGAATGTCAGAAAAACGCGGAGGAGTTCTGCACTACCTTATGTAATCCTGATCTAGCTGTCATGCTCAAGAACTGTATATATGAGTAATCTCGATGTGCAGGTGTGCACAAGTGAGGCAGGATGTCTGAATTTGCATTGCCTTATAGAGTCTGTATTTAAATTTTGATTAATTTATATCAGAAATAAATTGTCCGTATGGAACCTCAGGAAGCTATAATATTATACACTTTCTCATAGTACAAGAATTGGCATATTCCAAGATCGTAATCATTATCTCCTGTGTTTCCACCAATAACAGATAGTCCAGTGTCTTAACTCTGTATCAGAAATTAATTAGAAAAAAACCACCTGAACTGTTGAATTTTGCTTTATAAAACTACTGCTATACTTAATATTGTATGAGTATGCTAGTGCATAGTTATTTTGTAGATTATAAATACTGTAGTTGAAAAATGTGAAAAATATGGCACTCCTGCTAATCAAAGCTCTTCCATAGAAAGATTGCCTGCTAAACAGCCCTTAGTTTGTTTTTTTGGGAATGCCTTTGAAATTTGAGGTGTAAATCTTGTTGATAGATCAGAAAATATCAGTATTCACAAAAGACTGCACCTTCAGATAGTCTATTCTTACTCTAATTTCATTAAAAAGAAATAAATTATTTTAGTGCCTGACTGGGATGACTTTCAAAAATTAGTAATCTGCTCAGAACTATTAATAAGTTACACAATTAGATACCAAATAAGATGCTTTAAAATGGCCTTACAACCCAAGTATCTCCCAAATAATATAAAAAGTCAGCATTTAGACTAACATTGCTTAAACTTCATTGTACCTGCCTTCCTCAGGAGCTTGAGATCTATTCTTTCAGGCTGTCATCCTGGTAACTGGTCTTCATGGAGACTCCGAGGTGGAAGGTAAAGTGCTGGTAGGTGGGTGGTTGCTGTAACATACCCACACACCGAGTGTTCAAACCTCAGGGTTAGAATAACCAGCAGCTGCCCATGTGTGCCCCAGTGAGGTGCGGGTGTAGGGGTTGAGACACTCTGTTTCAATGCACATCTTACTGTTTTCCTCAGGTTCTCACCCCCGTGACATAAAGCACCAAAGAAAGCCTTCGCTGGTGTGGCAGGGAAGTGATGTGGAAACAGTGTAGATGTTTAGCAGGGTGCGGAAGCAACCAGGATACAAAACTGTATCTTATGTATCTTGTACCCGGTGCGTTAAGTAACATTCCGGATGTGTGCGACTGTCAAGGAACAGCTCTGAGGCACCACAGCGCGTTGCTGATGTCATGCATATGCACAAGCACGGTACTGCAGACTTCTGTGTATGACCTTGTCTGCCTGTACATAAAAAATGGGGGGCGGGAATTAACTGTCAGAAACAAATAGTGAGACCACTGGGGAAAACCCCCCAACATTTAGCCTGCAGAACTAGAAAAAACAGAAGTATATCAAGTTCCTATAGAAATATCCTATAGCAAGTGGAGACACTTGCTTATTAGGATAGATAGACACTGCAGACTGTGGTGTGGTGTAAAAATACCTGAGCTAGCTGTAAATGAGCCGTCTCAGGCACCAGAAACAATAGTAGCTTTTCGGTTCTCACCTTTGTTTTATGCAACCCATCAGCAGTGATTCAAGGGTGGCTCCAGTTCCCTGAGGTAGTTACACAGCGGCAGGGAATGGGCTGTGGTGCAGGTATGTCATGCCTGTCTCTTGTTCTGTAGCTTCCCTGTGCACAACTCTGCTCCCTGTTCCATCCTGGGGGAAAGGCTCCACCAAGCAAGTACCAGCAGGCTTTCAGCTCCTTTGCATAGGTTTCTCAGCCTACAGCTTCTTGTGTCTTGAACTTTCTGCTTCCCTGCTCTCAGCCTCTAATACAACTTCTGCACTAATTTGTTTTTAATCACATAAAGGAAATTTAAACAGCATTCACTCAGCGCATAGCTCGCATTCCATCCAACCTTGCAAAAATTTACCTATGGGTGCTTTATTGATTTCATCCTCAGAATCACATGGAGCAAGTAAGCAGATAAATTGGACACCTACTGATGAAGAAAAAAATCATCCATCATTTACACTTTCTCAAGTAATCTATTTTTGTTTTTCTATTTTCTTATCCTAGAAATATATTACCATCTTTACTGCTATAAATGGAAGAATTTCTGCTGTTCTTACATAGATACATGCTGATGTATTTTGTAATCTTATAGGCTTCATAACTATATTCAGTAACTGAGGTTTCAAAATGCATGCTGCAGTACATCCTGGTGTTAAACAGGCTTGAAGCTGCTTCTCAGAAAAGCTCAACATGTAATGCCAAAATTACTGCAACTAGGGGAGCAGAAGTGGTGTCAGACTGCTCTTTGGATTGTTCACAGATTTCTAAGCAAATCCAGCTGTGAAAGATATCTGACACCCAACCATCTAACAGCCATGGTAAGATTTCAACTCAGACATTGATTGCCTTTTTTTTTTTTTTTTTTCCCTGTAATTGTTCTTTTGGAACACAGGGCAAAAGCAATATATTAAGCAGACACTGACAGGAGCAGTGGAATCTGTTGTTTAATGAGGGCTGTAATATTCATGCTGACTGCTGTGATATGCCATTACTTAAATGAGAGACTTGTATAGCTGATACTGTCATTTGAAACAAAGACAAATTATAGCACAAGTACATTTTAATCAATATGGTTGAGCAGTTTTTTAAGGTTTAGTTAATACAGTATAGGATAATATATGGCTGGAGTAAAAAATTCCACACCCTGTATTCAGGGTGCCCCTTATTTATCATTCTGGCTTTTGATTCTTTAAATTAACTTGTGAGTACCTGGTCTGGTTGTGCATTTGTTGAGTTTACCCAGGGCTGGTGATCCTTCAAGACAGCACTCAGGCAGCATTTTCCCACATTAAAGCAGGAAAACATCCTACTGCTTTAGAATGTTGTACCCAATTGTCCTGCCCCAGCAATGGTGGCCAGTCACCCATCAGCTCATGGCACTGCTTTGCTGTAGAGGAGTGGATGCTTGCTGGGTGTTTTCCAGCCTTGGTTGTCCTCCCTGGGCCCTAACAAGTTTCCTGTCCCACAAGGTGCTCAGCTGCCCTTCCTGAGGAGATGTCAACCCCAGCAGTGATGTGGGAAGGGGAAGAGCAACTCTGGAAGGGTCAGCTGCTGCTTTTTTGAGGGGGGTGCCAGACATTTTGCAAACTTTGGTCCCTGCGAGAGCCCCATGCTGCTCTTCACAGCCACCTTCTGCTTTCCAGCATTTTGACACCCACTCAAGAGCAGATAAGGCAGTGTCTGAACACCACACATGAATGAGCCTCCTCTTCTTGTGTGGTTTTTCTAGCCAAAAAATAAGGGATAAACATCATCATTATCTGTTACTCAGGAGCTGCTGGTGACTTCTTCAAGGGGAAAAAAGTGACTGTTATAGCTGTTGGTAAGGTAACCTACGCTGTATTTTTGTTTGAAACCATAGGAACTCTTGCAAGGGCTTTGCAGTCCTGAAGGCAATTTCACTACTGAGTGTTTTCCTTCTCTCCATCTGAAACAAACACTTATATGACTTATTCTGTCCACACCGGTGAGATATGGTCTCACTTATTTGACTTGCTCTTTCTGTTTCTAAAAGCAGGAAAACAACAGGACACTGAACAAACTAGAAAAACAAATCCACTGCAAACAATTTTTTCCTTATTATTTCCTCTATTATTTACCAAAGGAAAAAAAAACCACCCCACCAACAACAGTTACTCTACATTTATCACAGTGACTAGTAGAAAGCATGTGATTCTTATGGTAAGCAGCAATTTACAGATGGCCAGGTGCATGATAATCTTATCATGCATTTGTTTTATTCACAGCTGCAACAGTTGGTGTCAGTTAATAGGTTACCAACCATGAAGTATATTTATTTCCTTTTATTGTGCTCCGGGGCTACAGAAGTGATTTGTAAACTCTTCCAGTTGTTGAATTTACATTTAATTTTTGTGTGTGTGGCTTTTTTGTTATTTAGTTAGTGCCACTTAGAGAGAAAATGGCAATGTCTTTCAGAGAAACCATTTTGTTTTCATTTTATCCATTCATTTTTCTAGGAATTTAGAAACTTTTAAGTAATGTGCTCTCTGGGTGTCTAATATAAAGTAAAAGGCAAGTTTTTTGTCAAGTATATATATATATATATATTTTTTTTTTTTTTAAACTGATCCATCATTGATGAGGGCTCATTTTTTGCCTGTTTAGTTCCATCAAGTCATGTGGTGGATTCACTGTCAGCCTTACCAAATACTCAAAGATAATCTGTATAAACTGAATTTTAAATATTAGTCATAAAAATAATAATTAAATTATCTTCTTAGTTTTATGGCTCACACTGTGGATACTGGGATGTGCGTATATATATATATTTTTATATATATATACAGCAGTGGACCAAGTAATTAAACCACATAATGTCCAAAACTTTCTACATTCTGGTACAAAATTAAAGCTCTTATTTAATATACATGTATATGGTCCTTACTAATGAGTCTTTTCCAGTTTTTGTACTGTGTGATAGTCTTGGTTGTGTCTTTTTTTTTTTTTTTTTTGCTTTCACTTACATCAGGACCATTTTGTATTAGATAAAGAGTGATAAATAATTCCTTAATAATGCACATGTTTATATATATTTTGTTTACACTTATCTTCAAATCTGCTCCCAACAAAAGGAGTTTCAATGAATGGTAAAGAGCACACCTATTTGCACATGTCAATGTGTGTGAATCGAGTGTTCTCGAAAGTAATGAAGTTGCACATGTAAACGAGTTCATAGGGGAAAAAAAAAGATAAACAGAGAGAAGAGAATTTCAGATTTTGATCCTCATGATGGTTTTAAAATGCATGACCAGCAGTGTCTTGTCATTGGCATAGATCACTATATACATGCATAGTAATTGGAAACTCTTAAATGTATTTATTTAATGGACCTGAAGAAATAATTGCAGGGAATAATTTCCCTGTTCAGATTAGCCCCTTTCTCTGCACGCATTGTTTTGAGGTGGATTGGAATTCCCTCTGAATTTTTATTCTGAATTACATTTTCACCGTGTAACACATTTTTATTGCTCTGATACTTAATCCTAGTGTTATATTTGCATTGCTGCATAAAACACTGAAAATAAGGTCTTTCCTAAAACAGCCTATTAGCAGTTGTTTATAGACTGAGGATCTAAGAATAAAGTTTTAAAGCATTTTGTAATTTGGTATAAATAATGAGGGGACCCCTGGTGGTCTAGCGGTTAAGATGCTGCGCTCTCAGCGCCAAGGTCGCAGGTTCGATTCCCAATCCTGCTTCAGGGTCCCCCGGGTAGATGGAGCTCGTCAGCCCCTAAGGCCAT
>JAWWLV010000088.1:60042972-60071357 GCA_035041135.1 Platyrinchus mystaceus
AAAAAATCCATTGCGCAGGCTTGAAAGGTAAAAAGACCTTTCCCAGATCTTCGTTCGCGAAGACTGGCCATGATAAATAATGACTAGATGCATGCCAAGATTTTGCACAAACTGACCTTTTTTCTCCACTGTCCTGTCTTTGAAGGCTCTGGTGTTCATCCTCCTTCTTATTGCTCATCACATTGTTGTAGATGGGAAGACTTCTCCAGGTAAGGCTATCTACATCAGTTACTTTTTCACTGGAGTTGGAGACAGAATTATCCAGATTGAATAATACACTATAAAAATATATGAATCTACAGTCAGGAAAATAAGGTCACAATAGCAATTTTTAAGCTTCCAGCTTAAGGAGCTTTAATTGTTGGAAGGTAAAGTTACTGCCTTACCTGATTTACTTGTTAAATTTCAGGAATTGAATATTTGAATAGCTGACTGCTTGTGCTTGGTTACACATGCTACTTCCAGTCTAAAGCAGAAGACACATGTATGTGTGTTTAACTGTTGTGATGTTACACACATCATACTGAGTTCACTCGCTGTCTGTACTGCGGAGCGGGGATGGTGATGTGTTTGGCCTCACCTCACCTCATTAATGTGGGGCTTGACTCCTGGGTGGCCTGCCTGTGGCTGGGTGCCAGCAGCAGTGGGACTGCTCAGAAAGCCTGTGAAGTGAGGCTGAGTGTTACCCTGGGACCATTGTTGACACTGGTGAGCAAGGGTGAACATGTCCCCAAGAACAATCTTCACCCTTCTGGTCCACCTCTTTTCACAGCTTTTTTCAAGGACATTTATTCTACAGATATTTTCTAAACAAGGACCTGCAGAATAGCAGAAACTTCTAGACTTTCAATAGCCATGTGTTAGTGACAATAATGGTTTTTAATAGGTCCATTTTATTTGCTGTGCATGTGTGTACTGAGGCCACAGTAAACCACTCATGCCTGGCTGACCATTCTGGATGGCTCTGCCCTTGGGTCTCTGAACAAGGTGCCTTTGCACCCTACCATCCTCTTATATTCATTAAAAAGGGGGAAATGGGTTTAGTCCTGATGATTTTTCCTCCAGTCTGAAAGGCTTGAGGAAAAAGCCTGAATCTTCTTTTTCTTCACTCTAAGAGTGAAAACCTGCTCTTACCAGCAGCAAGGACTACAATATGCTTTCCTTATTTCTGGCTCTATCTCTGGTGCCCAGCCATGTGATTTCAGTGTTTTATTGCTGAGCAAATCGAAGAAGAAAAGCATAGGAGCGGTGTCCCATTCCGGTGCTGAGGCAGGAGGATGTTTAACCAAATGCTGCTGTTCTCTGCCCAGGTTGGTCTGTGAATTGAGGCACCCTGCAGAGAAGCTCAGGGCATCAAAGGTTTCCATTGGCCAGGCACCAAAGGGAAACCAACTGCAAAAGCGCAGGAGCACTACGACTCCTAGCCAGGCTGATCCCCACTGGAGATCTTCTCTTCTCTGGAAGCTGGGACAAGATGTTGGAGTCCCAATTCTCATGATATCTGCTTGCTGACTGAGGCATGCATCTCAGAATCTTTAATCCTTGGCTCACATTTTCATGTTTTTGATTTTTCTCCTGCAGCAAGGAGAGCAAGAAACTCTTGGCTGTTTTGCCAAGCAAATGCTGAGGTTCAGGTGCCAACACAGGTCTTTGTGTATCAGTATTCTACATACTTGCTTATTATATTACTAATTTTGATTGCAGCTATCTGAAGACTCAGTAAATAGTAATCTACTGAAGGAAGATTTAGTTTTAGGAAATGCAGGGTTCATACAATTTTCTTTAGAAACATAGGTGAATGCACAGCTGAAATGGTTGCAAGGTTGGAGAGAAATGCTGCTCTCGGCCTCACTATGACAGTTCCATGTGTATAATAAACCACCAGGTACTGATGTGCTCATCATCCCCTTTTTGTCTATTCTTTTACTAATTGAATGTGGGCAACTTCCTAATGTGAGGCACTACTTTGTAAGATTGCTTAATTTTATGTGTTCTCTAGGGAGTGTTTGTTTTTATCTTCTGAAAGGAAGAGCATGGTATGACACCCAATTTTGTACAGTCAGTCCTCAAAGCCCAAATGTTATTGTAGCAGCAGCAGCAACCTTGAACTCACCCAGCTTTCCTGTGCTATGAAACTTCTGGCTTTTGCCCTTTCACTGTAGGTACATAGAGGTGTTTTGGCCCTGGGAGTTCATCAGTTGATAACTTACAGTACTTTACTGTAGCAGGGCCGAACCTTTATCCCTGCAGTACGGTTGGGGAAGGAGTGCCCCACTCCCAAGATGGCTTTTCAAGTCAATCTGAGGGCTTTCTTTAAATTTGCCTGTTTAAAACCTGAGATGATATTGGATTCCTTTTGCTTTTTAATGACTAAGTGCATCATTATTTTAATAAGGGCACTTTAAACATCCAAGTATTAATTATTCCCGACTCAGAATACGCTACTGAACACATGCTCTGGCAGACTTCAGAGCAGGCAAACATAATGGACTTTTTTTTTACCCTCACAGAATATTATTTTCTATTAAGGACTGTTTCATTGAAGTACAGCATTTTAGTTTTGAGAAGTGATCTTCTGTCTCTCTGCTTAGGGGAGAGATTCATGAGGAGGGGTAAGAAATGTCCTTCCTAAATTTATTAAGAGACACCTCAATTTCAAATCTTAAAAAGAATGTTACCAGTCTCAGACGCTGCCTCTGCAGCAAGTGGGCTTGAATTTAAGCATTAGCCTCAGCTAAGGGAAATGAGAGCTGGCATTTGAAGGATATGGGAAGTTCACTTTCCATTCACGGCAAACCTCTCCGAGAGCAACCATTCCTCCTGGACTGTGCAGCACCATTTGTTGCCCATGGTAACATGTAAAAGAAAACCTGGCTCTCACTGGTCTATAAACTATAACAAACCTCACAGGTATCCTACAGCAGGGACCCTTCTGTTTCTGCTCCAGACTTGAGATTTCATATTGTCAGCAAAAGTCATCAGCTGGATATAGGCTCACTCAGGGAAAGACAAGATGAGCCATTGGAGCCAGAAAATGACCTTCAGTTTTGCTACTTACAGGTCTAAACCCATGAGATGCAAAAGGGACAGATTACACCTTTGGTACCTTTGGTGTTGCTAGTAGTAACAGTTTTCAGAACAAAATTAGATCAAAGTGGTAAAAAGAAATGTCTTTGATCCTCAACATTTCAGGCAGTCTAATGCACAGATGGTAGATGGGACAAACACACTCTCTAGGCTTTACAAAAAGTGTACTATGGCTGAGTAACTCAAAGGCTGCATTAGGTAAAATAAAAAATTCTCTAGAAAAACAAAAAGAAGTATTTAAAGGTCGGGTAAGTATTTGATATAGTGATGCACAGGGAATAATTACTTAAACTGGAGAAGATGGGGAAATTTTGGTTGTGAGGTTGATGAGGCATGGAGGCAAGGACATCAGCTCTGGGGGCTGCTGAAAAGGGAAGGTACGGGCTGGAGGGAAGCTCCTGATGAAGTCGACAAAGATTGGTCCTGACGTTTTCTCTTAGTATTTTCATTAATGGTTCAGAAGTACATTAAGTAAATCTGCTCATAACACAAAGAGGCATTGCTAATAGAGAGCAGGATTGGGATAATTTACAAGGACAACTGGATTACCGTATGAATGGGGCAGGAGAAATGGGTTGTAGAAGTACGAAGTGCAAGTCCAAACTGGTAGAGGTTATCAGCAATCATTGTTACTGTGGAATAAGTGTGTTGTGATTATAAATGACAAAGGTAGAAGAAGCATTCTAGATATACAAGCCTGTCACATCAAGGTTATCATCTATCAAGGTGCAGCAGCCACAGAGAGGTATAAATTTTATAATTTCATAAATCATAATGATTCTAAGATCAATTTAGATTTTTTCAACAGAGATTGTGAAAAACCTTAATACCGTTATACAAGGCCCTGGTAAAATGCTAGTGAGAAATCTGGGACACTAGTCATCCATTTTCCAGGAAAGATGAATTCAGATTAGCATAGGTTTGGAGAATAGTCTCTCTCCAAGGGAGCAGAGAAATCTAATGTATGTATGGAGGCTAAAAAAGGTTAGCTTCTCTAATTTGTCAGATCAAAGGCAAAGGGGATTGGACTTCTACCTAATTAAAATAAACAGCAAATAGGGAAATTACTTTAAAAGAGCTAAGCTAAGAATGGGATTACCAAAAGATTAAATGGTTATAAAACAACTATGAGCAAATTGAGAAGTAATTATTATATCCAAAGTTCCATACAGTGAAAGTATGTGGAGAGAGCAGGACTATTTTAAACATAATTTAAAATGTTGGCCCAACAATCTGTAGGATGTATTAGTAATACATTTCTTTTATTTTAACCTTAAACTTGGCATTCTGTCGAAACACTTTTTGCATGTATTTACTTAAAATATCATTTTAAATATATAAGAGAATTGATTTTCTCTTGTCAAATAGTATGACAGTCTTCAATGATCAAAAAGTGCATGTACAGGGAAATGCTGCAGCCTCAGGCTAGATCATACTTCCTTGGAATGACATGTGCACTGCCCATCCACATACCCAAAGCTGCAAGAGGATTAAACACCATCAGTCACTCTAGAGATGGAACAAGCAGAGCCTGGTGGGCAGCTCCTAATTTTCCAATACACTGAATACCAGACCTTAAACCGCAAACACATGTGAACTTCGATATTTCAGAAATTCATAACTTGGTCATATTATGTCAAATTTTCACAGCAGTGCAGTTCTTTGGGTTCTCAGATTTCCAGTCCAGGCTTCAACAAAGCAGGTTCCCAACAGAGCTGCTGGTAAAATGTGGTGGTGCTCCTAAGGTGGACAAGATGTGTTCTTCCTTGGTCACACACAAATCAAAACAGATTTAACCACAACTTCTCAGTAAAATGCCAGCCTGAGCTAGATGTCTGCCATGAAACATTTCAGACTAAGCAGTTTTAAGTATTGCAACAATAAAATTAAGAAAAACAGAATCTCACAGTAAGAAAAGAGTTCCTAAGTAATGGAATTGCTTAATTTTACACTGATTAATTTCACAGTACCTTTCAGAAGCATTGGTATCATGTTTTCTATATGCATTATGACAGATTTCATTATAAGGTAATATACACAACTTCGTTTATACTGTCATAAATGCACATTGTATTTCAAACCTAGAAGTTTGGTCTCTAGTTCAACACATTCAATTGCTTAAACTTATTACCAAATAAATAAATAATGACCATACATCAACTCACCAACCCAAAACTTGCTCACAGCAAGATCAAGCTGGAACTAAGAAGATCAAGCTGGAAAACAAATAAAAAACATTCAAACTTCAAATGCTCAAAACCTTGTATAAGCCCTGCCTCTCCCAGACCATTGGTCTATGTGGATGTGACACAGGACTGGGACTGCAGTAGTGACTGTTGTGTTCCAGCCATTGGGGAATTAGCCCATTGACAGCAGAAACAAGATCATATGGTGTATGAGTAATAAGATGGAGAAACATGAATGAACTTTCAGAAGATCGTCAACAGAGATCAGAGGAACCTCTTTACAGAAAAGTGTTTTAAGACATATTTTAAGCATATGCTTAACTTGAGGTTTCTGTTACTTTTGAAGCAATTTAGTTCAGTTTTTTAACTACTCCAGAAAGAAACAAGGGGATAAATTTCAGGCAAATTTTAATTGCATCTAATAGCTCAACTAGAAGAACTGGTTGAACTTCTTTGCTAATTTTTTTTAAAAAAATCATTAATTACATTGTTGTTTAGCATAACAGAACTTTATAGGTTCAGATAAGATCAGAGATACACTGCATTTTGTGTTGTGTCAAAGACATACAGAAACACGATTCCCATCCTCAGACTGCAGAGCAAAGGAAATAATGCAAGTCGCATCCTGGCCCTGTTAAATCAGTGGGAAAATATAACCACTATTCTTTTTAAGTTTCAAAACATCATGGCACATTTTTATTTCTCCTGAAAGAGATTTAAATTCTGTTTTCTTTTTGATCAGGCTATATGTGATTTGCAGATAGAAGGAAAAATGAGTAATTTTCAGACACTATATAAAACTGCAGAATCATTAAAGAGAGCAAAACTGGAAATGTAAAGCAAAGAAGTCCATAACCTGTGAGTGCCTGTGAAGCACTTTCACGTGGCTGGTGAATGAGCTGTGGATTTAAGTGCCCGTCTGCTAAGTGATGTGTGCTTGCTGTGTACTTAATGTAATTGCATTAGAGTTCCTCTGAGTGGGTGAGAGTCCATCAGGCACAGTTTCCTGTTTCTGGACAGCAGAAGGTGATGAAAAACAAAGCATGAGAAACTGGGTAGGTCTAGGGTGGTATTTCCACAGATACATGCCTCTAGACCTAGCAATCAGCAATTTGCTTGTCATGTGTGGATAGTGGTTAGTTTGCCTGCCTGCATTTGTGTCTTAGTGTGAAATGTAATGTGGTTTACACCTATGAAAAAGGTGCAAATTTCCTAGATGAAGGGTGATACAGAGGTCATTGGGTGTATGGTCTTTATCTGCACAGGAGCCTCCAGTATTCCATGCTCTGAAGTCTGAACTTTTTTGTGCATGTGCCCATGCATATTACCCAAGAACTGTGTATGGGATGGGCCTACCAAAATCCAAGTACATGTAGGGAAGATGGTCTTCTAGGTGCTACCTACAGATGCACTTGCACAAGAGAAATGTTTATTCCTATATAGAGGAGCCATCTTCTCTTAAGCATATGCAATTGAAAAACTAAATCACAGTGGTTGCCTTTAGCAGTTATATCGAAACCAGTTTTAATAATCTTATTGATACTGAGTAATAATACTTTATTCTACAAGTAACTTCACAGCTTCAAAAGCTGTATTTAGTATGGAAAAGTATGTAGCATAAAAGCGGCACACAAGTGCAAGTATTCTTGCAGTTCAACAGTAAAACAAGTAACAAATCTGCATCTAAAATCGTTTCCATTAAGCTAGTGAATGGATTGATGATTTGGCTAATTCTAACTAAGTGGCTGCATTGCCACAGCTTCACAGATCCCAGCAGACCAAACATGAAACCTGCATTACAACTATGATTTATTGCCCTACTTATTCTAGAATGTCAGAAAGATTATTTGCAGAGAAAGCTTGCTAAGGCTCATTAAAAGTATGTGTTTTAGCTTTAGGAAAGCTAAGCTGACATCAAGGGTATGGGGAGCCCTGTGTCCAGGGAGGAGGATTGTGCACGAGGCTTTAAAAGGTTTTTCTGTAGCCAAGCCAGGCTCTCAAGACATTTTCTTTTGACCCTTTGGTCTTTTCCTTGGAGGAGATGTGGATTAGCTCCTTGCTACCTCACAACTAGGTGCTTCTTTCAATGCTCTGAAGGGCAGGGTATTTAGACCCTGAACTTTGTACTGCATACATGTAGGAAAACTTCAAGCTGGGACTTGCCAAATCAATGCATCTGGATGGGTGGGACAAAAAGCTGAGCTCTTGCCTCTCTAGGTAGGAGAGATCAGACCAAGTCACAGTTGTACCTCAGAACAGGAGAGTGAAATGACAAGTGGCCATCAGAGTTGTGCTGTGAGGGAGGGAAAAGTAAGAAACATGCAAGTTAAAATAAGAAGAAATGCAATATCATTTTGAGTGTTTTTTTTAATAACTGAATAGGAACAGAAAAAAACCTCTAAATAACTGTGTTATTTTTTTATTTAATTACGTTACACCAGCCCATGTAATATTATCTACAATTTATTTTTTTAATTTTACATAAAACCCCAGGTTCTGATATTCTTTTAGGTATAGGATAAAATATTAAGCAGTTTAGTGTCACACAGGACCTGACTGAGGATACACAGCAGATGAGGGTTAGCATGGGAGTAGAGGTCAGAATGGTGGATCCCCAGTGTCTGTTTCATTGAAACAGTTCAGTTTTATGACTGACCATAAGACAGGAAGAGTCTCTGTCTGTAGCTCTACTACCACTTCACCTTTGATCAAGAGGGAAATTTTGAAGCACATCTTTCAGTTGTTTCCATTTCTGCTGATGTTCACACCACAGAGGCTCTTTGCAGTGCACACAGTGGCTTCCTTTTGGATTGCCCTCACCTGGAAGACATGCACCAAAATCACACCTAACATCCGTCTTCTCCCATGGAGCCAGACTAGTGTAAGTACCAAGTAAAGCCCCAGAAAATGATACAGGGCCAGTACCAGGTGCTTGGCATCAAATGTTTTGCTCTATCACTCAGCTGCTAGTGGGCTACATCACTTGCTGGTGCCTGGGAGCTCAGCCTTTGCGCATCACAGCCTGTATGCCAGAGACTGTACTCTATAAACCTAGTAAGATCCATCCTAAGAGATAATCACTTCTCTTTTTTTTCTTTTTTTTTTTTTTTTTTTTAACCCAAGTCCTCTGTACTGTAAGCCTCCTCCAGACTCCCACTGCTCCACTGATTAGGAACACTCTACTACCATTTCAGGAGCCTGCTTCTTTAATTTTGAAACTTAGTGCAGAGCATGTAGAAAATTAAGTCAATACCTCTGTTTCTTCCCATTTTTAAATGAGTGAAAATAGAAGTTTGGAATGACTCTAAACAAAACCGCTAGTAACAGCTATGAGTCTGTGACCACCCAGTAGTGGAAAGCAGGAGTGGTGAGTGTGGGGAAGCTGTTTTAAATCTGGATTTGATTGCATTCATTTTAGCACTTCCCTGCATGTTTGTTTCTATTTGTAATTTTTAATTCCAATTTTTATTTTTAGCTGTGTATATTTTAATAGTTTAAGTGAACAAATTGATTTATTTTCCAATTGCAAGCAATAGTGATTATTAAAACTGCTTCTATTAGGAGCATGACAGTTTTAAGTAAAATCATTGCATATCAAATACAAAAAAATACACAACCATGTAAACACAGCTTGGTGTTCTGGATATAGGTGTGAATTCTTTTTATTAGAGGATTAGGTTTCTGAAAGTTTGCAGAGAATTTCAGGTTTCTGGGTGGGCTGTGGCAGATTGACAGCTTTATCTGCAGACTGCTGCATTTGGCCAATATGCTCAGTGCACTCACCCAGTTTTTTCCTTTTATAGAGGTTCCCCTACTTTACTCCATATTTTTCACTTTTTATTTCTCTCCAGGATTGTTTCCTCATTCATCCCTGGCACTACTGCAGTCTTTCTCAGCAAACAGAAATACCAAGAGAAGCACAAACAAAAGCTGAAAAAACAGAGGCCCCAAATGGATAATCTCATAGATTATTCCATGATTAATTATCCCAGATTTATCAAATGCCACATCCAAATAAGGTCAAACGTGTAATTGTAATCTTCCTCAAGACACGCAACCACCCCTTTGCACAAGCCTTGGTTTCTATCACGGAAAGTTTAAACCAACTTCCATTAATAGTGATAGAGGGGGAAAAAAAAGTAATGTTGATACATTCTGAGCTATGTACTCAACATGTCAAGGAGATCATTAGAGACTGACACCAATGATGTGTCGCAGACAACAAGATGTCTCTTTTGTGTCTGTCCTTTGCTGACATTCCTGTCGCATCATATTCACCAACCTCGTGCAGTGATCTTCTCGCACTTTGGATCAAAAAATTTCCATGTTATTGTTAGTGGTTTATGCATATTGCAATTTTGTTCTATTTTTCACAGTCTTGTTTGCATTTTAATCACTTGAATGAAAAAAAGGTTATTCATAGGAGAAATCAGCATTGAGACATATATATATACCCGTATATGGTTTTTTACATCTTTTTAATGGCTTATAAGTCCCAAATCCCAGAGACAGACTTACAAATTCACTTAATTTTCCTAATTTCACATTTAAATCTCCACATTAGCTATAAACGTGTAAACTCATATGGAGGGAGTTCCTATTTACGACATAGCTGAGGAGGCACACAGCTCTTTTTTTCTTTCACCATATGGCCAAAGTAGCTCACACACAAGCAATTTGTTCTGATTCAGCTGTTTCAGCAGGAAGGATTTGCAGAAGCAGGATTGGGAAACACACAGGATTCTCTTTCGCTTCCGTGACAGGAGTTATATTTTTAATTAGCCCCTGTTAGTCTTCTGAGGGCAGCTTGTAAAAGTTTAATTCTATATCTCAAATATGAGTCCAAATTGATAAGGCCATTTTTGAAGTGTTTTTAGGGACTACTTCTGAAAGCATTTTCTAGTTTTTAGAAAAGTCAGTTCCTTGGCAGGTTCTGTTGAAGAAAAGTAAGAGTTTTGGAGTTTTTTTTCTCCCAGTAGACTTGACTTATATGAAGATTATTGAAGATATAGGGAACAGGGGATGGTGGTCAATATGCTATTTCACTGAATTCTTATGAGCATAGCTGTTGGGAAGATACAGTATGTGCTCATTATTGTAAATACCTGAAGGCTCCAGGTTTGTACATTGGGAAGGAATAAAAAAATAGGTCATCTAATAATGGACAGGAAAAATCTGTAGAACAATATATTCACTGTTACTTGTTTACACAATAGCATCATTCAAATCAAAACAATCAGATTTACTTAAATCTGACAAACAAAAAAAAACCAAAACCACCTGAAAAGGTCCATTTGAAATAAATATTGTTTGATTTAAAAAATTTAATTATATGTAATGACTAAAATCTATAACCAAGATAAGAAACAGAGAAAAAGTGCAGAACTTAAAACAGTGTTATTAATTTGTAGTGATGCTCTAAAATTTTAAAATAACATCATTTGAATGGACATACTGTTGTACATGTTTAGAAAGGGGGAATACAACATCAAAAAGACTTAAGAAACATTTTGAGTTTGTAATTTAATATCATATGTGGGGTATATTTGACAATGCCTTAAAAATTCAGCTCTAACACAGCATTCTGTCAGAAGTGCCCGGGAGAGAGCAACCCTTAAATATAATTGGCCCTTTAGATTTCAGTTTAATATTTAAGCTGTTTCTAATTGTGTTCAGTGAAAACTTGGCAACCAGTTTATGGGCTTGGATGCAATTTTCATTTCAGTAAAAAAGAAAGAGGGGAGAAAAGAGGCAAAATTTAAATCTGTTCTGTTCCCAGAATTCTTAAGTGGTAAACGAGGTAAAAGTTTCAATCTCTTTTCCCAAATTTGTCCAAGCATGATTTCTTACTCTAAACATAATGTAATATAATTCAGTGTAACACACTACACATACATGGATACAAAGCCAAGGACTAATCAAAGCACTCAACTTTGAACCTTCTGCAACAGTCTTCAAGAAAACCAAATTAGGAACTTGTTCGTGAGGGAGATGTGCGTGTTAATGACTAGAAAAGGAGCTCTGCACACATTGCCGGAAATTGCATTAGCCTTCATCAACACCAGAAAACTAAAGTGAAAAGCTAATCTAGAAACAAACTCTGATGTGGGCTTTAAGACAGCTCCTGAACTGTTCTCAGTGGATATGCCCCATCCTGCATTTCACACATCACTGACCATCCCAGGCAGTGCTGGCTTCCCTCACCCTTTCCTTAGCAAAAGTTGCAAGACACAGGGTTTGGGTGAAATAAAATGCCTCTACCTATCCCCAGTGTGACAATAGGATTACAGGAAAAAAAAACATAGCAGAAACTTTGGATTTGTGATTGTTACAGCTGTAGCAGGCCCTACAGAGCTGGTGACTGGGGAAGAGAAGTGCTCCCTCGTGCCCTCTACTCTCCCACGGCTGTAATGGTCAGCGGAAATGCATCTTCTACCATCTACAGACTATCCTTTGCTTAGGAACAGTTGCAGCTTGAAAGACCCCAGTTAGAGGAACAGCCATCCATCTTTTCTTAAAGCTACAAAGTGAGGCCATGGAGAGGAGCCTAGCAGAAATGGAGCCTTCATTAGCATAGTCAAGGCAACACTAGTCATTCAGCAAATCCTTCAAGGCAGGACAACTGGCATCCTTGGCTTCCAGAAGTTTGCCTAGACTTCATGCTTCTTCCCTAGGCTTCTATCAGAGATCCCAGAATAGCAAATAAAAAGATAGTCTTTAATATCGAGCATATGGGGCTGTGGAGGCACAGCCTGTAATCAGGGAGTGTGGCTGGGTAGTTGTAACGTGGTGGAGGAGGAGAGTTCAGGCATTTCCCCACTAGACGTCTGTGCTGATTTTGCTGATTGCAGGAATAGTGGCCTTCAAGGCATTTAATAAAAAATGATTAAGGAAGAGACAGGACTGTGGCTATATTACTCATCCATTAACCGTCTGCACATGAGATCAGACATCCCTCCCCCTGAAGCAACACAAAGCAATACAGCAAAGGACTACAGTCTTTGCATGGGTGCTCTGCTCTTCGGGTTGTCCAAGAGAATTGCACCTTAAAGATACAGCACAGCTTTTACTATTTTTATGGCTTTATTACAGTTTGTTTGGGCTTTGGTGCAAACTGCTGTGTTATGACAGAATTCTGTATTATGTCCACTTTAATGTTTATGCATGAGTATAAATATCATAGGAAATACTAGCTTGGTGGATTCTGCTTGCTCCTTACTTGACTGCTGCTAAGCTTCAGGCTAAGACTTTCTGAGTACTTTACAATGAACTTATAACATGTATTACTGAGATGCACAGTCTACAGTAGTAGCTGTGAGAGTCAATTTAGTTCTGGCCCAAGCGCATCCACTGAGATGAGGGGAAGCTGATCTGTCCTAGGCCAAGCATAATGCAGCATAATATAAATTCTTTCACTAAGTGACTGGCAAGTTGATTTATGGCAATTTTTGACAAACCTGCCCAAGTAGGCAGGCACATGCTGAAGTTTTTCAAGAGCATACCTGATGTTCCCCATGGAACTTACAAAGTTCAAGATGGCGGTAGAGCGCTTGACTCCTGTCGACTGTATAAATTCCCATATATGCCAGCTGTAACTTTAAAGTTCTCCCCTCTGATTTTCCAGAGGCATAAGCAACCAACTGTTCCCAGTGAATTTAGTTGGGAGCTAGAGAGAAACATGAAAATTAGTCTAGGTAGTTGCATGCCTCAGTGAGAACTCAGAAATGTGCTCTTGCCTATTAGGATATTCCTTTCAGGGGTGCTAACGTGATAACTTTCTTTCCCCTGGAGCATGTCCATAGTCACAGGGAGAGGGAAGTTAATTTAAACCCACCTGGTTTTCTTGTGGAAACATGACTTAAAAGCAGTATTTTTAAAATAGTTAACCTAAGCACTGCTATTAATGGTAACTATTGCCGTCAGCTGTACATGACCATATTGACTATTTCATGATAGAATTAAAAATGCTCAATAGACGACAAGTTCTGTTTTTCAAAGGAAGGAAGAAGGAAGGGAAAAGAAACCATTAAAGACCGTCACGCTCCTGATGATAATGCTATACATCACCACAAAATCACTTACAGGTGTGCACAAGTCTTGCCACTCCTCCTAGCCCAATTTTTGTATGCAAGGTCATCCTCCTGGTGCTACCTTAGAAACTGGCCTTATTCTATAGAGGACATTGAATGATAACACTGTGAGTCAGCTGACTGCTGTGTCACAGAGCTGCTGCTTTCTACATTATCGCAACTGCCAGAGCTCTTACTGCTGCAGTTTTCTAGTCGCAGTGCGGCAAAGCAGACGCATAGAACCAGGCACAAAGCAGCATAGATTTTTTTTATTCTTGTCTTTTTCATATGAGGGGAATATTCCTGGTGCTAGCGTAGGAACAGACACAGCCTGGATGTGTTGGCTTCAGCCTGGCAGCATTTTCAGCTGAGCAGGGACTGCTCGGAGCTATGTACCTAAATTGCCTCTGAGGAAGAACGCCTGTTTTCCCACTTTGCGTACTAAAAGAGGGGGTTTTTATGCTACGGTAATGTACCTGCAGCAATAGGACAAAGGAGATGGTACTTGTCTCGACTGGTACTTGTCAGTCTGTCCGACTGGGGCCTTTTGCGGGCACTCCACGGCCGAAGCTGTGCCAGCGTCCCAGGCTCATATAGGTGGGCAATACAGATTGCCGCAATTTCTTACATCAGTTAGAGCAAAGCTCAAACAAGAATCCAGACTCTCTGACCTAAATCAGTCCCAGTCCTTCTGGATACAGGGCAGCAGTCGACTAGCAATGACACAACCAGCCATCAAGTGGAGAGTCTCTGGGATTGCAATCTGTATCAGTTGGAGTCTGAGAGAATGAAACCCTTTCGGGTATCCAGTCGCTGTCTGAGAGAACGAAACCCTTTCGGGTATCCAGTCTCTTCTCCTTCTAATGCTACAATTACTACAACTACAGCTACTACTACTACTACTACTTCTGGTTTTCTTGCCTGTAAGAAGCTATTAATTACGGTTGGTCTCTGACTGTACATTTGCTTGGATTAGTCTGTCTGTAACGCAGTCCTTATCTGCTTCTGCTGGAAATCGGGGCATGAAGTCAGCCTGCTTTAACAGTTGTTTCTTTCTGCGTGATGCTATGCAACTAGAATGGGTTACACTGACAACAAAGGAACAAGCACAAAGCACCACTTTCTTTGCTGGACTGTTACAGGAACATAACTCTTCTTCGATATGACACCCTGGTCTCTTCTCTTTGCTGGCTTTTTTTTTCTTTTTAATTTAATTCGTCTAATCGAAGAGCCTAGCAGACACCATCGTGAATGTGGCTTTTAATGATTTGGAAAAGACAGCCTGTGGAGACTGCGATTCGAGACAGCAACACATTTAGGTTATTGCCAATTTTAAATACTTGGTTTGTGAAGCACAGCCCTAAGGGATGAGCTCAGTAACTGAGAAAGAGATTGTAGATAAAGAAATAAAAATGACAAGCGTAATGGAGGCTCTGCAAAAGAGACTGTCAGAGAATCAGTTCATGGATGGCAATTTCACCAGTCTGAATCTGAATAATTCATAGATTGAAATTACCCTGCTTTCACCTTTCCATTTAAACCGGCATGATCTGAATCTCTAATAAATTTTCAAGATAAAGTAAAATGCCAATTTGAATCTGAAGAGCTTTTAAAACCAGATGCTACACCCTGAATCTTTCGATACCTTTCACAATTATCCTGTGAGAACCGCACTTCATCACGAAGCACCATTACCAGTGAAAATTACTGTGATTACAATAGCAACAATAGAATACCATCAAATGATCTCTAATCTACCTAATTTACCAAGGCTGACTGTGTGCCCATTGTGTTTCACTACGTCTGGCATTGGATCAATATCGCAGAGGAACAAAAATGCCTTAGTGCGTGGTTCCTTTTGGTACCTTTAACTTTGACAGCACAGGAGAAAATCTGCCTACTGTTAAATGTTTTTACAGCCTATCTACATGCCTGCTGTAGGACCTGATTGATTCTCCATGATTTTCTTTAGTTCTTGGTTATCGGATGTCATCGTGTTACTAATTTGTTTATAATGTATACTCATGCACAAAGACTGCAGCAAGCGAGTGCCAGCAGAGAGACCCTGCACTGCTGCTGCAGTCACAGCGCTCTCACAGGGGAAGCCAAAATGAGTTCAGTGCCTTATGTGAATAATTACTCCTGTCTGAGTTAGAAATGCTTTGTAGCATCACCGGTCTTGGTTGTACTATGTGAAAAATATATGCAAAAGCCGTGGTCAAGAAAAGCAATTGCGTGTAATACTAACATGATTTTTCCCCCTATTCAGCAATTAGCATGTGGTTGTGAGAGACAGGCTGCGACTCCTTCTGTAGATGTGTGTGTGTGTGTGTGTATGTAGGTACACATGCACATAGATAAATGTAAAGTTCTGTGAATATGTGCTGATCACTGAAAGTAACAACTTTTTCTGACAAGCCAGGCGCAGTGTTTTGCCACAATCTGCTCAGTTGTAACAAATCCCTGTTTTGAAGGTGTAAATTTCCTATAGGATGATGCGTGACTTCTGGAACAGTAAGTACCATTTATGCAGTATGTTGGTGCCTATAGCTATGCTGCAGAATAGAATTTTAAGCATAGTTTGAGTGCCTGTAGCATAACTAGAATGTGGAGAAGTGAGAAACATGTACAGAAGGCTAGAAACAGGCATTCTTCATGGAGGCGACTGTATCTGTTGTTTGTATGTGTGTGAGTTGCACACTTCAGGCTTGTTTTTCATTTTATAATCAGATTTACTCTGCCTTGAGGGAATATTTTCTAAGGGAGGAAGGTAAGCAATATTTCTTCTTACTTATATGACTGTTCTGTTGAGACAAATGTATGTTTATAGCACATAGTTATATAATACAGCATGACCTCGTGACATCTAACTGTTTCAGTATTTGTTCACATTGAAACAGGACAAGAAAGCATATTTAAAATATAGCTTTTTATAGAATATACACTTGCAGAAATGCTACACACACAAAAAAAAGAATTTATAGATCAGGTTTGCATTCAGATTTGAGTCTTTACTGTTATGAAATAAGAGCCTTCTCTACCTAAATAATAATGGTCTTGAAACCTTTCGATTTTAGATAATTTGTCTTCTCAAAACATAATTTACTGCACTTCTAAATTTCTTGCGTATTAGTGGAGACTGTTCTCTAGACGTAGAAGAGGCAGAAGGTTTTACTGCTTGAGCTGTGATAACAAAGGAATTTGAAAGGGCACAATATATGATTATACAAAACCCTCAAATTCTAAATAATTCGGTAATGTGATTTAGCAAACTGCTCTTCTTAGACAACACACTCTCAAGTTACTATACTATCTGGAAATAATTAGTCCATTCAGAGCTATATTTATATTCTTCATTTTCACATGGTATTCAAAACTTAACAAAGAAAAAACTTGGTAAAAGTCGAAAACCTACATTATGTTACTGTGGTAATAAAATCAAGAGATTCGAACTGAACTTTGGTGAAGAGAACTAAGTGTTTTGGTTTAACTATTTTATGATGAGCTTTTTATGGTTTTTTGTACAGAAATATACTGATATAACTACTATACTGCAAGGATCATGCAAACAGCAATGTGAATTGCAAAATACCATACAAATACCTGGTAGCATTCATGTTGTTATTATTGTTACTGCCACAATCTTACAGTATCATATGCTGCTCTGAAATCATGGTCTGTTAACTAGTTTGACTCCATGGAGTCTTTACAATCCTAATTTTTTTATCAGTCTTATTTGCTGTGACAGTCTTTAGAGAGCAGCTGACCATGGGGTGCAAGGTGTCCTCACTAACAACTGCAGAGCAGAGCTAAGAGAGAGTTTACACACTATTGGTGGCTTCATTTAAGAGCCTGATCTGAATCGTTCTGTGGATCCATACTGGAGCCTTCCAACCTTGTGTTTCTGTTATTGAACTTTTAATATGCCACTAGCTTTCTCACACTCCTCCATGCTGGCCTCTCATTCCAAAACATGCAGTGCTTGTCAGGCCTAATGCTGTTTGTCAGTGCAAGCTCCTGCAGTGGTTGCCAGAATCTGTTAAAACAGTGTACTAAGGAGGTGGGGGTATCTGTGAGACTGTTAAAAAGTACTCTGAAAAAGTTTGAGAACCTTGGGAAGTGAACTCTGCCTTTTGGGCTGGTGTGTGTTTCAAAGGCAGCAGGACTGCAGTCTGCCAGCAGGATACATTCCACATGCAAATGGGAAAAAAACCCATTAAAACCTTTTCAGACACAGGATCATGAAGTGAAAATTAGCAATATTGTCTCACAAAACACGTTAAAATATAGTCAACTGTATCATCCATGTATTTTTTGATATGGCTATAGCCAATCAGGTAGCTGAAGTGTTTAGAATGTACAATTGTATGTGTCAAAATAAATGGGAGACTGTGCAATATCAAACTTCTAATATAAAGCCGCTTATTTCAGCAATAGTGATTCAACAGTTATTACACATCATATCAAAGATTTATTAGTCTGATTTTGTGCTTATGTTTTTCACTGTGTTACACTTATTTGTCTGAAAATGTATTTGCAATGGCAAAGTAAGGGCAAAGCCACTTCTTTACATGAGTTCCCATAAAACACAGATATCCACTTGAGTAAAATTCCCTCTATGCCTTTGGTGGACCCTCATCTGCAGCTAGGCAGTGACCATGATGAAGCCACACACGTGAAAAACATACTGGAGCCCATTCTACTACCACTGAATTTAATAACAAGTCTCCCTGTGCCATCAACATAAAAGACGGATTAATTAATTTCCTTCCATTACATCCTTCCTGTGAAAGTCGTTGCTGGTTTTTTGTTGGTTTTTTTTTTCCTCTTGATTACAATAGTCATGTGTAGTTGACACAATGTTGAACAGAAAATCTTTTCTGTTAACTAGTACACACAACCTGAGCTAAACATACACTGAAATCAGCATATCAGGGTAGGTTTATGTGACAATTGAAGGGACCTTCTTGCCTGTGGTTTTGTTGATAATATTTGTGCTCACTCGCTTGTCAATTCTGCATTATCATCCGCTATAAAACACACAAGTTGTGATCTGTAATGGTTCTATCTATTTGGACAAGAGCCCTGAGGATAGGAGGGTCTGTTATGGGTTTTGTTGGGTTTTTTTCCACTGTACAGTTGCTTTGAATTAATTGCAACTGCCTATGGAAATACGATCCCTTAAGAACATAGAGAAATGCATTATTGATGAGTATGTACAAGGATTGTTAGATTCCTTTGCATCTGGCTGCTATGAATTTCACACCATTACTCCAAACAAAAATGTGAGGAGAAAAGTGAGACCAATGTAAATTGAAAGGAAAAAAGCATCCTTTTTCAAACAAGTGTTTTGATCCAGAAAATTCAGAGCTAAACAGAAGAAAATCCAAATGGGTTCATAGATGCTAATAAAATACCACAGCAGCTCACTCCCTCTTTGATGCCACGTGATAACCACAGGATATGATAGAGATAAACAATTTTGCCATGTCAGTTTATATTACATAGATAGGATCAAAACCCACCCTTGTCTTTAAAAGTATTTGAATTGTATTTCACAGCATCAGATCAGTTTCTTGATGGACTATAAATGTACACCTGCTCTGTGCTTTTAGCTGTGTAACATAACCAGAAGTTCTGAAAATCAAATGATTCCTGAAAGGGGGAAATGAAATCGTAAATGTGAATTGCAGCAGAGGTAATGGGTTTTCCAAGACACATGCCAACAGAGATTCTTCTTGTAGGTTTTCCAGATCAGTTTAAACTCCTCATTGTGTTAGAATTTGTTCTAAAAAACACATAGCTGAAAATGACCGGCAATTCAAAATATGGCCAAATTTGTACCTGAAACCGTGTGCCTTTTTTGTTTTCCTAACTACATTCAACATTATTTCTGCCACAAGTCTTGCCTCAAAGTTTACCAATAAACTGTGTCCAAAAGAATATTTGCAATGTTATACTTCATTTGTAGGTAGTAATGCATATTGAAGCACATACAATGAGTTGGCACTTGTGGAAAATGCTAAACTGGGAAATGTTGTTGAAATGGAACAAAAATAAACTGATGGACTGTGGGATTTCCACTCTGCTGTTCACTTATACTCAACATTCCACAAGGTTGTGCAGAAGTAAAGGTGTGGTTAAATTATATACAGTTACATGGTGAAATGTTCAATAGAAAAGCCTTTTCTTGTACTCACCCATTTGTTTCTTTGCCTCCTCTGTTCATTCAAAAAGCATCTCCAGTGGGACAACAGCCACAGCAACTGGCCTGCATGTAGTAAGTGATGGTAAGTAGCTTCACTGAGATAGCAAATGGATGAGATCCCATATTGTCTGCTCCTAAAGGCTATGTCCTGGCTGATGGGGCTAGGGGAGAGGCAGATATGCAGAGGGGCTTTGAGAATGAGAAACTATCTGTATGCAATATACTTCTGACTCACATATTAAAGAAGAAGTGGGAAAATGCCATTATTAAGTAATTAAAGAGGAGTAGGAGCATCTTTAATTTCTATGCTTTCACAGGCAGCTCTTTTGCAAACTTGTCATACTTATACATAGCATGAGTATCACGTGGTGAAATTCCAAGTCACCCAGAAAAGTTAACCTGTTAATCAATATTGAAACTGTAGAAAAAGGGTCCATAACCCAATTGACTACACTAGTGCTTACTCATATACATATACACAGTCCTAGCATTAGTGTTCAGATACAGCTTTAAGGCATTTTAATTTGCATGTAAATGTAGCTACCTATGCTACTGCTCCTGTAATATCTGTAAGGTGACCATATATTTCACATTAGCTTAAGCAGCTACATCCCATTTAAATTGACCTTTTTGGTAATGGTATTTTTGGCTTTTCTTTGAGTGACCATGTGCTGTGCATAGAAGTAGTGTAAATTGTTAACACTCCTTTTCTAAAAAGGTACTATTTTCTTCAAAGCTTTTCTCTACTAAACCTATAACCTACGTTTTCATGAAGGGCAGTCCCTGGTGAGCTGATGGGCTTGATCTGGTTATGAATTGCTTGCAGTTTCTGGGTTTTATGTTCTGTGTTTGTTTTATTATATTTAGGAGTTGGAATGCATCCTTTCCTCTGCCACAGAACTTGATGCTAGGTAATTACTTAAGGACCTGCAATTCGTCCTCTGAATGCCCAACAGCATGTGTGACTTGCTGGGCTCTCGCAACATATCTGGAGTCCATGGGAGCATGAGCAGGGAAAAAAACCCACAAAACAAACCCAAAAACTTTCTTGCTTCTGATTGTTTGCCTCAATTTAGACAATACTTGTCACCTTAGTCTCTGGGTCTTTATTTTGTTTTTGTAAATAAGTGTCTCCAAACACAATTCTCTCACCTTGCAGGGCACTATGAAATTAATGTCATTAACAACTGTGAGTCAAATAATGAATAAGTAACTGTTAGGGGGAAATCCTGATGGAAAGTAGTGCTCCCATCATTAGTTCTGTGTGTGGTAAATTAGGAGAAGGTTTTTCAGGAAATGAGGACAAAAAGACTGAATTGCTGCTCATTGAGAATTTTTCTTGAGCACAGAGCTCATGCTCTTTAAGATCAATGAGAACGTCCTACATCTGTGTTTGGGATATATATATATATGTATACACAACTTGGGTGAATTTTGATCACTAGCTATTATACAGAAGTTATAAAATTGACTAATCAAAAGAACTTTAAGTTTCAGTGGTACTTTGTGGATGTTGGAGTGAAGAATAAAATATAGCTGTCAAGGGGTATCATAAGTGTGTGAAAAGGATTTGATACCTAACCATAATATTTTTTTGGTTTATTTATGAAGCATTAAAATGCTGTCTTAATTTAGTACTAAAAAATTGCCAACCTACATAATGTTTTGAATTCGGAGGATCCTTTCATCTTCAACTACAGCAGTAGCAGTAGGGACTCTTGTCAGACCCATACTTCTATACAGGTAAGTTTATATTATTTGTAGGTAAGTAGTCTACTTTCTTCCACAATTTCTGTGCAATAATAAAAACACCATGGAAAATATTTGCATTAGTATATATTTAGCCACAGTACCCATCAAGAAAAAGCAATACTATTGGCAAAGCACTGTACAAAGGGAAAACAAAAGGTCTATACTTCGGAGTTGATTTTTTTCTGAAGGAAGAATGTCCACTAAATATTTGAGAAAACAATGTGACATTTTGAGATATTCAGAGAAGATAATTTTCAGAAAACACATAAAAAATCAACTATAAACTATAGCTGAAAGATTCACATCACGAGGGCAACCCAGTTTTTGAACAACCTTATTGTAAGTCTCTTACCTACTTTTATGAAAAATTAATTGATTGTTGCATTTAAAAGAAAGTGTGATTCCCACTGTCTCCAGAAAAATAACTGTGATTTCAGGCCCTGATTAGGTGTCAGAAAAATTAAAGATTTTAGAGGTAGAAGTAGTAGTAGTAGTAATAATAATAATAATTGTAAACAACAACCTAGACAATAATTTTTGCAGCATTTATTAATTTACAAGTAGCAAAAAGTAATCTAGTTCATATGCAAGTTTTGAACAGCTTTCCAGCTGCCAGCACCAGTTTTTAAAACTTCTTGTGTCTTTTACAAGGACTTAAGAACTTATCAGGCCCAGGTTGGAATGACTTCTAGAAATGAGGTAGCCAGTATTCTGTATATTTATCTGTGGTCACTTAAGTACAGTGCAAGCATCTTTCATGCTCATGTAAAAACCTACCACATAAACAGGAAAGTTTCTGGATTTTCATTTAAACAACTCACAGTAAGTTGCTCATTTTCATTACCCACCAACATAACACTGAATTTTAAGAGACAGATTTGAAATAATAAAATCTAGAAAATAAACTAATGTATCCTGGAATATCAGAAGTAGGGAAACCTGTTACTTTAGACAGGCATACAATTTTCATCATAAGAATCCGTGGATATTCCTATTATGTGCATTTGGTTTTCTAATTACTGTAACCATAAAGGTTGGGTTGGTTTTGGATTTATTTTTTTTTTAACTGATCTTGAATAGCATCAGGGCCATGAGCTTATTAAATTCCTTCACAATCCAGGTTGAGGTAATATTGCTGTATCTGCATGAAAAAACTATTTAAATGAGTGACCTGAGGTAAGATCAAGGAACATGGTGTTTTTTGCTAATTAGGACTGCAAATGTCATTGTTGATGGATAAATACTTAGCTATTTTAGAGGTGCCTGTCAGCAAGTTTCTTAATAGTATATTTACTGTTTTCCTCTATCTTTAAAGATCAATTTGCAAGTACTTTTATTTAATATTCTTCCTTATTCCCAAACAGGTTTATTCAGTTTTCTGATAATTAACCTATATAAATACTAGAGAGAGTATTGAAACTGTACTTAATAGCTTCCCAAATATTAAATTTTCCTGCTGGATTAAATTGTAGTCCACTGGGAAAACTTAATTCAAAAATCAGCACATCCAAATGGCAGAGACAGAAATTCAGATTAGCCTGACACAAAGATAAATCAGAAATCACAGGTTACTGCCTCTTTTTCATGATTTCTAGTTCTGATGACCTCAAGAGCTTTTGTTTTCAACTACCTGACCTCTGCTAAGCACTGATCACAACCAATATGCTAAAATTTCTTCCCATATTGTAGTTGCATTTTCATTATGCACAGACTTTAGAAACACACAATAACCTGGCACTTATAGTTGCTTTTCTTTGTTTCTTCTCCTTGGATATTGTAGATTCAATAGCTAAATCAGCAGCTACTCATTTACAATTGATAGTAAAACTTTACCAAGTCCCACGTGCTGTTTGGGTACTATTGGGATGGGCAGACCAGACTTCAAATCTGTTCAACAGACAAGGCACAATGTCTTCCCAAGAACAACGTACAAGGAGAAATAACAATTCCTCCTCAGAAACCTGCCCTTCTAAACCAGTCCATAACACTATTAAAAGACTCGTTTATACTCTGCAAGCAGAAATGAAAAAGTAAAGTTCAAAAAAAAAAGTGACAATTGGCAGCTGTCTCATAGCATCATGGCTAATACTGGAGTGTCAACTTCAGGCATAAAGAAATTGAAATTTCTCTCTTAATGATGTGAGTTCCTTTTACTCTTAAAAGCTTACTGAGGCCTTCAGGCTTACAGCTTCAGTTGGCTGTTGGTGGCAAAAGCTACTGAATACAGTAGCTACTAACTGCAAATAGGAAGAGAAAAGCCATTTTCATACAAAGGTGAATTAAAGTGAACTGAAAACTGTCATGTTTTGACTTATTTTCATAACATTTGATGGATAAGCACTAACTGTAAGCTAACAGCTACACATATTGCAATTGATAATCCATTTTTTTCCATAGTAAAACTTTTGCAAGTGGGTTTACAGAAAACATGGATTATAAATAACTCAGGATAAAAATATATTTATAATTATATACATATGTGCACACCTAAGTTTGAAAATTAGAATATTTAACATGACTTTATACATATGCAATCATTTAATTTTATTTTCAATGGTATTCTGCCACTTATTTATATTTTGACACTGATAGGGAAATACCACTGTTTTGCCTTTGCAACATTTTGTTTTTCTTTCTGCTGCTTGGCTTTACTGATGAGAGAATATAGATTAGTTTTTAAACAACTGTAATTTTTCAGATGGCACACTAGTATACCACAGATCTGAATTTCAGGAGCCACTATAGTGTTGAGTGAACCATACTTCTTAGCTATTAATAGTGATGCTACAACAGGCATCAAAAGCTGCACAAGAAAACCTTAAGAAGTGCTTTCATGTTGGGTCTCTAGACTAAAACCCTGACTGCAATCTCAGCAAATTCTTTTTGTGTTAGTGGAAATTAGCTTCATAACATTTTCCTTGTTTCCTTTGGACACCCTCCCTGAATTTGAAGTTGTTCTTCTAACTCACATATGTTTGGTTTATGATTGCTTCTTTCTTTCTGATACCGAGATTCCATCTTTCCCTGGTGATCATCAGGGTTTTTTATTTTTTCGTAGTACCGATTTAGACTAACGGCAAACGCTCATCTGAGGGGACCAAATGTGGCTAGACTGGTATAAATAAATAGGTGGACTTTATTTTTCAGCTGTCTCATTGTTGTCCACACAGTGATAATACTGTTGTCTACAACTTTAAAGAAAATGAGGCAAAATAAAAGTAGTAGAAAGATACACTAGAAACTCCAAGAAAATTAGAATGTGACAATGATCAAAATGCAGTCCTTTACCTAGGGAACTATACTTGTGACATTTTCCATGAATTTAAAAATTCTCATCATTAAATATCTTGAGCTGGTTTTTTTTTGGTCCCCACAACTTGTATTAAAAACAACTCTAGAACCTCACCACTTTTATAGTTAGAAATCTTCTAGATTCCAGACTAAATTTATTCATGGCCAAATTACACCCATTTGTTCTTGTGCCAACATTGTCTGCTAGAATAAATAGTTCTTTTCCTTGCCTACTGTTTACCACTCTATTGTGTTTTTAGAGAATAATTATTTCCTGTATCAGCTTTTGTTTCTACTAGACTAAACAAGGAAAAACTTTTCAACCTGGCTCTTAAAATGACTCCCCTTTGGTAGTCTCTGTAGCTCTTCAACTATTTTGCCTTTCACAAATGTGATGAAAAAAAAAATCTGTGTGAGATCTCTCAAGTGCTTTAAGTAATGGCAGAGATTTTTCCTTTTCTCTGCTAAGAAATAGTTTAATTGGTTCAGACTTGGATGGCATTTGCTTTTTTATGGTTCTATCCCACTGGCAACTAATAACCCTGCAGTCTGTTAATATGCATACCTAGATCTATCTCCTATGTTATTTACAACTGATATTATCCTTTACAGCAGATTTTTTAATTAATCCTTGAGTGCATGTCTCCACTGCCAACACTATGCACTTAAAAGTGATTTTAGCAGTGTGTATTTTTAATGTGCTTTTTCCAAGGCTGACACATGTTTTGGATAAATTGATGCCAAAGATAATAGAAAAATAAAAAGGAATAATGTAGGAAGACCAAAGGGAGGTACTCAGCACACTGACAGCACTAGGCATGATGTATTAAGGAGAATTTTTCACAAGTGCTTCAGTGTAATATAATAGAATATAAAGTTTTGAGTGTGGTACATTGCACACCATACTTTAGGAAATTCTTTTTGGGCCTTGTATACTTACAGCTGCTTAAATATTGCATTTCAAAACAATTACGATTATTACGTCAATACTTTTAGAGCGGTTCACAGTAAAAAGGCTTTGCTACTGCCTGGTTGTAAAGGTTCCATTTAAGGGCCATACATTTTGGAATGAAGACTGTATAACTCTTACGTTTTACAAGACATGGACATTTTCATAAGCATGCTGATGATTTTGGACTGCAAGGTCAAATAGCTAGGAATTTGGAAACTTTGAATCCTTAAGAAAACAGTTGACATTTCCTCATGTTGATGTGGAAGCCAGCAATTTATAAAATACCTTCAGCTGTACAGGTATAGATAGCAGAAGACTAGTGAATTCCCACACTGGATATCTTTGCCCTTTAGTAGAAAGATGAACTAGATTTTTGAAGGATTTTTTTTAGAGAGAGAAAAAGTATTTAAAAATCCTATGATAGATTATTTTTTTTTTTTAAATTTTGCATAAGAGTGTTGGAATGAGAAAATTTATTCATAAGAGTTATCTGCAAGGACATGCAGCCTTAGAGAACACTTGAAAAATCTTTTTTTTCAGTTTTAAATTTGATGGGAATCTGCTTATTTGGAAGGGAATCTTTATCTGCTCAAGATTATTTTATTAAGTTATTAAAAAGTATTTTTACTTAATGTGCCCTCCTTGACTATGGCTATATAATACCTTCTTTGATGTTGAAATGGCAAAGTGAACATATTAGCTTTTAGGTGCAATAATGTTTAATATGTTGTATTTTGTTTAGGGCATCCCTGTGGTGCTGATAGCTGTGCATGAATAACTGGTATATTAAGCTGGGGAGCTTTGAACGTCTTTCAATGGTAACATAATGACTTTCACCAAAGGAGGAAGTCTTGATATATTTTTATTTTGTTAACCCGAGTTTGGAAGGTGTTGATTTCATAGATCGCGAGGTTCGTCACTAATTTTGTTGATGACATCAAGCTGTGTGGTACAGCCAACATGCTGGAGGGAAGGGATGCCATCCAGAGGGACCTTGACGGGCCTAAGAGGTGGGCCCATGAGAACCTCAAGAAGTTCAACAAGGCCAAGTGCAGGGTTCTGTAGTCCTGCACCTGGATTGGGGCAATCCCAAGCCTAAATATAGGCTGGACAGAGAATGGACTGAGAGCAGCTCTGACAAGAAGGACTTGTGGGCTGTGGTGGATGAGAGGCTAGGCATGAGCCAGCAATGTGTGCTTGCAGCAGAGAAAGCCAAGTGTATCCTGGGCCACATCTAAAGCAGCATGGACAGCAGGTTGAGGAAGGTGATTCTGACCCTCTATTCTGCTCTGGTGAGACCCCACCTGGAGTACTGCACCCAGCTCTGGGGTCCTTGGCACAGGAAAGACCTGTTGGAGTAAGCTCAGAGGAGGGCCACCAAGATGATTAGAAGAATGGATCACCTCTCCTATGAGGAAAGGCAGAGGGAGCTGGGATTGTTCAGCCTGGAAAAGAGAAGGCTTTGGGATGAACTAACTACAGCCTTCCAGTACCTGAAGGGAGCCTATAAGAAACGTGGGAGAGAGACTATTTGTAACAGCAGGTAGTGACAGAAAAAGGGGGAATTACTTCAAACTGAAAGAAAGTAGGCTTAGATTAGGTATTAGGAAGAAATTCTTTCCTTTGAGGGTAATGAGGCACTGGAACGGGTTGCCCAAAGAAGCTGTGGATGCCCCACCCCGTAAGCATTCAAGGCGAGGTTGAGTGAGTCTTTGAGCAATTTGGTCTAGTGAAAGGTGTCTCTGACAATCAACTAGATGATCTTCAAGGTCCCTTCCAAACCAAACCATTGTATGATTCTATGTTGTGATTAAGTAAATCTATCATATGTAAATAGTGGCTTCAAAAAGTAAATTAATTGATATGTCTGTCAGAAGAGTTTATTTTTTTTTACTCATAACTCACTATACTATCAGAAATATTTGAGACATGTCCAGACATCAGAAACTTGCAGAAATTCACTGCAGCAGGCTGCAACAAAATGGTCATTCTGACTTGACAAAGTAAGTTTTAAAGCAGTTCTTTTCCTTAATATGCCTTTCTTTTTTAGTTAGTTGTACTTGGTATTTGTCAAACTAGGACAAAGGTTTGTCACTAGTCTTTTTTCTTTAGACAATGGTACAATTACTGTGTTGATAAGGGAAAGGGATTTGAAAAGTGCCTGACAAAGAGAAATGTCACAGAAAGTAAAACATGTAATATATGGTAATATTATCCTATTGATTTTAATCTGATAGAGGTGTTCAGCTAATTAAGAAAGAATTAAACTACACATGACAGATACTGGTCACATTGCTTAATATACTGCTGGAGGATACACAGAACCATAGAGGTGATGAAAGAATTGCAAGAACATACACAGAAGAGAAATAAAATACAACTGCTGCCTGCAAGTATAGTGGGTTTTGCAAGTAAACATGGTATACTTGTTTGACAGGATGTTCTTTTGACAAACATAATTTTGTCATTAATACAGATTCTATATAGAAAAATATTTGTTAAGTGATTTAAAATAGCTTGGGGTTTGGGGGGACAGTGAAAAGCAGGGAATAACCCTTCAGCAGTTATTTACATGGGAAATGTTTGTATTATTCTCTTAATATTAATTATTTTCCTCTTCTGCAGTACCTTCAGGTGCCATTTTAAAATTAAAATCAATTATATTTCTCCAAGCTGGGAAAATTGATGTTTCTCTGAGAAGTTAACCTCATCTAGGGGACCCCTGGTGGTCTAGCGGTTAAAATGCGGTGCTCTCAGCGCCGAGGTCGCAGGTTCGATTCCCGGTCCTGCTTCAGGGACAATCCCCCAGGCAGATGGAGCTCGTCAGCCCCTAAGGCCAT
>JAWWLV010000088.1:60082862-60103812 GCA_035041135.1 Platyrinchus mystaceus
CAACAGACAGCATGACGTTTATAACACCAGCAGCATATATCCCATCTGGGTTTAGAAAACCACACAGTAGCTCCCCATACAGGTTGCAGTTCTGTGTTCCCCTCCAGGTGACTTAACCACTAGGTGACAAGCCAGCTTCCTCCTTCCTACTGGTAGAGCTGTCCCACCTTTATCCTTGCACCACCTTTGACACTCACAACTGAGAGACATTTCTGCATGGTTGCCTGTCAGAAAACCACAAGGTCTCTCTCTGCTGGGTCAGATTCTTGGTGCCTTAGCACACTGAAACACTTCAGTGACCAGGGTCATTCAGCACCCAGCCAAACCACACTGTCAAGACCTGACTGTCTTTTCACGCTGGGTGACACTCCTGGAATTTTCCAAGGGTATTGAGAAAGTGAGCAGGAAGTGTCCTGCTTTAAAAATGGGTCTCCAAGGCCCAGAGAGCTGGTTGAAACAAGCAGACAACATGCTAACAAATGAGCTAATTGTAAGCCTTAGTTGGTTTATAAACACTCCACAATGTTATAGTAATTTCAAAGGATCTGTTTATTTGAAATACAGGCCATGGATAGATTTTTATGTAAGTGTTGGAGGCTCATTTCTGAAAGCAAATCAGACTTCCAGAATATCCTAAATATATACTATTATGCATAATTCTCCTCTACAATGTCCATGACGGATTGGTAAACAATGGTGAGTTAACATACATCACATAAAAAGGAATAATAACCACCACAACCAGTCTTTAATGGGAGATACATTACAACCATTCAGCTAATTCCTGTGGGCTCAGTTTCTGGCCTTGGTGGAGCAGTTTTCTTTGGCCTTTGCAGTTTACCTTAAAATCCTTCAATTTGATTAAGAACTTAGAATTTTTCCTGAGGTAGAAACTGAAACCACAGGTCAGCTCAACAAAATGTAATAAGGTTTTCCACCACTCCCGGTGAGTGGCTCACAGAACAGCAAATAAAGCACAAGAAGATTGTTACAATATCTTAAAAATATTCAATCACATTTTTTTTATAAAATTTTACAGAAATTCTTAAGGTCTCAAGTAAGCATCTGAATTCTATTTAAATAAAATTACCCTTAGAAAACCCAACTGTGTTCTTAGCCTAATAATTTTTCAGATATCCTGAAATTTATGACCTCTCCCTGCTGAAAAATTCAAATACACTCGTAGAAATACACAGTTTATTGTCCCCATTAAGGTTATGTATTAAAATGGAGGAGATACTTGACTCCTGATGTGTAACTAAGGAAGAACCATTTGTGTGAATTGGTTCTTAATCTTCAATGGTTCATACAGCTCATATACTCCCAATGATGAAAATGGAATCAACACAATGCATGAAGATCGGATTTGGATAATCCAGGGCCATTTAATATCACATCAGAGACCTTCAACACGCACTTACACAAACTCCACAGTCCCATTTAATACTGTAATTTCAAATTTGCAGCACAGAATCTGCAAGAAAGCAAGAATACAATGTGTATCCTAGTTTTCTTGAACTCTTCTGACTCAAAAACTTTGGTGCTCAGCAAACACTTTCATTTAGCTTGTTGTTTGTGTATTTCTCTCTTTTAAGTGACAGGTACTATACATCTGTTTTGTTCTTAAAGAAATATTTGCCAATTCAGAACTGGAGTGATGGTTAAGCTGGATAACTAGTTTAATAATGACCAGGTTTGGTAACAAAGCAACTTACTGAAATGACCACAGAGATTTTCGTTGAGGTTCCCTGGACTTTGGAAGTGCCTCTTCTCCTGAAGGAACCTCTGGTGGACAGTCCAGTTTCCACCTCAATCATCTAAAGTTACTTCTAAGTGAAATGCTGTATGTGATGGATAACTACGAGAATAACATTTTTGAAAAGAGACAAATTTTAGTTGTGAAGAATGATCCTGCTTCTGAACATCTTAAGAGAGCAGTATAGCACTACTTCTTACACAGCATTCCCTCCCCACCAGAGTTTTCTGTGCTGGAAGAAAATAAAGCAGCATTCATTTTATGTTGTAGACAGAGATCTTGGGGAAAAAAACCCAACCAAACAAACAAAAAATCTCAACCGAAAAGCACAGAACGAAACCAAAACCTAACAAAACCAAAACAGCTGACCTTGGTGACAATGTAATTTTCCTGGAAAAAAACCTGCTTTCTATTTCTGTAAGTACTTTGGATTCCTGAGAAAGAAGGAGGAAAGCTCTTGGGTTTCTTATGGTTGCAAGTATCCCATAGCAGGAATGCTGAACCTCTAGCACTCTTCTCCAACGCTGGAGAATATTCCCTGCCATTTCCTTGCAGGCATGAAAGGAGTAAGGAGTAGGATGACAGTCTGCCTCCCTCCTGACAGTGGTGTTTGAGAAACGTCAACGGAGGACAGGCAAATTTCCTGGGATGGGCTACAGAGGTACATGGTAGCACAGTGTAACACACTGCAGACATATAGAAGAAAACTGAGTACAGTACGACTGAGTACAATACAACTGAATGTCTCAGCCATTCCTGGCCTTCCTGGCTCTCAACTCAGTGTGTACAGTGCAGCCCTATACACATTTACATACATACATATATACATACAGTCTTTGGTATTAAAGGAATCCATTAGGGGTGGATTTGAACTTTTGTCCAGCCTCCTGCCACTAATGTGCACTGTGATTGCCAGACACAGAAAACATAGTCCACTTGTCTCTATTTTCTTCCTTCATGAGTCGGAAAGTGCATATAATGTGCTAGTAGTAGTTTAGAAGTGGTCAGATTAGTGAATGAATAAGCTTTTAATGTAATGAATAAGCTGTCATTCAAAGACTGATTTTATAAATATCCTTTTCCACTGATCAGTAAGCCAAACCACTTTATACCAGAAATTACATCCAAGCTGAATTTGCCACTTTGTCAGTTTAAAGAGAAAACAGATAAATAGGGTGAAAGAGAAACAATGGCAGTATAAACTACAACAGTGGAAAAAAACCAACAGTGAAACATAAACTCTGTGGTTCAAAAGACTTTCTCTGTTGTTCTCTTGAAAGAACATTCAAGGAACCTGGGCATAAATGCCTTTTTTTGCCAGCTAAATGTCTTACGTTTCCCCTCCAGCATGTGGAAAGGAACGGAGTCCTCTGAGAGGCAGTGAGAGCAAAAGCTTGGGGTAGGTGCACTAAACAATGCCCGAAGGAACCTTCTCCTTCATACACTGCTGAAAATTAGGACACTGTCTGGCTAAGTGAAGTACTTCATGTTGGGTGTTCCACATTCAAAAGATTCATTAGCATTTTAAAAGGGAAGATAGCAGTGTTACCTGAGTATAATTATTACAGAATCCTGGAAATTCAAATTCTTGTTTTTACACATATCCATTCATGCAAATGTGGAACCTGACCCAGAAATTTTATTCAGGTGAGTAATCTGCCTTTGACTTCAATGGTATTCTACTATATATGAACAAAGTAATCAAGCCAGGTTTTGCATTTGCAGTCACCGACATTTATCTTGAAGGGGGACTGTTGAGTTGTAAAAGTGTCCAAATCATGCCAATTTGTCCAGATGAGATATCAAATCTCCTTTTTAATATTCAGCTTCAGCAATATGAAAAGCAACACTGCCAAATATTCCAAAACCATTTTACTGCAATTGCTCATGTTTTGATTAGAAAATTCCCATTTCACATGGGTGTTGTCACCTGCTCCATGCTAGATACATCATCTCCTCTGTGCACTTAATTACAAAAACATTGAAAAATGAGTTTACGACCTGGAATGGAGTTTTGATAAACTCCTCTGAAGACATACCTGAAATTCAGCCCAAGAGAATCCTGAACAGATACAAGTGATTTATGCATGTACAATAGGATACACAGCCTCCAAACAAACTAAAGACCTGCCAAGAGCAGCAGTAGTTCAATATATGGTTTGAAATGAAGAATGTAAAAGAGACCATAACTGAGGAATGAGGCACTGAATCCTCCATCAGGGGAAGGTAAGGAGATGACTAATAATTTGGGAGATTTACAACATCCATGTTGGGCAAAACGGCAAGGAAGGAACACAGAACAAGAACAGTTAGGACAAACAGACATGGAAAACTGCTCATCCAATGGTATGAAGTTCAACCAGGCCAAGTGCCGGGTCCTGCACTTTGGCCTCAACAACCCCCTGCATCGCTACAGGCTGGGCACAGAGTGGCTGGAGAGCTGCCAGGCAGAAAGGGACCTGGGAGTTTGGATCGACAGGAAGCTGAACATGAGCCAGCAGTGTGCCCAGGGGGCCAAGAAGGCCAATGGCATCCTGGCCTGTATCAGGAATGATGTGGCCAGCAGGACCAGGGCAGTGATTCTTTCCCTGTATTCAGCGCTGGTGAGGCCACACCTGGAGTGCTGTGTCCAATTCTGGGCCCCTCAGTTCAGGAAGGTTATTGAGGTGATGGATTCACCATCCCTGGCGGTTTTTAAGATGAGACTGGTTGTGGCACTTAGTGCCATGGTCTAGTAACCACAGTGATGTTGGATCAAGGGTTGGACTTGATGATCTCGGAGGTCTTTCCCAACCCAGTTGATTCTATGATTCTATGACATCAACAGTGCTCTGCCATTTCCTAATTTAGGTAATTAATACTTGGTCTTCTGAGCCACAAGTCTAATTCACCTACCACACGAGCTACACCACTGTAACAGGAGTGACAATAACACATTCCCTATTTTGTCTCCTGCACAGCCTGACTGTCTCACTGTCTCACCTGTGCTTGGGTGAGCAGTACCACTGCACCCAGGTCAACACTGGGGCTCTCCTGTGGCTTAGGCTGGGGCTCCGAATTCCAGCAAAGCTGAGGTAGCAACCAGCTGCCATGAAAAGGGGTGTCCCTGCATCTTGCTTATTGTCACCACCTTTCTAGCACTAACAGTGGTCCTCACCTGGCTTGGGGTGACTGATTTGGGGTGACAGACAGCACAGGCCAACCCTGTCCAGAGAGGCACTTCTCAGTGTAGTGTTGTCTCAGTCAAGTCAGTCATTAAACAGCAGCAAGCACAAGCCACTGCTAAAAGCTATCTGAGTGTCTTTTCAAATGTGAGCAAGAAAAGAAAGAGGCTGTGGTATTGCTGTATCAACCAAGAGACCTGAAATATCTAGTATGGTGAGCACCATTGTGGAAACATGTTCTCTTATTCCTTGGAACAAATACATTGGGTTCCTCATACTGAAAAAGAAATACACTAAACAAACCAAAACAGTAGGTTAGGAGCTGGAAAACAAAACCAGCTAAACATAAATAAATCATGGACATCTTGCAATATAGTAAAATTCTTAGGCAGTGTCATCTGTTGCTTATTACAGTTTCATTTACATTGGAATTTTCTTTGTTTTCCTGCAACAGTTGTGTTACTGTATTATTTTAAATCTAGTCAGTAATGTGAACAGAAGAGTCTATCTTTGCATTATTCTGGCCAGTATTACATTATATTGTGTAAGAAATGAGAATTAAATCAATTTTAATGCACCACTTTAATAAGATGACAACTACAGTTCTAGATTGCAATTACAGAGATGATTACAATTTCATTGGTATTGCTTAATATTAAAAATACAACATTTACCTTGGATGAACAGTTCTTTATCTAAGAGGAACCCAAGCTATTTTTCTTCTAACTTGTATCTTGGCTTGTTTTATTTCTTAACTTTGACTGTTTAATAAAGGCATTAAGAGTTTTACAGGTAACGTATATTTAAACAGGCTGACTCGTTCAACATCAAATTCTTCTACAGTGATTTGAGAAAAAAACATTAATTTTGAAACAGCTCTGGAGGCTGAGTATAAACATTATGAAACGTAAGTTTTATATATGCATAAAAATTGCTTTTGCATGAATTCACTTTTAAAATGTTAATATATGCATAAGAAAATTGTGTTTCTTAATCTCTGAAGAAACACTTATCACTAGGAACCGCTTAATTCTTTTCCTGTGCTTGATTTATTAGCTTATGAAATTATGGTAATAGTTTGCATGTTAATGGTTTTGGGGCTCAAATGACCTGATTTTAATAATGAAGTAATTTATGCAGTAAATGTAATCAGCATCTATGAATCTCACTTAAAAGAACATATCAGTGATTATCTATGTTAAAAGCAAATGATCGTCAGCATGGTATACACTATATGTTATGGCAGGTAACTGGGATGTGCTCAGCTCAGCACACCCTTTAGCCTGGTTGAGTCCTACTTCGATGAGGACCACTAAAGCCAGCAACTGTGGCTCTTAAAACTGTTTACAGACCTTCCATTGCAGACTGACTTCCTCACTTGGTCACCTTATAAGGAAAAGGACAAGAGTAGGAGATGGACACCACCAGAACAGAAGTCTAACTTGGAACCAGTGGGAATTCCTCCATGGGTAAAAGAACTTGGTGGCACAGAGACCTCACACACCTGGACAAAAGGGGTAGGACGAAAAAAGGGAGAGTGTTTGGGGAAGAAGTTGTAAGCTTTAGGAATTACAAGAAAAAATTACACTTTTATTAAGGATTTGACCTGCATGGCATATAAAAGATGCAAACCCCTCCAACATTTAGGAAGCTTATGTCAAACAGATCGATGACAAGGATTCTTTCCTAAAACATCTGTTTTTACAGACCTGCTCACTGTCAGGATGTATCAGAACCATGCCTCCATTCTCCTGTGTTGTTTACTGTGCTGTTCCCCAACATGAGAAGAAATACCAGACTGGGCTTTGAAAAGTAAACAGCAATACTTTCTTTGCAGTAATGCAAGCTCGTGTTTTGATAACCTGCTGAACACTGAGATTCATTTTGGTATAAGAGATTCAAAAATATATCACTAGCTGCCAAATATGATCTAACTGTTTAAACACACAGACAGAAGCTGAGGGGGGTCAGATTGGACATTGGCCAAAATGTATAAAGGCAATGGAAGAAACTCCATTGATTCAGCAGAGCTGGATCACTTCTTCACCAAAGAAATGCCTAAGGACCAGAAGTCCTCTCTGCTTCCAAAGACCAAAAGTGAAAAGCTATATATTGTAATAAATAAATAGTTTGCTTGCAGCACCTCAAGAATTATATGAAACTGACTTCAAATGCCATTTCTGGAGTTGTTCATTTTTCAAAGCAAAAAAGTGTTCTTCTCTGGAGTATAGCTAATGCTTTCTATTCCAGACTTCAGACTATTAGCTTTATGCAATTTATGTCATATCCTAAAGAGGAAAGCAAGCAGCAGGACCAGATACTTTAGCATTTTTTACATTTTATCCCAGTCACAGGCTGTATATAAGCCTAAGGCAGGTATGGATCGTGCAAAAATAACAGAAGCCCTTCAAACCCCGTTCCTTCCCCTAGACCACAGAGGCTCACTGCGTATTTAGGTGCACACAGTGCAGAGTAGGGCCTCCCAGAACCTCACTAAGGGGGTCATTGGACAGAAGGCAACCTAAAGTTCAGGCTATGCCTGCACATAGCTTCAGAGGATGGCAAGCTGACCCTCTGCATTAGCTCTGGATAGGGACACAATATGGCAACAAGAAACTGATGAAAGCGTCCCTGCATAGCCAGAGACAGGGCATATTCTTCAAGCTGCAAAGTCCCCAGCTCCTGAGGAGCCCAGGCTCAGCTGAACTCCGCTAGTATAATCAGAGCAAACTTGATCAAAGCCTCTATGTTTGCTTTAGACGCGGATGCCATCCAAGCTGTTACCATAGAGCTGTGACAGCTTAATGAGCTATCGCCCGTCAAGCAAGTCGCTGTTACCATGCGCACGCTCCTGCCCTGCCCCCTGTCTCCAGAGAAATGATCTTGTGCAGGCTCAGGGAGAGTCTCATCGATGAGCCGCGGCTGCACAGAGCCGCCTACTCAGTCCATCTCACAGGCTCAGACGTCCTTGTCTCGCCAAACAGGATTTCTGGAGGTGAAAATTCCCCTCCTCCATTTCCCTGTGTTGTGCCTAGAGGACATTCCCCTGACAAGAGGGACCTGCTGTCGGCAGCAGAGGCAGGGTCAGGAAGGCAGAAAATAAAAAGAGAAATTTCAAAGTTCAGACAGTTTTCTTGGCAGACTATGACAACTCAAAGGGGTAAGGATCTGTCTGATGTTTACTTGGAAATCCAACAAGAATAGCTTACTGCTGACAAACTAGGCTCACAAACACAAGCCCAAGCCACAGAGTCCCAGCACTGGTTCATGCTTCCCATGGGACACACATAAACTACCGGATAGCCAGCACCTGCGTTTCAAAAGCAAACAGGAAAATCCCGGTATGCTCTCTACCCTGCTTGTGCGAATCTCAGCCTCTCTGGCTGGGTCAGGACCTGGGGCCCTGTGGTTTCCCTGGCTGTGAGAGGAAAGGGAGTGCTGCCGTAAGGGCTGTCTGCTCCCAGACAAGGGCTGGGTGTTGGGAAGGCAGCAGCCCTGGCACTGCCTGCCAGCAGCCTTCCCTGCCCAGCTTTGGTTCTTGCATGTTCTGACTGAGAGCATTCAGCAAGGTAAGGTGAAGGGAAGCTCACATTTGTTGGGGGAAGAGTGTGAAATCTGGAGGGAAGAGGCAGGGGACCTGTAGTGCTTCTTCATCTGCTGTGCTTCTTCATCTGCTGTGGCTTGGGAAGGGAGGCACATGGAGGAGGCATGTAACCATGGCTACTTAAGTGCAGCATGGAAAGATACACGTGAGGTTTCATACTGACATTTAAGGTCCAAGCACTGAAACACAGTATTTACAAATGGACTAATTTGCTCTGGGTATAACTCAAACACTGCACCTCCAGAAATTATTCTGATAGAAACCATTCTTGTATTTACTTATCTGTGTTAAAGCAGAACAGAAACATACCACAACACCCACAAAACATTAGGTGATTTGAAGACATCAATTTGTTCATTAGCTGGCTTAAATAACAGCAGACTGTTAGCACAGCCATCTTTGTTTCATGCTAGTCTTGTTTCTTACATCATTTCTTGATTTAGTATCAGGCTTTAAATACTTCTGGGCAAGAATTTGTTTCCCTATATATTCATTCTATCCTTAATAAAAAATGGGCCTATGTTCCAAATAATGCCTGCAGTTTCTAAAATGCAATCAGCAATAATATTTATTACTTTTTTGTCTGCCCATCCAGAAAAAGAAAATTGTTGCCAGAATAACACTCAGAACAATAAGATGCAAATGTGCACCCTATTCTTCCAGCTTGCATGCTTCACTCAAGAATCATGTCAGTTTGTGTGAAAGTCAGTGGAAAACCTGACCAAATGAGGACTTCTGACTTGTGTCCCAGGCATCTTTTTGCTGGGTTTATCACAGTTAATTTCTTTTGTTTGTCTCTCTTCACATGATAGAAATGTAAGTAGGCTACAACATGTAGGGGAATCTACACGTTATGTCAAGAGAGTTTCTGTGATTTCAAAAATGGGTGTGAAGAACAACATGTTGCAAGCTGAGAGGAAAATAAAAATACGGAATTCAATGTATTAATGATTTTTAGAAATAAAAAGGAGAGAAAAAGCCCATCTTCTCATAACTGAAAACCCCGATCATGCTTAGGAATGGTTAACCATAGGGATACGGGGTTTTACTCCTCTTTCACTCCCTACTCCTGAATCTACCATCCCCTGCCTCCTTCAGTGCTGCTTCACGCCTCTGTGAATTCTCTCCTCTGCCTGTGACCGGCCTCTCAGAGCGTCCTTCTCACTCCCCCCTCCCCAGCAGAGCAGCCCCAGGCCAGGGTGATCTCTCTCTTGGGATCTTTTGTCTCGTGGTCTCAGACAGCGTGGAGTGACAGGGAGCAGGAGTGACAGGGAGCAGGATCCCCACCCCAGTGCTTCCCTAATCAAGCAGTGCTCACACAGCTCACACGCCTGCCTGCAGGCTTCTCTCTTTAATGTGACATTGATCATCATGACACAAAATGGTCACAGATATCACTTCCTAAAATTCAGGAATGTGACAGCTAGAGACAGAATCGCTAGTCTATGGCCTGAAGACTATATGGATTATTCAGGTCAGGATAAATCAGGATGGATATTTGCCCTACTTCCATATTCTAGCTATTAATAACCAAAAGCACGCCAGATTGTGGCTTGTTCTGTGCGACTGCACAAGAGAGCAGTGCTCCCTCCCCCACGCCTCCACATACACATGCACAGACGAATATTTTTGGCTAACATTTGAAAGACATTCGCAAATCCTGTCTCTGAGCTCCAAGTCAAGCCCCAAGCACATGGAGGCCCTCCTTCACCAGGCAAGAAAGGGAAGCCAAAGCAGGCTGAAAAAAGATACGGTAGACCTCTCCTGGTCTACTGCCCCAGAAACCCAGATGAATACAGGCTGCTGTTCTCCTCTGTTTTCTTCAAGCCACAGCATAATTCGCTCAGTCATGGCTCACCCCTTCTTCCAAGTGCACTGCCACAAAATGACTGTCCTTCTGGGAAGACCTGGTAGAGAAGCTGCTGAACACCTACCCAGAGAAGCACAGCCACTCTGCTCCTGGCAAGATTTCCGTCCATCACACCTGTACAGTACTTCACTAGGAAGAAGCAGTACTTCCTCCCCAGTACTGAAACTGAGAGATCATACAGTTACAGAATTTAATTAATTTGCAGCTTCCCCAACTTTAATACAGCAAGAGAATTATCCTCCATATTGAATCAGCACTCACATTTCAGGAAGATGCGAGACAGAAATGGCACAGTGACTCTTTACAGAATACTAGTTTTTATGAGCCATCTTTAAAATTTTGGAAGATCAAGCCTCAGAAGCCTGAAGCTCTGCTACTTTTAAAATAGTCTTTCAAAAGCCAGCTTTTGGTTGCAAAGGGAAAAATAGAGATATTTTTCAGACCACTGACATGGAAGAAAAACTGCCCTGACAGCTGAGACAGCTTCCCTGAATAGGATCCCTCTGCTCTTGGGAGTTGGAAAGCTATTCTCTGCCATCCTTTTCGGGGCACTTATGCAATCTGCTCTAGCAACTGGTGCCAGTTCAGTTCAGCTACAGACCAGACTCTTTGGACTGCCTAAATGTCATTCCTTGGATTTGCCTAGGAATAAAGCCTTTATACTTCCCTCAACCACCCTATTCATGGTCTATTACTGTAAACCATTATGGCTAGTCCCAATCCATAACATGCCACTGGTTCCCATTTTAATTCTAAAAAGATAGCTCTTATGCAGGAATTGCACCACATGGCAATTAGGCAGTACTAGTTGAACCGTCTTCTGTCTGTGTTTCTAGACACTACTCCATATTTTATTTATCAGCTAAAAGCCAAGCAAAGTAAGGATAACAAGAGTAGGTCGAGTGCCAAGAGCAGCACACATGCCTCAACAACACTCGTTTCCCCTCTCCCGCTTCTCCTGCTCTTGACTCTGATCTTACTTAGTCCTGAGGCCTCAGTGATTGCAGTTTATAATCCCTGCTTCTTTGGTCCTCTGCTGAGCAGAGTGCAAGTCCTTCTGCGCAGTTTCAAACAGGCTCTTCCTGCTCAGCTCATTTAATAACTAGATTTGCTAGATCTCTAGCCATTATTTGGCAGAGAGCATAATAAGTAGTTGCCAAGTCCTATCTTGGGTTACTCTTCCAGAGATTCTTTAGGTGGAGGGAAATAAAAGGTGTCCTTTACTTTATTTCAGTAAGAAAACCCATTTTTTTTTTGTTTCCTTTGATTCTAATCATAATATTATCCTGGACAGAGACATCTTCAATTAATACTGGTCAGAGGTTTCCTGAGGACCAGAACTGAGAAATGTTAATAGAATAACAGAAAGCATGCTCAAATTTCCCCTTTGCATTGGATTGTTCAACTAAAGCAACTGTATTTTTGCTTATGACAGTACAAGCTGGTCCAAATCCTCCACAGCAGTCCAGGAATCTGGATGTGCTGATAATTGTTCAGCTACTTTCTGATTAACAGGTATCTCTGTTTCCAGGAGTACTGAAGCTTCCCCACTGAAAATAAGAAGAAAAAAAATCTCCAGGCTTGTTATATTAAAAGGTCAGCAAGGGAATGATAGGCGGCTTGGGGAAGGAAGAAGAAGTGTGTAACACTTCCATATTACAAACAACATTTTAAATGGACTTTCAAAGATATAAATTAACCAAAAAAATTATATTTCCTTTTCTTTGCATCCCTGCAAACAGGAAAACCAACTATCTGGGTCACTGGCCTTTCCAAAGTCAAGGACTGAAATATATCGTTAAGGATAACAGAGGGAAGAGCCCCTTAGAGGAAACATAGAGAAAAGACATAGAGAGCCCGAGGAAGTAGATGGAGTCCAAAGGTTTTGCATGGAGCTAATCTACAAGCAGAGGTAGAAGGTGAGAGGGAGATTTCTCTCCTTAGTGCTTGTCCCTATCAGTCAAAATCTGAGGCAGGAAATTGGATGTACCCTTCATGGCTTAACAGCTATGATAGAGCTTTGATAGAGCACTCCTAAGTGAGTAAGGTTCAGACCTAACCTACATGATTTAAGAATGACTGCTGGGTCAACAGCTGGAACTGTTTGCAGTACTACTCCTTTTGTAGTATGGAGTAAAAAAATTTTGGAGAAAAAATAAAGAAAAATGATATTATGTCCACCTAGAAGTAAGATTCAAACATGGGAAAAGTTTAGTCTTGAGCTACAGTCAGCCTCTATTTACTGTAGATGCTTATTACCGTACTGGATCCCACATTATAGTTAGCAATTGAAGCATCAAATGATGAATGCTTGATTTCATTTGCAAACATATATACGCACAAGATGATGTCTCATCAATGCAAAGTACAAAGGCTTACCAAATTGTGTAATTATACAGTTCCTGCAGATTTTCTGCTACTTTTAAGGTAGTATTTGAACATGGCTCACCATGCTATCAACAGCTTTTCATTATTTAAATATTTAAGAAGTTAATTATCATATTTCTGCTTTATACTTTGAAATTTCCTGCTCTCTTATAAAAGTTAAAAATATAAAATTGACATTGTATGAGAGGGCCTTTTCTTCAAATATAATACTGGCTTTGTGGATAACAAAAAACATATAAAAATGTGGGGGTTTATAATCACTAATTATTTTTCTTATTCCCTGTATCATAGAACATGTGCTAATATTTAGAGAGGCCTGCTGGAGTTCCTGCAGAGTTATTTTTTCCTGCCTGACATTACCAGTGCTATTTTCCTCTATAAATACTTCAGAGAAGCACTCGTCCAATAAAAACCTTACTTCCTAAGGGAAATTCCCGTGCAGAGCACTGTCAGCAAGAACTGATACCAGACAAACAGGAGGACGACATATTGGAGCTCACTTCCCAAACAAATCTAAACTCACCCTCATTTTCCTCTACTTAATGAGGCAACAGCTCTCAGTTTGAGTGATGTGAACAAGTGATGTGAATGTACCAACACATTTCCCAGAAGGCTACTGGGAGACAAACAACTTTACAGCAGCATACTATAGACTTGACAAATATATACACGTATTTATGAGAGTAATATTAGAACAACAGGCTGCTTCTTTCACATGTCTGTGCAGCCTGTGCACAATGGGAACCTCTTTGTGTTCAGTGTCTCCGGGCACTACTCCTTGATCCAAAACAAAGAGAAGCAACAGCCTCTCCCTCTTTCTCCCCTCCCATGAGTATTTGAGATTCACATGGTTTTGTTTTCTTCACTGAAAAATGGAAAAAAGACTAAAGTGTTAGACACTCACAACAGCATACTTTTTTTTTGTTCTTATGAAAGGGTGATATTTACTCATCTAAAATAATTTTATTTAGTCATTGAGCAGAAGGTAGGAAGGACTTTGGAGAAGGAGCATAAAGTTAAATCTCATTTTACAGAGGCTGTCAAGAAGGGTGCTCAGCAGATAATTCTGAGAGATCAAAATTCAGTTTAGCTCTTGGACACAATTTGGTTGTTCTTACTGACAAACACTGTCACCTAATTCCTGTGAAGATTTTGTCAGTGTTACAAAGGACAGCAATAAGCCCACTTAAAATGCTTTCTACGAAAAGACTTCTTTCACCAATGAATTGATTTACTAGGGAAGTCTCATTTCTCTAACCATCACCAAAAATCCAAACTCATGCTCATCTCTGTTATGTTTCTATAAAAGATATATATCTGACACATAAAATACATGCACTTATTAATTTTAGCTGTCCATGTATTCTAATCCAGGAATAATTTATGTTTCTACTGGACCAAACAGGAGATCAAGGACTATAAGAGAAATCCACATTGTACAACTATTATTGGGAAGCCTTCGGACCCTGCCTAGGACGTTATGTCGGCTTCAACACTTAAACATGAGCATGTTTAATGAACAAATTTCTTACAAGAGCAAAAAACTGAGAAGATTCTTTATTAAACATCATCCATGTCTTCAGGGTTCGTTACACATTTTGACAGTAGCTCACCCTAGTTAAATATTTTATTTAACAACCTTTGCTTTGAAGCTGTAAGCAGTAAAAATATTTTTCTTAAATGACTGGTGAAGAATCTGTTTTGGTCACAGCATGATGCTGAGTCAGCTTGCCAAAATAGAATGAGCATCAGTGCACCACTGTGCACTGGTGTGCCCAAGAAGTTTCAATTGGATTTACAAGGTGAGCTAAAAGTTTGGGATGTGTTCCATATGGAAATTAAATGGAGTATCTCCAGATAGGCGGTGAGAATTTGTTTGGTTTTTTTTTTTTTTTTCTTGACCACATCAATCACTAGGAATTTGATTGTTAATATCCAGTGACTCAATCACTAGGGAATACGAAACAAAAGTAGTAATGTATTTTTGGACAGTTTAGGAATACACTCATGAATCTTGAAGTTCAGAGATGGATGGGCTACACCAGATAAGTTTAAGAAATTACTTTTCTACAATTGTTTTCTGTCCTTTCATCAACCTTAAGATTACAAGGTTAGAATAACAAAACTAACCATACATCAAACACTAGAGATTAAAAGACTTTCACCTGCACCTTTTCCTCCTCCTCTGCCCCGCACATGCAGCAGGCTAGGAAAAAAAAGCAAATAAACAAACCTCCAGGCAAACAACCTCAGCCTTCAAGATTTCTATTGGCTACAAAAATAATCTTATATCATGTAAGCAGACAGGCCTTCTTGAGGAGACATCTTGGATTAGGAAAGAGACCATACCTTGTACCAGAAAGTATTAAATAGATGGTAAAAGAACCATCTGTATATCAGATGACCTGGAGACAAACTGGAAAATATGAATGGGAAGTCTGATAAAAAGAAACTTCTCTTGGACCATCATTGTCTTGCAAGTAAGCCCACTTGGCCTTTGAACTGGTTAAGTTTTTAGCTCGGCTACACTCCAATTCAAGGATTTAATAGTGCTTTGGAGATGAAGTTATGGATGACACACCTTACAAACTGTCATGATGCTGGAAATGAACACAATTCACACTTGGTTCCAGTGCAGAAAGAGACAGACAGGGACAACATCCCATATATTGATGAAAGAACCAGAGAATGGTTACAATAGCATCTTTTCTTAAAGGCTGCTTTGGCTCTACTTTTCTAGTGGGCTAAAATTTGGAGATATGTAACTCACCAAGTTGAAAAACCATTAGGACTTCCATGTTAATCCCGGCATATGGACACTATGTGGTATGCCACAAAGGGGAAGAGCCTCCTTCTGAGCAAAATAAGCTTCATTTTCAAAGCAGTGGTTTGAGGTTTATCCAGGCAGGACTGAAATCATCAAACCAAGGTCAGTGATTTCATTCGGAACGGTCCCAGACCACAAAGCACAAACATGACTCACTTCTCAAAGTTTAGGAGTGTCTGATAGTGCCCAAGCTGGTGTTTGGACTTTCTTTTAGAGGTGAATTACAACCACAGATGTGCAAATGATCAAGGGTCAAATATACAGTGAAGTGGTTATTCTGGAAAGGGAAGGAAAGAGGGAGGAAAAGAAAAAAATAATATTAGTGTACTGGAGAGCAGGGAGAGAGGGCCACAAGGAAAGCACACAGGGTAGGACAAAGAGCTTCCATGACTTTAAGCTTCGAAGCTGGGCATCCCAGCTAGGCCTGGATCTCTTGCCTGTGTCTGGCACTCTGAGTTAAAATCTTTAGTGACAGAAGTAAAATGGAAACATAAACTTTTACTCCTCAGCTCTACTTTCCCAAAGTTTGGCTCAGCATATCTAAAGGGTCAGGAGCCAAACTTTTATGGTTTTAGGCTTTTATAACCTGGGGCATACAAGCTGGCCAATGCTCTTGTTGATTGTACAACAGATTGCACCACCCCCTGTGCTACAAAATCATCTGGTGAGCTGCAGTGCAGTTTGCAGCATCTATCCTGCAGACATCCAAGATGTTAACAGCAGAGGCTGCTAACTAAGGCAATAGGTGTCTTAGGAATAGCAAAGGAGGTGAAAGTACCATCTGGCTCTTCTTGTGTTAAGTTCAACCTGGTTACTATCAGTTCGTCAGGTTTAAAAACTATTACACCCACCCACAAAACAAAAAAAAATTAAAAAAAAAAAAAAAAAAAAAAAGGAAAAAATTCTGTCATGTTCAGACACGGAAGATGGAACATGAACAACCCTGGTACAAGCATTTCAGTCAAATAAACAGGGGAATTCAGTGGATGCCAAGAAATCTATAGGAAAGAATCCCATCTAGGAAACTGTAACAGCCTGCATAGTAGGCTTCAGCATAATATTTTCATATGACATACTAACAACAAAAACTGATGAAATTTCATATCGTTCACAGTGAAAACACTAGTTCTTTTTCCACTGTCTTTGCATTGGTTTAATCTTGCCCTGCTGTATTTTAACTTAAACCAATTTGGGATGTTAACAGCATACAAATATGCTTTTCCCGTGAGCTGCCAAGGAAGGTTTTTTTGAACTGAAATTGTGTTAAGCTGATTACTTCTTTTAATTTCTCCTTAATAATTGAGTATTTTTAATTGTTTGAATCCTAGAAGCTGATATAACTGTTTAGAGAGGCAGGGGATGCAAATGAAGACTGAGAAATTATTTCAATATAAACGTATGAACTCTATGCCATGGCAACAGCAATTTTTCATTAAATTATGGATTCCTCAGGGTTGCTCGTTCCATATTGACAAGATCATTTCATAGGGAGAGGAGGTAAGGGAAAAGGGAGATCTTATTGAAGAAACAGAATTGTTATGACGAGCAATTAACAGCATATATCCCAGCATGTCACAGTGGGTCTTCTCCTTTCATTTCATGAAATAGACTGATTATAAAAACGCTTCCCATTTGAGTGCCACAACCCTAATGCAGTTTGCATCAGGCTGCATTTTCCCTCAGGCTGAAAAATACTGACACTGACAGGAACACTGGATGTGTTGAACCTGCCATCACCAGCCTGAAAAACCTCTGTCCTCACTATTGCTTATACCTCCTAGTGAACAGCCTGCTGGTGCAGGTGGGACTAATTCAGTTTCACTAAAGGGTCTGCTGTCACACTGATTCACACTTTGCCATTTCCCCCCAGATAGACAGATAGATGCTGTTTTCTTAATGTAATCTCTTCCCTTTAAAATCCATGCAAACCAGTTATGCCAAAACCAGACGAGAAGCCTACAGAACACCCAGTCCACAGGCACTTCAGGTGTACGATCCATTAATGAATGGCAGTAATGTAAAGGCACATTTACATGATTACGTTACCTGCATTTGCAGGTCACAACAAAGATGGTACTGACAGAGCAGTGACAAAACCTGTCTCGGTACATCCATGATGTACTAGTACTCGGTACTAAGTTTTGTTGTTGTTTTTTCTTATAATCATTGCTTATAGGAACTGTGGTGTCTTCCCTTCTGAATATCACTACACAGTTTCTTAGTGGAAAGCTAAATGCGTCCTTGTATTTCCTTCCTTCTTTTTCAAAATTCCACTCCTGGTTGTAAACTTTACACTCATTAGTTAGAGAGTGAAGGTGTTTCTCTTTTAATTACATATGCCAGAGTAAGAAACGACACTAAGCAGTAAATCACAGCTCCATAGTAGCTTCCTAAAGGAGTTGTGTCTAAATTGAATGTTAGACAGTGTAACACTGGAGTGTTAATGGTGGCCTACAGTCTGTATTTGAGAGACAAATCTGGGTAGAGCTACAACTTGTACTACTGGAGGTTTTAACTGGAGCAAAAATTTTACACATACTCTACTGTATTATTGCTGAAGCTTCTGTCTGCACTGAAGTCTTCTGTTCAGACCTCAGTTCCAGAAGGTTTTCCTTCTGGGTAATGTAAAAAAAATCCTTACTGTTTTCTCTACTTTGAAAATCTCGGGGCACCTTCCATGGCTTCTTCATGGCAGTTTAAAGAGCTGCATAGTATTTGTACAAAGAACAGAGTGCTAAAAGAAAATCTAACTCAGAATTTCTCTCATTCTGATTTCTCCTCAAATTTTAAAAACTTTTAAATGGCACAAACCTGGAGGTGTTACAGAAAGCAGTAACAGAAAGGAGAACACAACCACTTATTTTTTGGTCTAGAAAATAAACCTTATTTCCAAAATCAAAACTTTAACAAGACTTCGTGTTTTATTGGACTTAACATTTCAACACACTGAAAGAAAACAGGCCATCCTCCTGATATGTGGAGAACATTGCAAAAAGCAATCCCATACATGACAACCATCAATGATCAATAATACTGCGCATATCAGGATTCCCAGAAAATAAAGAACATAAGAGAAAAGCAGAAAAATAGGGTGGAATGTGCAATTTGATTTTCTGTTTGCAATGTTCAGATTCTAGCATCAATCCTCAGTGATGGGGTAGTACTAAAAGCCTTAAGCATCCTATGCAGAAACAGTATTTTTTAAGTCCCTGACAGCTAAACTAAGTCTTCCTTCTGTATTTTTCTTAAAAGTATCATAGAAAAGAAAGGCCCCATCTTCAAAAGAAATTTATCAAAGATTCATCTATAAAAGCTGTATCTTAAAAAGTCACATTTACATATACTAAAGTGGTACTCTTCCTGTACAAAGACACCTGTGAGCAATGGGCTCTCTAGTATAAGCAAGTGCTGGCCAGAGATTATAATGTATGCACACACACAGAGCTAGTAAGAGGTTTTAAATCTGATGTTTCCAAATATTGAGACAGGATTAAATTAAATTTTAACATTAGGCACTCCTTCTTGATACTATCCTAGCCTGATCTCCCTCACCTCAGAAGTCCCTGCTTATAAAATATGATTGGGGATTTCCCTGTCACACTGTCACAGCACATGAACTCCTTCCACTCATAACATTTGAGTGCGGTTTGTTTGGTGGTTTTTGTTGTTTTTGTTGGTTTTTGTTTTGGGTTTCTTTGTTTGTTTGTTTTTAAAGACTCCCATCAGACTGACCTATTCAGAAATCTGGTAAAAATGCCAGAAAATGCTAGCAGAGTGATCTTGCCCCCACATTTGCCAGCTTCATATACATCTGTTTCTCTCTGAGGACCACCTTGGAGGTGTCTCCCGCTGCCAATCAGTCCTGCACCAGTCAGGACAGGGCATCAAAGGAAATTACAGAATTGCAGCTGGTTAGTGGTTAGCAAACCCCGAACTTCTCCTCTAATTTTGAGGAGAAGGGAGGAAGGACAATATGCTGCAAAAATTTTCCTATAAATTCCTACAAATTATGCATAGCAAGGAAAATAACATAAATACTTGCAACATGTTTCTCTCTTCCCTGTGCTTTCCAAATGCAGTTCTTCCACATTTTCTAACCAAGCATACAACTTAAACCGGTTTATTAATGGTAGAGGGTTTACTGATATGTTCTGAAAGTATACACTTGTCACTAAATGAATTCCCCTCTGTGTGTTATATACAGTGGGTCAATTATTTTATTCGAAGGCTTGAACTGACTTTAGGCAGAAGTGCACAAAGGCACAACTTCAGATGAAGTAGTGGTTTTGCCTCATTTTATGGATCAATCACCCAGTACTTAAGCCTAAGACCTATTCAAAACGATGCATCCCATTTCTGTTTCTGGATGTATTTCCTTTGTTATTTCTACAAAGCCACATATAATGTTTTTTGGAAGCACCAAGTTTGGTAGTTGTCTACTCTAACAGTCTCTCTATATGTAAATGAGCTGTTTAGTACATAAACTGTTCTCAGACGGATTCAGTGACTAGAGTTGTAAAAGAAGAGCAATAAAAATTATCTGTTATTTAGACAATAAAAATGGCGGGAGATCTTTGCTAAAGGATAACTTCTAAAACCTGTTTTCTAAGCATCCCACTTACTCAGAGTAGAAAGGTTTTGGCTGCCTGTTGGCACTGAAGGTTGTATTTAATGCTTCAGAAAAGCAAGGAAAGGAAAAGTTCCTCTCTATGCTGTTCCCCACTATGGATTTATTCATCATGGAGAAAAGCCACTGAAAATGGGGTGTGTTTTTCCCAGACTATTTTACATTCAAAACAACAGGCCTGTCTGCACTGGAAAATTCCACAGTATGTGGAGACCTGCAGAGGGACTGAATGAAGGCACTTGGAGAAAAAGGTACGTATTTTAATTAGACTGAATAAGGGCGACTAAGCTCAGAATAAACCTCACTCCAATCTTCCGAAGGTCCTCCAGAAAAATAAAAAAAGCCAGATTCTAATTTATCTGATATTTTTAAAATTAATAGTGTTGCCAACGAGCCAAAAAACCCTTCCACCTGCTTCTCCACCTGACATTTACCTCTTTTCAGACATTCCTATATAAGAAAAACAAGTTTTAGAATGGAGAAGTTGCATAGTTTTAAACAATCTTTCATGGTGGTCAGTGATTTCAGTGAAAGTTGATTGTGCTCAGCTCCCTACAAAAATCAGTACTGAACATGCATACATATATACACCCACCCACCCACACTTTAACAAAGATACAGATATATCTTTGCCCTGTTTATCAGGTATTCATAAAATCTTCAGTGCTAGTAGTGCAAGCTGTATTGCTGTGAAATCCTAAGCAACCTGAGAAG
>JAWWLV010000088.1:60112159-60144339 GCA_035041135.1 Platyrinchus mystaceus
GGACCGGGATTAGAACCTGTGGCCTTGGCGCTGAGAGACCAGCATCTTAACCGCTAGGCCACCGGGGGTCCCCGGACAGATAATACTTAGCATCAGAAAGACAGAAAGGTTTTATTGCTGCAACCCACCAGCCACGTGGGTTGCAGCAATATTAATGGATTCTTCACAGATCAAAGCCATGTTACACTAGGCACTGAGCTAACAAACCACAAAGCTCACCCAATGAGCTGCTGCTTGCACATTTGCAGGAACACTGGTAAATACAGATGGCTGGGTAGAGCATTGTAATAACAGATTTGCAGGACAGGCAGCACTGAATGCCCCTCATCCAGTCCTCTGCATCATTATAGCAATACACCCAGTCTATCAGTCACCACTGACTCCAGCCAGATGGGGCAGCAAGATGGTGTGATCCAATCAAAGAAAAAGTAATGGGAGGTTTAGTAAAAATTCCTTCACAGGAGGGGTTGTCAAGCACTGGAACAGGCTGCCCAGGGAAGTGGTTTAGTCACCATCCCTAAAAGACACGTAGGAGTGGCACTTAGGGACATGGTTTAGTGGTGGGCTTGGCCATGCTGGGTTAACAGTTGGACTTGATGATCATCAAGATCTTTTCCAACCTAAACCATTCTATGATTTGCAGGATAAGCACCAGCCACAACATGCAATTGTTAGATCATGATAAAATATTTTTGAATTTATCTTACTAGAGAAAAATTTAATTAATCCTATTTTCCTTTAAATACATACCAATACAACTCTTTCTTGCCTTCAGTTTTTCTCTCTCCAACAGATCCTCCCTATCTTGAACCTTCTCTTTTCCCACTCCTCCTCACCTTTCCCCTGAGAAAAATATACTTTAAAAAAAATTACACTAATGTTTGAAATTTTGTTTCTGACTTGCCCACTAATGTGTACAAGAAACTCGGAGTGCAGCACCATTTCAGGATCTGGCATTAACCTCTACCAAAACAGTCACAATAACTTGTTAAAAATACAAAATTTTTCCTACATAACATGACAAAATGTTTGCTTTGCTAATAAAAAAGATACAATTGTTACTGAATAACCAAAGGCTTATTTTCTGACTATAAAATTCAGTGTAATGAAATAGAAAGGTTAATATCAGATTCCTAAGTAACATAGCTCTGCTAATGTCAATTATTATTTGCAAACACAGTATGAGTTCTAATTAATGAAACAAATCAGTTCAACCTACACCAGTGTATAAGTCCATTATACTTCATATGACCTTGAGGTGACTGATTGTATGTGCCTTTCCCCAAAGGGCATTTTGAGTTTTTTACTTTCTTGTTCAGCCCTTTCATATCCATGAGCTGCAGAGAGTCAGTTGCAACAACCCAAAAAGGAAAAAGGAAAAAAAGCACACAGATGGCTTTTAGCTCATGCATCAGGACTCAGACTTCACTAAAAAAAAAAAATCTTCCTGAAGCAAAAGTCAAAGAAGAAAATAATGTATCCTCCAGACTAAGATGCAAAGTGGGAGGCAACACCTGTTTGTCCTCCTGAAGCCTTCAAATTCTCTGGTTATCTTCTCTGATCCTATTTCTGCTTTCCCTAGGGAAGTCAGTGCTTCATGTGTATTAAATTAATCATAGAGCTTTTACTGCACAAATGGGCCTTGCTGCTAAAATGCCTCTAGCAATAGTTTGAGGTAGGTGGCTGCATCCTGGCAACATTTTCAGAATTACCCTACTGGGTAGGAAAGGGCAACATCCATTCTTTTTTTAAAGGCTGTCAGGAGATTATAGCACAATGCTACAGAAATTATCTTACACATAGAGCAAATCATATATAAAAGAGAAGCTTTTACTGGGAACACTAGTATTCTCTACACTAAGCTTCTATCAAGACAATGCCACAAAGAGCTAGAAGAGATCCTTGATTTGATTTCAAGAGGTAAAAGAGGTCCTTGGTTTGATTTCTCCAACAAAGACCAAGAAAAAAGGTCTAAAAGCCTTATAAAACAGATTATGCTTTTTCCTACCAAAAATTTGGAGAAATTTAATTTGGAGAAAAGAAGCTTGTGTGTATGAGAGAGTTTACTTGGCATGAAGTTTTTAAAATAGGCTGAGTGCTGTATCACCCATCTGCTAAAAATGGTTACCTGAAGAGCAATATCTATTCTGGAACTGACTTGCTGTATAAAACCCAGGGCTGACAGTGTTACCTGGCACTTTTCAAATGCTTGTAACCTTACTGAACTTTTCCATGTTTCATAAAACTGAATTTATTTGAGTGGTCTGGCCAAAAGAGTTCAGCAATCTTTGGAAAAGTGCTAAGGAAAACCACTCCAGCCTTGCTTTGTTCCCATTTCTCTGAGAGAAGGGAGGGGAGTACTCACACTGGTACTCCACAGCTAGTGCACTGCCTGACAAATATAATCCAGGAATACAAATTTAACTCAGTTCAGGAACAGGCCCAAGATCATATTTCCATTTGATTAGCCAAGGCATATAGAGTTTATGCTTGCTGCAGGAAGACAGACAATGACTTGATCTGATAGTAAGGCAGGCAGTCAAAATCCTAATCCCTCAACATTTTGGAAGAGATTTGAAATGCTAGTGTGAGTTCATACCATGTCAGCACTCTGCATTACGTGGCTGAGGCATTTTTGATCTAGAGACCGTGAAATCAGACTTACTGCCAAAACACAGAGCCATACTGCACCCCTACTGCTATTGCTCTTAGACATCTCTTATCTATTTCTGGCTTGGAAAGCTGGGAAAGATAGACTTAGAGAGTCTTTGTTAAGAATTTTCTGTCCAGGAAGGCTTGGAGAGCCTTCATTCAGGCTTTGCTGTCCATCAGCATGTTCTTGCTCTGGGTGCCTATGCACTCTAGCAACTGAGCCAGAGAACTGAGCTGTGCAGTTCCTCTCAACCTCAAGAGCTCAAATGAAACTATGTTTGATAAGAATTTCATTCAGAAGGAAAAATAAACGTGCTTATTCACCACAAAAACTGCCTCTGTTTCCTTTCACGTAATCCCCGGTGAAATCATTTTCTACAACACAGGGAGAGTCAAATCCACCTACAGGTGAATTTGGCTGAGAGACTCCACAGATGAACATGGCTCAGTTTCCTGTTCTCTCCTCTCCTCTCCAGGCTCCAATACAGTGCCAGCTGGGCTCAAAATGCTCCAGTGATATTTTCTTGGCAAGGCTCTTTGTAACATGTTTAAGAAAACTAATTATTAGAAACACAGCCCACCTGCTGCATATGTTCTTCCTCACTTCAAAATGAGTTGGGGTATCAGACAGAAGGGAAATAACAGTGAGGATCAACTGTTGACTTGCAGGTAAGAACAGCCTCATCAAAACCAAGACAAATAACACTATCATGAATAATTATATGAGTCTAGCATATCCCAATAAAAATTACAAGAACAGGTGAGCTGTAATCTTTCTAAAAATTTGTTTCCTATTGAAATTAAAGCATTAGACTTTTGAATGACAGTTTAAAACAAAGGCAATAATTTGTTTCCAGCTGGTACAATCATTTACTAAAATGCCTGTTGTGCCTCCAGGAATAATACTCTTTCTTCCTTGGCAACAAACATGATTACCCTGAGTTTGGACCACCAGTTAAGTTCATCTACAAAGTGTTCTCACTCTAAGTACATGACACTGAAAAATAATAATTTGCCACATGGAATATAAGAAATTAAAAAAAGCATCCCAAAAATGTGCAAATGATTGGGGGAGGGGAGGGACAAATCTAGCAGAAGGTTGAAATCACTTCACTGTTATAATTTTTCACCCAATGTTTTAATAATATGAAAAAAGCAGTCTTGCTCTCTTTTCAACCAAATCCAAACTCCGCTCTTTGTAGGTGTTAAAATTAGCACCTTCAAGCTGCAAGGCGGTAAGGAGAAGAGACAGCTTCCAAACAGCAATAGATGGGAGGCAAATACTACCTGGAGCTGTAGTTAATTATCTTGCTGATGTTAATTGGCCTTGTTTGTCAACAGACAAAGAAGAATGAGGTGTGAGGTGCTAGGTGCTGCAGAAAGGTTAATGTAGCACTGTTGGCAAGACTGCTTCCTTTAAAGATATCATTTACATAGCATATAATAACCATTTCTCTTCTATAGGCTCCAGAGTAAATATTTGAATAATAAAACCAATAGTGATTATATTGTTGCATTTTTTTTTCCCGAAGCACAAATAAGAGAAGAGAGACAAATAAAACTGTCTATGGCAGGACTGTCCCAGTGGTACAGTACATTTCCAACATTTTGATGAAGCAGTTTGTTTGGACAAAAGAGCTGTGTGTTTGTGAAACAAAGTTATTTAGCACTTTGTGCCTAGAGATTACACGTATTGTTTCCAAGCAGCAATTTGAATAGTAAAAAGAAAACACTTTATTTTCCTTTTCCCTGCGTATTTGTAAAAATGAAACATAAGGAGAGATAGATCTGATGGCATTTCTTGGAAATTCAGTCAACAGCAGCTTCTTAACAGGCAGTGTGCAGTGAGGTGATCATAACCCAAGCACACACGCCTTACAAAGGGAACACACAAGTACCAGCAGGATGGGAATAGCTGTAGGTACTGCAATTCAAAGTGAGAAGAAGTTCAAGAGGTTCAATAAGGCTCAGTGCAAGGTCCTGTACCTGGGTTGGGCCAATTCCAAGCAGAAATCAGGCTAGATGGGGAATGGATTGCGAGCATTCCTGAAGAGAGGGACTTGGGGGAGTTGGTGGATGAGAAGCTCAACATGACTCAGCAATGTGCACTTGCAGTCCAGAAAGCCAACTATATCCTGGGCTGCATCAAAAGCATTGTGGCCAGCAGGTCAAGAGAGGTGATTCTGGCCCTTTAATCTGCTCTGGTGAGACCCCACTTGGAGTGTTACATCCAGCTCAAGGTCCTCAGCACAGGAAGGACATTGACCTGTTGGAATGATCAGAGGGATGGAGTACCTTTCCTATGAGGAAACACTGAGAGAGCTTGGGGCTGTTCAGCCTGGAGAAGAGAAGGCTCTGGGGAGACCTTTTTGCAGCTTTTCAAAACTTAAAGGGGACATAAAAGAAAGATGGGGACAAATTTTTTTAGTGGGGCCTGTAACACTAGCATGAGGGGTAATGGGTTTTAAATTTAAAAATGGTAGATTTAGACTAGATATAAGTAAGAAATTTTTTATAATGTGGTGAAACACTGGAACAGGTTGCCCAGAGAAGCTGTGGATGCCCCATCCCTGGAAACATCCAAAGATAGGTTGGACAGGACTCTGGGCAACCTGACCTAGCTGAAGATGTCCCTGCTCATTTCAAGAGAATAGACTAGATGATCCAGCCCAAATGATTTTACAATTCTGTGAAGAAAGACATAGTCCTCTGCAAATGCATTCATCACTCCTTTAGGAGGAACATGGCAGCAGTGTAAAAAGTGATGGTAAATAAATATTTCAGGAAATTTTGTTGAGCAACAAGGAACTGCACTGTAAAGTGGCATGTATATAACAATACAAAGGCATATTCAAATCTCAGATATTTATTACTGACTACAGCTTTACTGGGGGAAAAAAAAAGAAGAATGTAGTCCTGTTCCCTGTCAACAGTAAAGCTATTGATACCTGGTCTGACTATTCGTGCTCTTAGCAGTCTGAAAACAGTGACAACTTAAAACTTTACATACGTCTTCCGAAATGAGGAACACCTAGGCTGTCTTGCTAGCCCCGTTGTGTGTTGATGTTGCAGAAAGAAAAGGTCCTGAGGCTACTCCAAGTAAAGACTCGTGGGAGAAAGCTAATGGTGCTCCAGCACTTGCAGCACTCGCAGCACTCAACACCAGTGGTTGCACTGGGGCTGCCCTTGCCGTTTTCTCAAAGGCTAATTGCAGAAGCACAGAAGGGACCTACATGAGGTGGCCTGCTTTTCCTCCAGCTGTTTCACAGTAGTGCCTGTGAGCCACAGCTGAGAACAGTGGTACCCAGGCTAGCTGCAGGCTGTGGCACCTTGGAGCTCCAGGTGCTTCTAGTCAAGACACTCATGAGAGGATGTTCCTACTATTTGTGCTTCAGCACTGAATTCAATTTGGAGTATAGAACTTTCCTCAAAACCCTGGGCAAGCTCACTGTGATGTCAGATGAAGAAGTATTTTCCATAGCAAAACTCTCCCCAATCTCTCCTGCTCCTTTTCAAAATGAACTTGTCAAAGCTTTATGCTAGTTTCTTTCTTGCCTTTTAACAGGGATCCATACACATGCCATCTTTTCCTTTATTATTCAAATTCACTCCTCCTTAAAGTGAATAGTACAAAGAAACTCTTACAGACATGAAAGAACAATCTTGATTTAAGATAGAAAGGTCACTAAGAAATATCACAGCCACAATTCTGATTATTCACAGTGACTCTGTGTTCACCAAGTCTCTTTAGAGTAGATCTGGCCAAATGGGAAATAATAATTTAGGCACAATTAAAATATATCATGGGAATGGAGCCATTTTGTCTAAATTCAGAGGAAAATATATAAAAATGAATATTCTTATAGAGGTCAAAATATTTCTTTTTGACATTTAAGCTTTTTAGTATAAGTGACATGATTGTGGGGGAATCATAACCAATTGTACTCTGTACATAAAAAGAAGTCATCCTTTTCCATGGAGCTCCAAATCTAAATGGACAAGAAATATAAATGGGGGTATAACATCCAAACATAGGACTAGTTTGTAATACTTTCACTCACATTAAAGAATAATATCTTATACAAAGAATCCCACTGATGTCAGGACTACTGATGAAATAAAGGACCTTATTTGCCCAATCAAACTTAGGAAAGGCAAATATCCCATGCAACTTGCGACTTGAATATATTTGATGGCTTTACTTCTTTGCTACTTTTAACTTCATCAAAACCCCCGAAGATTTCACTTTGTATTTACTTTGGCCAACTTCAGTCACAAGCCTGAGGTTTCATCCCTTCCTAATCTTTCACAGTGATGAGGTACAGCTGTTCAGATCTGTTTTCCAGAGTTTTGCTAGTCCTCCCTCTACAAAGTCTCTTCTGAATGTGATTGAGGAGAAATAATTAGAATTAAATTACTTCAGGGATACAAACTTTTCTGGATAGCTACAACTCATGATCATTTTAAAGAAGGCACAATAAAAAAAAAAACAACCCAGCCACATAGTGAGAGAGTGATAGTGAAATTTAACATTTGCAAGAAACTTCGCAGAGATTCTGGCATCTACTGAGCATCTAATTCATCATAGGTTTAGAGCTGCTCCATAACTTTAATCATATACAGCTTTGTATGTTTTGTCTTTGATAGGGTTTTCCAGTCCAAGCCACTGGCCCTTCTGGAGAATGACTGCTCTCTTCCAGCAGCATTTTTCTCTCACACTTGTATGGACTTGATGCTCACGACAGCACCAGACTTACAGTTCTTGAAACCAAGCCTCCCTCTTTATGTGCTAAACAGACATAGCTAGCTCCAGCCTGCTCACCTGCCTGGCCTGGAGGCACGTGAAATCCATAACAGCAATAATCTAGCTCTTTAAAGCATTCTTTACATGTGCTCATGGTAGGAAGAAATATGAGCAAGTAGTGAGTCCACCATGCCACTATGACACCTCAAATCCTTGCCTCTGCTGGTGAGTTACCAGCCAATTTCTAAATGAGTGCTGTTTGGTAAGGACTTTTGATCAGTGGGAAATGGGTATCATTTGTCTGTTTCACAGGAGTCAATGGCTCTAACATGGCAAAAAAGCAAATTCAAACCTGAAACATACAGAGCCTTTCACATCTAAATTGCTTTTCCTCTGTTGGCCATTACAATCAATACTCTTTTAGAGTAAGATTCCAGCTTTGATGACATCAGGGGTGAATGTAGCAGAGATTTATCCTTCAGTGCTCAGAATCAGGGAATCACAGAACATTCAGGTTTGGGGGACCTCCCAGTGTTAGAAGGCCCAGCCCCCTGCTCAGAAAAGGGCCAGCTTTGAAGTCAGAGCTTGGTCAGCATAAAATCTTGGCTGTACTAGAAGAAGAAGAACTGATTGCTTTGTCTTCCTGGAAGAGGCTTCCAAGTTAAGGTATTAATCTTTTATAAATTTTTTATATATATATATATATATTCTCAGTTTCTACTCTTATGTATAAAGAACCTTTCACTTCAAAATCCCTCATCCTCTCATTGCAGTATGAAACAGCAGCATTGCCACCTGAAACAAAATTTCCACAGCCTGTTTTTTTTGCACACCCTCCTGCCCCCAACACTCCTTCAGAAGCTGTTTTTTGCCTCCAGCCCTCAGCAACTGAGATTCTGCCTCTCTGCCTGCCCACGGCTGACTTCCTTTTTGGTCCCTCGGGCCCAACGCCCAGCTTCTGCCCTTCCTCCCCCCGGGTGCAGCCACATCACCTCAGAGCCTGAACTAACAGAAGATTTATTAGGCTGGCCTCTGCTCCACTCCAAATTCCACTTTTAATATTAGTGAGTCTCATTAGCTTGTACACGTGGCCAGATGAGAACCAAAGGAAAAGCAGAGATCACTCAGAGCTCCCTTGAACAGACATTTTAAAATTTTGCTTTAAGTATAGACATGAGGGGAAGACTAAGGCATTTTATCTGTGCCTAAAGAAATCAGTGGCAAAATTTGCCAGCTCTAATCTATGCAGCATACAGGTCTGTTATCTACTGCGAAATGCAAGATAAAACAAACAGCCCCTAGCAGAAATGCTGTGAAGAAACCCTCCAGTCAAATGTGTCATGAGAAATACACCAAGGACAGGTTTTCCCCAGATGAGGGGAAGGACAGAAGTGTAGAAAACAGAGGTTACACTTCCTTTTTTGGGAATGGTTCACTGTGGTTTTAAAGAACAAAAAATTTGGTGTGTCAGCCACTGGCAGAGGAAAATGGTAAGTTATACTATTTTCAGCTATATTTCTAAATCTTTGTTTAGTTTGGCTTCTTCCCCAATCAGGTTACTTCTTAACCTTCTGTCCTCAGCAACGCTACTCCTCCTCCTTCACTGCTAGGCAGCAAAGCACTTAAAGCAGAGACATCCTTGGGGGGAGGAGTGTAACACATTATGGCTCAGAAATAAGAGTTCATTTAAAAAATACCCAAAGCTCTCTGCATGTGCTTGAGGAGTCTTTTCTGATAGTGTTAGGCCGCCTGTACATATAACAAAAATTCTGTGGTTTTCTCATAAGGGCTGCAGGGTGATGGCATGTTTACTCTATCTGAATTTTGAATACCAATTCCACTTACACCATCACTACACGTCCCAGAAATTAGCACCTCTGAATTCTTTTATTCACAAGCCTGGCAAAAATATTTTGGGAAAATATTACTGCTTGTACCACACACACAAAATTTGCTGTCCATGGAAATTACAGCCAATTTCAGCCTCAAGGCTAACAAATCAACTTCTTTGTAGGAAAATAAATGGGAAAAACTCAACATAAAAATATTACAGAAAATCACTATTCGAGTGTGCTCTTCCCTGTCAGACACACTCTCCTCTGGCTTTAACCGTGTGCTTAGATTTTGATGACACAAAAGGGAAGAATTCCTGCTACTTCTTCTTGCATGTCAATAGCATTAGTAACATCACTGTCTCATTACTGTGTATAATCTTGTCTTGCTGACGAGACCAGACACCAATTTTATACAAGCATTCAGTTAACATTTCATATGCCACAAAGCCTATATGCTATTTTTTAAATGTAATATGCACACACATTCTCTATAAATTATTTTATCTGCTTTTATGACTGTTTAGGAGCTATCTACATCTCACTAGCAATGAAAACAGTGTTACAAATTAGCCATGTTTAAACACAGTGAAACCTTCAGAAGAACTTCAATATTAAAAATACTCCTATTACCACATTCAACTCCTGGTGCTCAGTTTTTCTCTGAAGCCCTGCTGCTCTCCAAGTTACATGAACTGCTTCAGGCCTTGGCTTTGAAGACAAGCCTCCAACCCTCCAGGAATAAACCTAAAACTCTTAGAGCCATGGGGTGACTACACCTCCACTGTTCCTATGGGAACCTGCTCTGGGAATTTTAGTAATAGTGAGGAGAGATTTCAGTTCTGCACAGCAGGTTTAGCTCTTCCAGTAGCAGACCACCACCTAAAGCAGGGATCCCACTTCCCCAGCCTCATATTCTAACCTCCAGCTCCTGGGGCTATGCAAATTTCTGAAGTCATGAAGACCTTCAAACATTGAGACCCTTCCTGCCAGTGTAACTCTGCTCACTGCAGAAGAAATATAGCAAGGGAATAGTCTTTTTGAAGGCACTAAGCCTTTAGACTGGTTTAATATTACACATAAAGTGCACTCTCAACCCCTTGTGGACTTACTTCTTGTCCCCCAGCCAAAGTCTCTGGCCCAGGAGCTTTTTACCCAGCCCAGCACTGCACTGCAGAGTTAGCTAATTGGAGGTGGGGCCAGTAGGGGAGGGCTGTTATGCTCCATTTTCTCTGCAGTGCAATTCTATAGCATAAAACAGGGAATATACATTTATTCTTCATACAGAGGCAGAAGAAAAGACAATTAAAGGAAGAGTTTCTTTGTTTGTTTGTTTGTTACTAACCAACGGACAACAAACTTATTTAGACAAATGCTTACAACTACCTGTGAACCTGCCCTCTTTGCTTTGTTCCAATCTCTTCTTAATTTGTTCCTTCCCCCTTTATTTAACCTAAGAATTCTCCTATGTCGTTATTCTTGCTAGAACTCGTTTCCTCAACTGCTTCTGCAGGGTGCTCTGGTGGCATCCAGGAGACACAACGTCATCCACCCACAGTGACAAAGACATGAAGGGACCTTCATTGCTCCATCTATAGACTAAACCTCAATAGTCTCTTGTACGCCGTGGGACCTCCAAGAAAGCGCCACATAACAGGTATTCCAGACAACTCACCTTTGAGACCCTCCCACAGAGCCTGCTGTAAGTCAGCTCTTCGTGGTGAATACTGGAAACAGGGTAATGCCTGCATTGTCACAGCCTTGCAGTGTGCACAAGACTGCCATTTCAGAAAGATAACCTGCAATGTCCACAACTATGTATCCATCTGAAAAATTCCCAACTGGTTCTAGTTTGGCAGTATTTTTCAGGCAGAAATAGGATATCTTTGGGAGGGAAAGGCTGCCAAAAGAATACATACAGGCTGGATTCCAATGATGGATTAAAAAAAGATAGCTTTTGCAAGATCAGGAATAGTAATTCTCCAAGCTGGAGGTGATCCTGCCTTCAGAATAAGCTGTCTCAGTCTTTGGGAGGGAAGCCACGATGCTGATGGACATGCATCAAGCTATCATTGAAAAGCAGCAGGGAGGAGGAAGGGGAGACACCTTTCCGCTGGTTGGATGAGCAGAAGGAAATCTTGAACATCAGAAAGGATAGGGTGAAAAATACCATTAATACCACTACAACTTCCACAGGCCACAACCTTGAGTTGCCAACAAAGTTGAGCCTTATGCATCCTTTACCTGTCCTTTACCACAAACACACCTGGAATAAACTAAGGACATGGTTGAACTTTCTGTGGTCACAACACCACAGCTGTATCTACAATGGGGTGAACAGAGAATCTGTTGATCAGACAGCTCACTACATATGTGGTCTAGCAGGGGGTATTGTACGGGAGGATGGATGCCAGGCAGAAAGGTAGGCACTGGAGGGCTAGTGATATAGAACTGGTTCAATCAGTACTAGAGGGTATAAATAATCCATGATGACCAGCAAGACTTCAGAGTCTAACAGAAAAAAAAAATCATAATGGTTATTAATAATTGAGGCCATTCTCAAAGTGCCCTGGAACACTACATGTATTCCCTCAAGGACCACGACAAAGTGTGGCAGTGATCCTGTCCTGCACATCTAAGGCAGTGACTGGCTGATAATCTGCAAGAGACCAGCACTGGCGCCGGGGTTATCAAGTCAAGTCTCAAAGATAAGGGAGCCAACTGGCCCTGCAGCAACCACTGAGAGGCTGCTGCTCACTGCAGTGTGTTTGCCTTTCTGCCCATCTCCTGCTTCTCCCTTTTTCCTGGAGCTGCCTCAGCACACTGGTAGGGCTGAAGGGTGACAGGCGGGTGCAGGCAAGGTACCGCGGAGCACCAGTATCGCTGCTTAGTGTCAGGGGCACCCTGTGCAGCATACAGTGTGGGTGGCCCTGGGTCCTGATGAGGTGCCTTGGAAGATCCTTGAATGGACATTTGTGGGGCAACAAGCAGGGTGTGGCCTAAAAGGCCAGCATGGCCATGTTCACACACTTCCCATAGCTGTGCACTTTTGCTTGGCTCAGTTCAGGAAGAGACCCCCATATCTTCATTTGCTCAGTCAGTCTCCCCACTCATCTAAATAGGCTCTCTAAATAGGCTCACTCCATAAACACTTACTGACGTATTGCAGTAGGAAGGGCACATCCCAGCCTGTCACAACTGACAGATTGCATATTACACAAAATAAGGTCTGAAGTCCAGGCTCAGTTGAAATCTGCGGGGCAACTCACATCTTTACATTATATCCAAACTGTTTTCCTCTTTTCTGCCATGTTTTTTTAATTTTCTCTGGTTTATTGCTTTATGTTGTACATTTTTTGAGGAAAGAGACGGGGTGTTTTTTCACCAGAAAGTGCCATTGTTATTTCAACTATCACCTTTTCCCTGTGTGCCCTAACACCCTCTCACAGAACTGTAATTATCAAAACTGCAGTAACATCTCAGGACCCACATACAGACAATATATATACTCACAGATTTAATGGTCTTAACTACCAAAAAGTCAAAGGTTTGCCCACCCACCCACCTCTTTTTCTATTTGTTCCATTTGGTATCCAAATGTCAGCATTCATTGTCTGAAAAATGACTGTTGAACCAATGATTATGGTGTGGCATATTTACTTTGAGTGACAGTGTCTGCACAACGACTTTTCTCCAACACACTCGGCAGTCAGCATTAAATATTCTTGGCATGAAGCCTGAATAACAACACACATACTGAGACCTGCCAGCATTGGAAAGTCCCTAAGTCCCAGGAGCTAAGATTAATTGCCAGCTATTCTTAAAATTTTCTCACCACTCCACCCAGTTTCTTGGGTCTTCCCACCCACTACAGTCTTACAACTGCCTTTCTGGAGTTTCATAAAACTTCCCGAGACAGTTTCAGATGAGTGGAGAGCACTTTAACTCCCCCTTGAACTGACTGACTTCACTTGCCAACACTACTTTCCTTGACTTTATGAGGGAGGCTTGACAGAGTAAAGTTTTGCCCCTCTCTGTTACCACTCAGGACTCTTCCCAAATTAACTTGTTTCTGAGGAAGGGGATGGAAAAATATGATCTTTCTGAAAATGACAGCAGAAAGCCCTCCTGTAACCTACTTAACCCCTCTTTTAAAACAAGGTATGAAGACAAGTCTCGTGAGATGCTGAGCATCATTTACTTCCATAAGGTACAGGTGAGATGAGGGCATTTGTAGCTGAGTACAGCCTCAGTTCTTCTCACTGCTAAGCCCAAATTTATGCTAGTGGTGGGAAAACACAAAGGGAATAATAATATCACCTATTTCTTAGCATATATCACCCTTTTGCTTGTGTCACATTTCTCTCTGAACAACAAAGAGGTTTCACAATCATGAACCACAGGCCCCTTTTTCACCAAGAACTCCAAATATGAGGAGAAACAGGGGAAACAACCACACAGGAAATGAGAAAGTCACTCTTCTGGCATTTCCAACAAAAAGGAAAGGAGGAGGTATGAAAACCTTCACATACTTTCACTTTGGCTTTCTACCCACAGTGGTTAGAGTCAGCTTTGAAGAACCACCAAAGTTTTTGATCAAAGTTTTCTGGATAAGACAACTTGGCTCATTAAAGTAGAATGGCATTTTTTAAAAAATTAAAGGTGTGGGTTTTCCTTAAACAGATGCCTGTAAAGGCATCTAACTCCTGAAGGCTTGAGCATCCTGGTTTAACCAGTTTTAGTCAATGAGTCAGTTCTCTGATAGAGCTTACCAAGAAAAATGCAGCTCATTTGCTCCTTCTCTCCTAAGTTTCTGTCCACTGTTTCCTAGCTCACCTGCTATTACATTTAGGACTGATCTGAGTTAGGAACTCTAACAGAGGCTTTATATTACTCACCAAAACAGACTGTTTTGTTGCCTGGTTCTATTTTAGACCTTTGGCTCCAGCCCCAGGCTTTCAGCTATTAGAGCAAGCATTTCCAGATTTTTGTTTTTCTGATAGGTTTTTTTTTCCATAGGTGCCTAAAAAGCACTTGAAAAACATTTCAAGTTTTTTGCCCATGCAAAATGTATTTCCTAGCTATCCTGTGTGTATAATTTAAACTGCCCAACTGCAGTACTTATAACTGCATTTGTATCTGTACATAACTTGAGTATCTACACATAGAAAAAACTCTCTCAAAATCAAACAAGCAAGTAGACATCAGCAGGCTAACCTCCAAGTGACTTTTCCAGCACAGTTTCCATAATGGCCTATGTATGCAAGCAGATGTAGATCCTTATTGTTTTACTATCTGATTGAAATACAGTGCTTTTTAAAAATCACTGCTCACAGGTAAGGAGACATAGCCACCTAAACCCTCATTCAGTCTTGGTTTATACTAGGTGGTGTTTTGAGTACACTGTCAAAAGTCCCAGATCTACTTTCATCTTCCAACACTTGAAGTTAATGGGTTATAAATCACACTTATCTGAAAGGAGTTCCAGTCACAAGATATTATTTCAGCATAAATATTGAAGCAACTGGGTGTTGATTAACATATTTCTTTCAAGGTTCAGTCATCAAGGTTAAGTTAAAGAAACAGACTTCTTCTTGTGATCTTCATGAATATGATGAAAAACTGCCTGTGGACCTTCTCTATAAAGTAGCAGTAAGAATTGCTTACAAAATAGTCAGGGTTTGGAAGAAAATCAGGTTGAAGCACAGCAGTAAAAAAAAAAATGGTCAAAAGCCAACAGTGTAAATTTTAGAAACAAATATCTCAAATATTAGTGAACTGATGAAGTCATTGTACCCCACTGATTCAAACTACTGGGCACATTTTGGAAGTGGAACACATTTTTGTAGTAAACTGATCAAAGTGATGCTCTATTAGCAGGACTAATAACTGCCATTCTGTGGAGAGCCCTCCCATCAGCTACCTGCCTTTTGACATGAAGTGTATTTCAACAGCTTCTTATGTTTTAGGAGTGCCATCTTTGCTCACTGCAGGGGTTAAAAATATGGGACAAGAGGAAGCTACCAGTAGATCCCTTCCCTATCCTCACTCACAGACTATCTGTCTATCATCTATCTATCTATCTATCTATCTATCTATCTATCTATCTATCTATCTATCTATCTATCTATCTATCTATCTATCTTTATTTATCTCTATCTCTATCTCTATCTCAACAACCAGGACTAGGCACCATACATTTAAACCCATTTTTCGCATTTCCATAAGGCAGAAATTCCCTTGTTGTTGCCTTGCTCTTGCTCAGTGGGTGGGAGGAGCGGGCAAGCCCAGCAGCGTGGGAGGTGGGCAAGCCCAGGTGTGGGAGGGCAGTGGATGTGGGCACTGACTCTCAGGCCACTCACAGGCAGTGGTCCAAGGGGCAGTGGGCATCTCAGGAACTGCTCCAGAGCACCTGCCTCCTGCCCAAGCTGCAGCACTGTGCTTGTAGCCTCTCCACAGCTCTCTGTCATCTTGCCAACTGAGGCAACACTGTCCATAGCTATTAGAAAAAAACAAAACAAAAAAAAAGAAACCAAAAAAACCTCCTAAAAACTCTCCAAAAAATATTTCCATATTAGTCAAGTGATTAATTTTTAAATGTAATATTCTTAAACCAAGCCAAAACCATATCATTCTTATGCCATTTTCCTGTGAGAGCTTGCTCTCTCCCTCTGGGGAAGACCTGGGCAGGCTTGATGATCGAGCAGACTTGCTTTCTAAGAAGGACCCTTCTAAGCATCCAGCCCTCCAAAAGCAGGGAAGGCTTGTTTGGAGCCAGGGCATTACGGACTCACACACCACTGACCAGAAAAAATGGACTTGGTGGCAGTTCATGCTAGAGAAATGGTTATTACATGGATCAATGCATTTTAATTTAGTACTTGAAAAATAAAAGGGCAAAAATCTTTGGGTTTTGGGTTTTTTTTTTTTGTAGTCTTCAGTTTAGTGGCCATGACTGTTACTTTTAATAATCACATCACAGATGTTTTCAGATCCACAGAGTATATAAGCAGTGTCATGAAGTGTGCAACACTAACTGCTCTTGAAACAGTGCTATTACTGTAATGAGACACAAACCTGGAAAATTTATGACCAATTCTGAAATGGGAGATGGACACAATTTTCCTTATAGAGGAATCCAAATCTAAAGCAACTCACTACCCATAACTCTGAGAGTATGTGAATGTAAAGGACAAAAGATTTTTGCTCATATTAAAAGGTAAGGAATGTTACAATTACAAGCAAGGTCACCTTCTCCCTGTTCAAGTTCTTTGTAAGTAATACAATGTGAAAAGAAAGTATGAGACCTTAGAGTCACTTATCCTCTGGCTCTGTTTTTCTCTAATTAATTAAATGAGTGAAAAGCAGGAGCTCTGGGCCCAGAGTTCAGCATCAGCACAATGCATTTCAAAACTGCTCTGTGAGGACAACTCCAAAAGCCAATCACAGGATACTTTTTAAAGAGGCCTTCTGATGTAGCCCCTTATAGCAAAAACCTGCTGGATGCCCCAAATTACTCAGTTACACCTCATTAAATTATATCAGTTGTTTGTTGCCAGAATATTCTCCATGCAGCCCTATGGCTTTGCAACTGAAGCGGTTGGAAACCTGTTTAATTGCTCTATTGGGTTTTTTCAAACTTGTTAGGCAATGGGTGGAATACTATAATTTTTTAGAAAAGGCACTGAGAATATATTAAAATAGAAGAAAACTAAAAAAAAAAAAAAAAAAAAAAGGGCAGAAAAAAAACCAAATCAGAAAATCAATGCTGTTACATTAAGGTTTTTACCAGATTTCTTTAAGCTACATTTCCTTTCATGTTCTTGACCAAAGAGCTCTCGGGTAAGGAAACATTCATAAGTTGTTTCCTGAACAAGTCTCTTCAATTACTGTGCTGCCTCTGCAATTCAAACACTTACAGAATTCTTTCGAAGGGCAGCAGCAGCAGCATTAGCAGAGCAACTGGGGTGGTCTTGTTACTTTAAACCTCTTTGAAAACACACAGCCTGCAATCATCTCACATGCCAGTGTCCACTCTGGCTTGGAGGCAGAGGGAAAAAAACACTTTGGAGAGGCCTATTAAATAAACCCTGTTTTCACAACAGTAAAATCCCTAATAGTTTTGATTCACTGAAGTAGTGCTCCCAAACAACTCCTTTTGTTTTCAATCACTTTTATAACTGTCTCGAACTAAAAAGCCAGACCAGAATACCTGCCTGTGTGTGTACACACACATAAATTACCTCAACAGACCATTTTTTTAGGACTACTTGTCAGCATGGAGTAATTTTTCATTTTTTATGTTTCAAGAAAATTTTACTCCAAAAATAGATTTGAATTGATTTGCTCCTCCACACTTGACAACACTCCTTTGTTAGCATTTCTATATTACTAGGATGACATAGAAACTTAATGAAAAACATAGACAATAGAGGCCTTGGAGTTGTACTGCTGGAGATCCATTATCAGCCAGACACTCCTATACTTATTTCAGTTGAAAGGGGGAAAAATAATCTCTAGTTCCTCTTCACTGGAAACTCCAAATACATTTTTTAATATATATATATATATATATATATATATGTATAAATAAAAAGGAAGTTTAGGGCCAAAAGGAAAATTATTTAAAATGGAAGGGTACTGAACACAATGCATTCCATTCAGTTTCTGTTCTTGTGCTTACTAATCTCCAGCTGAAACATTAAACACTTAACCCAATGCAAAAGGATTTTGAAAGACCTCTCTTCAGGGATGGAAATAATTATCTCCCGAGCTTTAGGTTCCAAGGGCTTAGAAGCAGGACTGTAAAAAGGACTAATTAAGTTAGAAATGGCACCAGAACATGGTCTCCTGAAAAGGTGAATTTGAGGGCTGCAGTACGTTGAGAGGAAAGAACATCTACTGCTTGTACAAAAATCAAGGAGCTTGCTAGAGAGTGATAGATTTGTGTTTTCAGCCCTCAAAACCACTAGTTTTGTGCTTGCTGGAAACATAGAAGGAAATGCTAGTACAAGGAAGAGTGATTTTATGGCGTCAGGTAATCCTGAAGGAATACAGAGCAAATCCCAGAAGATGGGCATCCCCAAAAGAATATACAAAGCAGCTGCATGACAGGGGGTCTAGAAAACCTTGCTTTCCTGGGTTACAGCCATATCTCCTGTATCTCTCTTTCCCACTTTCCAGCATCCTATCTGGTAGATTAGCAATAATGAGACATTCAGATGGGAAAATGTTACAAAATTAAAAAATACATTATAAACATAGGGAAAAGGCGGGGGGGGGAGGGGGAAGGAAAATGCAGTTGTTTAATGGAATGCTTTTTAAACTCTCGTTCAACACCATATAGTACTCAGTAAAAATTACGAGGTAAAAGACCAGCAACGTCTTTGTTTATATCCTTACATGTATATATATGCATGCAATGTATGTGCTTTATTGCAACACCTACATAATGAAGTGGTAAGTGAATAAATTTCATTCTATTTCACAAAATGGGCCAGATCCTTAGTTGAGACAGCACAGGATCGTTTCCACAGGGTTCATCATCAGTTCTCTACCCCTGCCATTTTCTTTGGATTCACTGCTTTTGTTGAGCTTGACAGGCAGGAGGAAAGAAGCTTCCACTTCTCTTATCTGCACAATTAATCACAGCACTGCTTAAATCACTGAAAGCTAACTCAAGACGGGTCAGGAACTGTTGGCCATAAACTCACCAAAGATTAGTCATCTATCCTTACTAAAAATCTAATAGAAGGAAACAGGGAAGGAAATGGAAAATGGAAATGGGCTCAAGACTCCTGTGGACTTCCATGGTGCATTACAGAGGTGCACTGCTTAACCAGCTTTTCATAGAAAGTGGTCTGATATTTGTGTACAATTAGACTTTTAACTATAAGCCATGCCAAAATTGACAGCATTAAAGAAAGCAACATCAAATTTGCTTGAAAATTCTGGGGGAATAAACACTGCAGATTGCTCTACATTTATGCAGTGAACTATATGTCCATATGATATTTATTCAAGATTTCTAATTAAAAATAAAGAAAGAATAGGAAGAAGAGCATGTTTGCGCTGAAGACAAAAGCATTTCAAGTATGAATCTGCATGGAGCTAGAGGTTAGAAGAAAAGGAGTGTCAGCATCAATCAATTTACTTTCCAGTTAGGTGAAGTACCAAAGTCAAAATTAAGTGGAAGCCAATAAAATTCACTTCCATTGAAACAGTACGGGCCACAGCAGTTGTGTCAAATCACAAACTGGGCACACAACCATAACAGATGCAAATAGCAATTTGCTATCAGCTGGAGAGCAGCCACGAATTACAGCCCAAAACATGCAAACCAATTTCATCTTCAAGGTTTCACAGAAAGGCATAACACATTAGGAATAGCAACTAATAAGAACAGGGAGCAAAAGTTATGCAGTCTTGTATATTCTTTTGCACTGTGGCTCCATTTTTTTCTCTACAGCAAAACTTTACCATGGATCAAATGGGAACAACACTATTGAAATAAATTGTGCTCATCATAGGAACTCAGTTTATTCTCTGTACTGTACCAAAAAAATCCACTATCTGAAGACACTAACCAGTGTCTGTGGTTTGTCTGTACGCACCTGCTCTCTGACCAATTTACAGTGAACAATGTTTATACAGTTATTTACCTCATTATCAACACAGACTTCCGGAATCGCAAGGGTCATCAAAAGTTTGCAGGAAGTGAGTAAGTAAAATTGTTTGACTGAACCAGACTGCCAGCTCTCCACCCAGTCAAGGTCAAATAGCTGCAGGGTTGTGTGTGTGGCACAGTGGTTATATCTTCTTTTTGTCTGTGCTTTGGTAAAAACATCTTTCTTTGCTGGGAAAAAACCCCAACAAACAATGTATTCTGTCCCTATTACTTGATATGACGTTGAAAAAATAAAGTAAATACAGGTATGTTTAAAGGATGGGTGCAAGATCCTGGACAAGTAAAAAGGTTTTGACAAGGTACCACTAATAGTTCATGATGAGACAAAATTATAACTTTGACCTTTTAGCTGAAACAAAAGGTGAAAGAATCTTTAGGGCAGCACAACCACTTACTTCCCCGAAAATGAGAAGCACTGATTATTATCCTAGCCTAGGGGTAAAAGTACAATTCAAAAACTGCTTTTTCTTCTGACAGTAAATCTTGAATGTTTTTAATGAAAGTTTCTCTCCTTCAAGAAGTATTTCTTGCTTAAAAAAGCAGGACAGCACATTTATACAGGGCTTTAGATGGGTTAAAATCAGGTTTAATTGGGGCAATTCCCTCCAGTGAATTGAAAGACAACATTCATCTTCACTGCCTGGCTGGAATGCTAAACTGAAAGCAGGGCTGAAATGTCAAGGTAAAATAATGCTAATAATTATTCTGAATGTTACATTCCTCTTGACCTTGGAATTTAGGAGGCTGAGATGAAGGCCTTTTGTTAGGAAGTCATCTGGAGACTTCATTGACATTTATGATTAATACAATCTGGCAACATCAGGGGAGGAGATACAAAACATGTGATTAGTTTCCAGTACGAGTAATTTCACCTTATATTGTTGTGGGATCTTCAGATAAAGAGTACAAAACAACTCATCACTTGCAATATTACTGCTAGTGGTGCTCTTAGGTGAGAACATGAACAAGCTTAATGCAACAACCATAATCTCTATAAAATAAAATTCATACCATTGCTGTGAAAGAGAATAAAATATTCTCCATTTCATACTAGCAATGATTTCTTTTAAGACACAAAAGAAAGGGCACAAAGCCCCCAGTTCAATTGCTTCACTATTTTGTCTTGTTATCACAGAAGATTTTCCACTTCATTTGCAACTTAACACTAGAATGATAACTCTGTGGGGTGAAGATTTTATATATTAGTTTCCTGAAGAGACTCTTGTAGACTTTATTTGCACCTCACATGTGACAGAAAATGCCTCTTACACTGATGGCAAATGCAAGGCAGGAAAAGCCTTAAGTCTTTTCTCAGAGGAGACTATCCACTAAGCTTCCATGAAAAACAGTGGAAGGGACAGCATTCCTTTGATTAGATTGTACTGCAGGCAAATGAAACATCTGCAACTGGGGACAAAAGGCAAAATGAAGGCAAGTACTTGTTAACATTTGCAGAGTTAACCCTTGTGACAATCTAAGAATTCAAGGAGATAATTTACTGACACATCAGGTTTGACAGGTTATACTTTCAAAAATGTCTCGTGAAATTTAGCCATTTTAAGTTTATACAAATAGGTGTATTTGAAGATATAAGCTATTGAGGATGCTGGCAAGAAAAGGTCTCATAAGAACATGCCCTGACATGTCCTAACAATGATATGCAATATTGAACGCATGTCTCATTCTCTGTCCTGATTCAATGGTAGTCCTTGATTGTTAGGCTTGGAAAGACAATAAGAGGGGGAAAGTAAGGCAACACAGGTATTCATAGGTAAAATGTAATTTTCTTAAGTTAGTTTTGAACTAAAACAATTTTAAGAAGTGGAGATACTTCACTTTGGAGCATGTCTACTGAGCATGTAAAAATAACATATTTTCTCCAGCTGTGTTTTTAATTGTGGTCCATACAAATCTTAAATAGGTATTCGCATAATGAAATCCTACAGCTCATAAAGCCGATTACAGACTATTGAATAAGTAGCAGAACTTTTAAAGATGGTCCAAATAATGATTCCAGTCCTTAGGTGGAGTATTTATAGTCTTTAACTTTTTAAGTGCTCCATATAAGCATCCTAAGAAACATCTAAAAAAATCACATTAATACATTTTATTAAAAGGAGTTTGTAATTATTCTAGCATATTGAGGACTTTTCCATCTGATATATCTTCTCTGAACTAGACATCTTTATGAATTTCTTTTGTGAAATGCTTTTCACTTTCAAAATTTATTATTCAACTTGTGAATTTTCTATTTAATGCAAACAAATGAGACCACAGAAATGGTAAGTGTTCTTCAATTTATGAAAACAGAATTAATATTTTGACTTATGAATTCAGTAAATATTGTACAGACATTCAAAAAAGAATAGCAATGCATTGTCTAAATAAAGCAGGCCAGATATTTTAAAATGAGGGAAAACAGAGAGTGCTACGTGACTGTTCAATTTTAATATTCAGTTACTGCTACACATATGTACATGAAGCATCTCTCTGCATATGTTAATACAGCAGTAGACACTAAACCAGCCATCTGTGTATTCTATATCCTCCTTAAATAAATAGTCATTTCTTGTTTATTCTCTAGGAATATTTGCATGGTTTTCCACATTTTTTTCTAAAAAAAAAAAAAAAATCCTGCATAAATTCAGCATGTAGCTGAATGAATGCTTTTGTATATACAGACCAGAGTTTATAATTTAAGATTAATTTGCACTGAAATACCAGTGCTATCAGGATTTCTCCAATGGAGGATTGATCTCTGCAAGGACAGTCACCTCAAGAATTAAGCACAAGCTGGAGCACTACCATGTGTTCCTCTTTCCAGTGCTGGCAGCCAGAGGGTTTAGAGTACAGAAGAAGCCAACTGCACCTTCACACTTCATTCTCCAGGAAACTGAGTGAGATCACAGGAGGATGAAAGGATGAGATTAACTGGAGCTGCCCAAAACGTGCTGTAAAAGTCATTAAGCATAGAAAAGAAGTTGGCTGGCAAAACACATGAGCCTCTGAGTGAAACAGTCCACCTGGCCCAGTCTGTCGGACATGAAAGACTGGTGGGAGCTGCTGCCAGACTGTTTTCTAACCTCACCCAGTTGGAAAATGGCCAAAGCAAGGCTTTACAAGAGATGGCTCTGCCCATAAGAGACTAAAAACCACAGACCCATGCATTTTTTCCCAGTGACAGTTCCTGCAGCAGCAGGGACCACCACTGGGAAGAGAGCACTGATCTCTTCCCCAGCTGGGTAGTGTTTTGAACACGCTTGGGTATCCCCAGCAGCCAGCATACCACAGCTTGGAAACACTCGGAGATTCAACCAAGAGTAAAAGGCAAACATTTGAGTCAATAACCCATTGCCCAGATCAGAAATGCTCTTGAGAGCTGAACAGGAAGCCAGATGAGGAAGGAAGTGCAGGTTTAGTGACAAGTACTCCGCCAAGGCTCCCGAGCCTGCATCCTCAGCTGCTGCCAGGAGCACTGGCTAACAATCCCTGTAATCTCTAATTCAAATGTTTTGCAATACTCAGACACAGGTATCTCACATGGAAATAGTAGCAATATGGAGAGAGCAGTATCATGGCTGCAGACTTTTATCAAGCATCTGCAAGTATATTTTGACACTAAATAAATGTGTGCTTAATCTGTGTTTTTGGACAAAAAAAAAGAAGTTAGTGAAGGGATGCTACTGTGACAGTTTGCAGGAACAGAAGAGGTAGATGGGAGCATAAGGTTAAGGTCCCCTTATTTGTGTGGGGCAAATACATTGGCTGGGTTCCAATTTTGAGAGGATGAGGCTGTGTAAAAGCAGAGGGTGGGGAACATCTCATCATGAGCATGGAATAAAGGCAATAGTCCCTGGGCCAGCCACCCCACATGGTATCTGTAGATGCTGCCATCTAGGCTTGAATTTTCAAAGGTAGATGTTTCCACAACTCTCTTTGTAATTTCTTCAGCAGACTCTAAGGAGGGGCAGAGGAAGGAGAAACAAAAAGCTTTGAAACAGCACTTCACAACACTAGGCATCACCTCCTCCACAGGTTGGATGATGACTTCTCCACAGCAGTAATATTTTGCTGCATGTGAAGAAATAGTTCAAGGGTTTAACTGAGTTCCTTTAGTGGGGAAAAATCTAGGTAAAATGACTAACATTTGCTGTAGTTACTCTATTGAGAAATTTTCAATTACCAACCTTACTACTGAAGGTGTCATTCAGAAATGTCTTTCATTGATGAATCTTGCTGAGTTTCGAAACAGGACACTGTCTCACACTGTACTTGTTTCATGGAGGCTAAAACCACCTGGTGGTTTTAGTGGTTTCAGTGTTCTCAGCAAAAGAATGCTAAGCAAGTCAATAAGAAACTCTGGAATTGGAGCTTGAATTTCCTGCTCCCAGTCCTGTGTTCTAATAGGTACAGGACATTTCTACAGCCAGGAACACAACCTTTGGGACCCCTGGTTAAACATCTGGAAATTTGACACTGACACGGTCTGAAGACTACTTCGGAGACAGTAGTGTTGAAAAGTACCTGCAGCTAGTCAGCACGTCTTTCTTTAACACTGTGGCTAAAACAGAAAATAGAATTTCTGCACAAAAAGTCAGGATTATGGAAGCATAAGCTTATTCAAAACAGCCAGTGCCAAAGTATGCAGACAAATAAAAATCCCCAATATATAATTTAATAAAAAAAAGTCAATGCCAGCAAAGGTATTAAATTCTAGGGAAATGTAGGCTGGGGTTTCTGAAAGATGCTGCATGCTTCTATGAGTTCCCTAAACCTATCTTTTCCTGGAGGTAAAAACTTGAAACCATTAAAAATATACGAAAACGAAAACAATGCCTGGAGGGCTTCCCAAACACCAGTGTCCTCCCTTGTGTCTTCATTGCATCTCCTCAACTGACAGAACCTGAATCTTCACCCAGTTCTCCTGGGAACTTACAAGTTCTTCTCTGCTTAGGCTCTGGCATGGGTTACAATGCCCCAGATGTCAACAGGGCTTATCCATGGGGGTATGACTGGGTTCAGCACTTCTGTTTCTTCCCTCTGTTCTTCTAACAAAGAGCAAGTACCACAGTATTGTCTGTCTGAATTCTAAGAACAGAACAAACTTCAAAGAAAAGGAATTTTAGAGCTATAAATGGTTTCTCTACACAACTCTCCTACCTATTCCCTGCGAAAAGAGTTTAGGAGCTTCAAGCTCCTCAGACCTTTCAGTAAGGTTTTTACATGAGGAAATAGCTTCTTAGCAACTCCTTTGCCCTGATCTGAAAGACATTTAAAATTCTTTATAGTCCTTGTGCTTTCCAGTAAAAACAAAACAAGCTGTTTAACTTCATTGCAGTCTGATAGTTAACAGCTCCTGTATTGTTTCTTGGTCTGAAATGTCTGTTGAAGGATATATCATTGTTTTAACTTCCTGATAGCTTTTTTCTTACACAGCCTGCCATTAAATGAAATTAATTGTATTCGTATTGTAACCATAATTTACAGGTTTTTAAAGAGCCACGGCACAGACCTTTTAAACCGTAAGTTGCTCACAAAGAAGGTGAATGAGAGAAGGGTTATTCTATGCCTCTGAAAGAAAAAGAACTAGGGGAGCACCAGTGGAAAAGGCAGGTAGGGGGTTCAAAGCCAAGAGAAAGGGATGCTTCTTTCCACAGTGTGTTGAGAGGGTTACTGCGACCTCCTTGCTGCAGAATGTTAAAATTTACCTGGCTCAGAAAAATCTGGAGAAGTCCTGGAAAAGAGTTTACACAAAGACTTGCTTTGGCCCAGAAAGTCCTTGAACCATGGGTCACTGGAGCCTGGGGGAATACTGTGGAGAAATATTGCTGCGTGCTTGCCTTGCTTTCACACTTTTGTCTCTGCATTCACTAGTACTCACTCCTCCCATCACCCTATTCTTTCAGGGGCACTGCATTGCTATGTCAAGGCACAGAGCAAGTTCCAAGTTGACCTTGGATATTACGCCCATATAATATCAAGACCTCAAACTAGAGATATGTCTGGCATTAAATTGACAAGAATGGATACTACACTAGATTTTGGCTAAAAGGCTAAGAATTGATGTGGAGATGAGATAGGAAGCTGGTTTTCTCCAGAATGGCAGTTCTTATGGTCTCATTGTGGAGTTAGTCCATGTCCTGTCTGTGTTTCTGTGGAGAAAATCAAGCACCTCAAAATACAAAGAACCCTCTGTTCTGTACTAATGCTGTTACTGGTGTGAGACATCAATGATTGGAAGAAATGTGTGCCTCTATTTTTTCCTCCACATTTTAAAGTATGTAAGATTGTATTTTAGGTTTTGATAATTTCTTTCTTCATTTGCTAAATTTTGTTTGCAACCTAACCACTAATCCATTTTGATTCTTTTCCTCATTTTTTTTCCTTAGTTCTACAACGTTTCAACACACACTCCCATTCCCTCAATGAATCTCACTTGATTACTATAAACACCTCTCTTCTGGAGCTCCTTAAGTCTTAGACTCTCAGAAAATAGGAGCACACTTGGCCCTTTGTCATCCCCAAGATTTGTATTGTATAAATCTGATTTTTAACAAAGAAGCTTTTGTCACAGAAAAATTAGTGCCTCATCCAAAGTCTGTGATATTTGTGGAGAAGAAGATAAGCGTGTACCAGACTGCTTGTCCGGTGCTCTATCTATAACATATTGCTGCATCCTTCAGACTGGAACACATAGAAAAGTACTTTTGCTATGGTTAGTCTGAAGACAGTCTCCTTCATCCCCTTTCCATACCAAATGATGGTAAATCCAGCAATTCTAGGTTCCTGAACAAAGCGACGAGGCTCACTTTTGTGGAAAAAGGATTTAAAAACCCCTAAAACTGTGAAATATACACATCCTCCCACCACAGGTCAAAGCAATAAAATTCAGGAACTCTTTCATTTGCAGATTCACAAATGCTCCTGTATTCTAGACTGAAACAAATGGTCAACAAAGGTGGGATGCAGGAGAAACTTGAAGTGACTACACCCCAATGATATTGCCAGTTAGCTGAACGTGCAACCTCCATATGCTGCAACCCACTTTGTGCAAATTATGTAATATATGCTCTGTGAAACATGTGACCCAAAAAATGTTGCAGTAACACAAGGTCACTTCATCCATTTTGTACCAGACAATACATACGGTACCAAGTTTGTGCCAGATTTGCCTGTAAATATCTCTTCAACATTCCTTTTTTTGAGATTGTTCTCTATCAGACTGAACAGAAACCATCTGCAGATGGTAGTTACCTTCAGATAAATCCTGATAGGTACCAGATATCTGCAGCCAATGAGCCATTTTCATTAAATGAGAAAAGACAAACATCCCATTTAAAAGAAAACTAATAACTTTTGAGAAAAAGGGAAGGGCTTGATGAGATGATACCATACTATAAGCTTTTGTTGTGGGCAAACAGAATCCTATAGTTCAAAGTAATTATCTCATCAGGTTCCACCTCATTAGGATTGAAACTAGACATCATAATGAACAGTGGACTAATAATTCACCAATGAGAATTTGGTTTTAGTCCAGCTTGATATCTTTTCTGTAATATATTCGTTGGTTTCAGCTCATCACCCCCAACTTCACTGGACAAGATGACACACCTCTTCATTTTCTATTCATCATAAGCCTATGGGTGAATTAGTAAATTAGATTAAATTTCCTTTCCCAGTGCCAGAGGGGCACTGGGAAATTTGCATGAGCTCCCTTCCCAGGACAAGGCACGTGGAGAAAAGGGAGAAGCAGGAATTGTCAGAGCAAGTTCAGTTTTGCCCCCTGGACCTTCTGCATTTTTGTGGAGGAGGGCAGAATGTATCAACACACCCTCTCTTCCACTCCAAAAAGATAGTGCTATGACAAAAAAGTGAGAGATCACTTTGTAAATTAAAGGTGGCTACAAAATATTTTGGGACATTAAGAACTATCTGCAGCACGACAACTCTGTGGTAGATAGGAAATAGCAGAGTACAGATTATGGAGTTATTAGTCATGCTATCACTAAGAGGATTAAATTTTGATACTTCCCTTTCCTTAATATTCTTCTCCCCACTGTGATTTTTTTTTTTACCCCTGCACCTGCCCTCTAAATATTAGATAACCTGAACATGAAAGAGAAGAACCTTTTTGACAATAAAGCTGAAATCCTCCTGTTTTGTCATGCATTCAAATGGGAACCAGACCAACTGAATCCTGACCTACTTATCAGACTGAAACTCCTGCTGGGAAGTATCAATAAAAAGGCCCACTGGGAGGTCATTCAGACTGGTCACGGTTATTATGGGAATCATGAAAGAGAGGGTAGCTATACTAATAAAAATTCATTTTTATATAGTCTTATTTCTTAAGTATGTACCTATCCAAAGCGTGATAACTTTCCACTGCAGTTTTCTTTTAAAATAAGCTTCCAGGTCAAGTTCCAGTGACAATAAATAAGTCTGCCTCATTAATCAGACTACAGCACTTAATGGACCACTTAACAGAAATTGTTTCTCTGAGGGTGGCCAAGGGTCTTCACTGGCAGTAAACACAAAATGGCTGAAAGCCCGCACAGTATCCCATCATGTTTAGCACACTCCTTAGAGCACGTAAAGTGACTTCAGGCTTTTTAAAAAATTATTTTTAGCCCACGTAAGGTAAAATAAAATAATGTCACCACAGCTTTCACTAATAACGTTTTGAAGCAAAAGATAAAAGCCTTGCAGCTTCAATCCAGCACAGATGCAGTGGGTAGCAAAGCAGGCAGCTCCACACTCGCTCCTCAGCATGCGTGTTTCTACCCAGCCTTTTCCCACAGTGGGCACAGGGAAGGAGTTTTCAACATCCCTGCAAAAGGCTGAGCGCCTGGCCTGTTTCTGCCTTTATAAAATGAGCCCCAACCGAGAAGTCTCTGTCCTGCATTACATTTTTGGCAATTTATTGAGGGTGAGGCAAGTTGTTTCTCTCTGCAGGCCTCTAATCCCTCCCTGTGCTGACTTAATATCAAGTATAAACACTTCACCAGAGAGGCCCATGATGAGTTGCATGTGAAGGTCATTCTACCTTCTGCCATCCTTTCCCAATTTTCCTGTGAGTCTATATACCCTTTTAAATATGAGGTCATCTCTATGGTGGTGCCAACTATTATTACAAATGCAAAGCATTTTAAATGTGTGTCTGCACACACACCTGTGTATTTTATATATATACATGTATGTATACGCATTCTGAAAACAAAACATAAATTAAAATTACAGTCTCTTAATTTTAACAAAGAGCCAGATTGAGCTGAGCACACTGAGGGATCAAAAGAAAAAAAGAAAGGAATAAATCTCTCTCCACTTTTGAAATCTAGCCCAAGGGCAGCAATCATTGAGTTAAATTCTCTGGTTTGTGTTATGTAGAAGGTCAAACTACATGGCTGTAATGGTCCCTCCTGGCCTTAAATACCTAAGAAAAAATATGGCACAGCGTTGCCTTTGCAGCAGATAGTAGGACATTTGCTTTACCCCCCACCCCATTTTAGGAGCCTGTGCCTGAAATCTGCCAGGGCAACATATATTTTTATTAGTAATTTCAGATTAAAATATTAAGCACAGCAGTCAAGAAATGTACAGAATCATTCAGTGTTGTTTTTAAAGACCTTGTCCATGATCTCATCGTTGCTGCTAAAGCTTATGCTGTTTCCATGGCATTTCTGATTTACCAGTGACCCAGCTGCTAAACTGTTTAAATTTTTATTAATATAAATAGAAATATATTTGTGATTTACATCCTTTTCACTCATTTATGCTAAATACAGCTTATTTATAAGAAGTATCCTTTGGTTTATTAGCTGAGAGTACTGTACATCTTCCACAGAAGGAAGCCCCTTCTTTGTACAACATAGGTAATATCCTACACATCCCAACTTCTCTGTGTCTCATGATAAAACTTTTGAATCCACAAAATAGACTTAGCTGAAAATGTCCCAATAGCATCTATTTATTTTACCTTATCATTAAAATGGTTACTTTATGTTCTGTTTATAGGGCAGTTGGATCTAGAAACAATTAAGATTTTGACAGAAAATCCAAATCCAGTGTATTTTCTTCCAACAGGGCTCTGGTAGCATGAAACTAGACAGCTCTGCTGGCTTGTGATTTGGTAACATAATTTCTTGGTTTTGAGTGATTTTAAATACACATTACATAAATATTTATCAGCATTTTATAATTTTGAACCTAATTTTAAACATCCTTTTCCACTGCACTCTGCCCCAGAGGCTAAAGATACCACATAAAGGTAGAACTAGTCAAATAGCAAGAGAAAATACCACAAGACCATACATAAACCACAAATATAAAATAATTTTTGTGCTTGGTGGAAAGGGGGAGAAGCGTAAGTGATAAGACGTGTACAGGGGCCAATATTTAGTTGAAAATATTTATGACTTTCCTTTGGATTTTTAGAACAAGGAAAGAATATCCAAAGAGTTGGGCATGGGCTGTGTCATTGAAAAACACAGTTTAAATGCTATCACTCTTTCCATTAATATGTTGCAGCACAAGGTAATGGAAGACATTCCAATATCATAGTTTCAGCTTGAGAGAGATGTTCAGGAGTATTTTTTTCCTTGATCTTGGAAGGTAACATATGAGTGGGTATTAACATATTCACTTTCAGGGATAGGACACACCACTTTGAGCATCTAATGACACCTTCTCATGATCTTAACATTTTGGTTATAAGCATAATGTCTTCTCACTCTTCTTTGTGAAATAAAGCTGATGAGCAGGGAAGATCTTGAAGGGATTTAACACTTCATCTAGCAGTATTGTCAACTCCTTGTATTCAAATATCATGAGTCAGTCTCTCTAAAATCATAAGATTTTATTAAATGTAAAAAGTAATTATGTTGTGGGGTTTTTTTTCCTAATTCACTTTAAAAGAAAGGAAAAGAACTCTTATGTAGACACTTCAGCAGTGTTTCCAATGATTTCTTGGCAATCACAAGGCAAAGAAATGTGCTTCAAGGAAATGCAAGCTAAGATCATCATAAATTTAGTGGATAGGTACTGGGACTTGGTGAAGAAGATTCTGAAGTTATCCAAGCTTACAAGGAAATATGATGCAATTATAGAAGGGAACAATTACAAAACTCAGCTCCTCTAACATTTCTCTAAGTCCTTGTTGTCTGAATCTAATTTCTTCTTCTCTTATCCTAGCTAAGCAAATTCCCCACAGGTTATGGCACTTCTGTCCCCGTGTAAACACCCACAGTATTGAGAGTCAAGCAAATGGAGATGTCTCTAATAAGCTGTTCAGAAAGCACACTTACCTTGTTAAAACAAATTCTGTAAAAATTTATGGGAATTAGGAAAAAAACCTGCAAGTGCCCAAATCCTAAGCCCAACAGAACTGCGATGGCAATGGCAGCCCAAGATCGCCTGACCACCATGAAGTACCACAGCTTTTTTATTGAGCAAAGTGATGGGAGCTGCAAATGCAGGTATGCTACATCAGGCATGCAGACTGAACAAAGCAAAGAAAGAGCCTGCTGGTCTTGCAGCCTGATGGGCCCCAATAGCCACAGGTAAGGACAGTACAGTACATTAAAAATGACAACTCAGCACCAATGACTAATCAATGACATCTCTAAACTGCTTATTGAGGTTGCCATAACAGCCTTCCCAAATGGAAAGTGCAGCTTCTCAGTGCACAGGGAGTATCTCCTTTAAAAAAAAATTAAAAAAAAAAAAAAAAAGAAGACTTTCTGAATTTTCTAAAGAGCCTTTCTGAAATACCCATTTTTTTCTACTTCTATTTATTTTAACCAAGTTTCAGTAGTTGAAAAGACAGACAAAAAGAATAATTAACTCCTGACAGATAGGAGGAATTACAGTCTGCTGTTACGTTTTCTTTTTATTTTGTTGGTTGGTAGGTTACTTTAACGGTGAGCCTGATTGAATTAAAGGTCAATGAACAAGCTGTTCTGAGGCTGATACTGGTTTTTTTCTTGATTTAGAAAAGTGAGCAGTGGCAGGAAGGACTTCCTCCTCACAAATTTGTTCCACAGTCCACCAACAGCAATTGGGTGTCGGTGCAGAATTTTTCCACATCTCTGGCAGTTGCTGTGCCTTCTAAAAGGACTACTCACTAGTCCTTCTGGACACAAGGAGGGAGGCTGTGCAAATTCATTTTGAAGACTACTTCTCTCTGAATTAATGTGGCCAGTCTTCGCGAACGAAGATCTGGGAAAGGTCTTTTTACCTTTCAAGCCTGTGCAATGGATTTTTTAGG